>JAGFBZ010002458.1:0-140000 GCA_018398805.1 Hirundichthys speculiger | reverse complement strand
ATCTAAATCATGATAATAGTCAAGCACAATGTGCTTAAGCTGATAACGCATAAATTATTATGTCTTTATTGAACACACCCAAACTCTTTTCATTCATTGGACTCGAGGTGTGCAAACTATTGTGGTCACAAAGTCTTTTTAGTACCTGCTCCTGGCTCACCTCAAGGACATCACAGACCCTCTCCTGGATCCTCTAAGATTCGCCCAGAGCCAACAGATATGTAGAAGATGCTATAAACATGGCCGTCCACTTCATCCTTCAGCATCTGGACTCCTATGCCAGGATGCTGTTTGTGGACTTCAGCTCTGCTCTGAGATAAACTCTCCCAGCTGAATGTGCGTGACTCCACGTGCAAGTGTATCACGGACTTCCTGACTGGCAGACAGCAGTTTTTTAAGCTGGGGAAGCATGTCTCTGACTCCAGGACTATCAGAACTGGATCCCCGCAAGGCTGCGTCCTTTCTCCTCCGTTATTCTCCCTGCACACCAACAGCTACACATCTGGACACCAGTCTGTCAAACTCCTGAAGTTTGCAGATGACACCACCCTCATTGGGCTCACTTCTTATGGGGACGAGTTGGTCTACAGGAGTGAGATGGACCGTCTGGTATCGTGGTACAGCATGAACAATCTGGAGCCCAACACCCTCAAGACAGTGGAGATGATAGCCTCCCTCACCCCTGTCAGCCTCTGTGACCTCTGTTGAGCCCTTCTGCTTCCTGGGCATCACCCAAGAGCTCATGTGGGAGCAGAACATCAGCTCCCTCACCAAGAAGCCTCAGCAGAGGTTGTACCTCCTGTGGCAGCTGAAGAAGCTTCACCTCCCAGTGAAGATTATGGTGAACTTCTACACCAGGGGTGGCCAATCCAAGTCCTCAAAGGCCACTGTCCTGCATGTCTTAGATGTTTTCCTGCCACAACACACTTGATTCAAATGAATGCATCGCCATCAGCTTGTCATTAAGGTCTGCCCAAGACCGTTAACCACTCATTCATTTCATTCAGACGCTCTGCAGGAGGGAAACATCTAAAGCAAGCAGGACACCGGCCCTTGAGGACTGGATTTGGCCACCTCTGTTCAACACTGCCATCATCGAATCCATCCTCACATCATCCATAACTCTCTGGTTTGCTGCAGCCACGGCCAGGGGACAAGGCCAAGCTGCAGCGAGTCATCTACGCTGTGGAGAAGGTGATTGGCTGCATCCTCCCATCTGTCCAGGAGCTGTGCATCTCCGGGACCCAGAGACGTGCAGCCAGGATTGGAGCCGACCCCTCTCATCCTGGACTCAAACCTTTTCCAAACCCTCCCCTCTGGAAAGAGGCTCTGGTCCATCAGGACCAGGACCTCATACCACTAAAACAATTTCTTCCACACTGCAGTCCGCCTGCTGAACAGACCCTCAACCCCCCCACCCGCCTTCCACCTCACAGTCACTTTCATTTGCATTATCCCTGTCACCGTTCTGTCCTGTGTATAACTTTAAGTTTTTTAGTTACTTTTTAGCTATGTGTCTTATTTTATTTTTTATTCGATTGTGCTTATAGTATGTGCTCAGTTGGAACCACAAGGTGAAGAAATGTATGTAGCCACTGTACCACTGCTGCAATTTCAAACTTCCCACAATCCTCCAACACCTCCTGTCAGGCACCCCTTTTATAGTTTACACACACACTTCACGCACACACATGCATTTAAACTCGCAGATGTGTCGGTGTCAGCAGAATGCAGTTTTATAATCAATTTGGACTTGAGAGTGGAGTGGGTTGATGGTCCTTACAGCAAAGTAAATCCCACAGTGACTGTTGCTCATATACTGCAAGCAGGGTAATCAATTTCACCTACCTGACCACAGGACAGCTGGGTGTTGTGAAAGATATGAGCTGGACTCAGTATCAGGGGACAACGACAGTTTCCCCATATTCCCTTTGAGTGGGGTGCACTTCATATTACACCCCCCATACAGATCTCCATTCTGACTTCATACCCTTGTTCTGTTTATTTGCGCTCTGTTTTATTTTCTCTCGAGTGGTAAGATTGTCTGTTATTGCATTTCATGCTCTCTTGACGAGAAAAAGAAATGGAAATATGAATTGTTTCGGCTTTATAAAATGTTAAGATAAAAAAAAAGACCACATTATTACATCTGATGAGTAAAAATAAATGTCATCACAGCATCTGCTTTCAAGAAAAACTAAAAACTGTCTAAATAAGTTAATTCTTCACAGATGTTTGTTCCCTGATATCATTTGAGGAAAATTTTGACCCGATTAAACATGTAACAGATTCAAAAAGGATTTTTGGGTGGAAACATGCTTTCCCAGCAACTGTAGTCGTGTGATGCAGTACGTAATGTGGTTTGATTGCGGTCAGTAAGACTCAGCCAAGGAAGTTATTTAGTAGAGCTGGGCAACGATTAAAATTTTTAATTGCGATTAATCGCATGATTCCCTGATTAATCATGATTAATCACATGTATACGCAAAAGCAAATAATGAATTCAAAAGTAGTGTAAAGGTCACTTTTATTTAAATGTTCTGCTGCCATATGAACTAAAGTGCCATAAACATTTGTCGTTCAAACACTTTTAACATCAGCACTTGTCAGTAAGACATACTTAGTATAAATCTCATCTTAAAAAATGTCAAATAAAATAAAGCTTATTGTCACTGCCAGGTCATTAATGTCATCCTGTTTTTTATGAAAAAAAAAAAAAAAAAAAAGTCTACCAACAAAATCCTGAGCCACAATCATAACATCAAAACAGGCAATTTCTGAGGTAACGGCAGAAACTTTTAACGGGGAGTTCAACTTGGCAGTTGTTACAGATAACCTTGTTTCTGTTGAATCCACCGTCTGGGAGAACTTTAAAACGAAAATGTCCATGTGAAAGTTCTTTAACTTTATCAATCTGTGTATCATTCATTCTTTCCATTTTCAATTGTCAATCAAAAATAAAAAAAAATTAAAAAGTGACATTTTGTTTTGTTTTTCATTTTTTAATCTAACATAAAAAAACAAACAAAAAAATCCTTGTTTTTTTTATATTTTAATTTTAGACTTGGATCAAAAATACGAAATGAAAAAATGGACCACGGGACTGAATTTGTTCTTGATATTTAATTGTCCGGTTTATGGACAATGACCCAGAAATGGCTTTGTGCACGGAAGTTCAGGTAGCATGGCGGCGCTGGAATCACATACTTAATATTTGCAATATTGTGAAAATCTGAACGAAAACTCAGCTCATATATAAATTGAACCAAAGCGCTCTCCAGCTCTGCGTCTTCTCCTCAGATCATGACAAGCACAAAATCTTCTGACACTCATTTCCGAGCATTGCAGGACACCCGTCTGCTGTTGAATAAATCCTTGATCAAACTACCATATTGGCCCGAATATGGGACGATATTCTAATCTAGAAGTCATATTCTCAAATTTGGGGGTCATTTTATAATCGAGGACGAGACTTTCTGTTGTTATTACACATCTGTGCCACTAGATGGAGCTGCACTGAAGTAACCAGTAAGAGAACAGCAGGACAGAGAACACATGGAGCAGATCTGATGTAACATGGAGGAATGACGCGAAAGTTTTGAAGAGAAGTTTAAAAGTTTTGTTGCAGTCCAGAATTATTTTTTCAGACATAATTGTTAATATTGCTACCTGAGTTGATACCCGAACTGTAAAGTACACAGATTTTTACCACTTTCCATATCCGTTTTAGCTTTTCCACATTTTTACCTGCCAATTCTCTTCTGGTTCCACAGCAGCCAGTAACAGACTTTTCAAAACAAAAGCATGTGAGCAACATGCGTTAACGCGCGTTAAAATAAATGTTGGCATCAATAAATTAAGTAAATAATCAAGTTAAGCAAGAACAAAAACGATCCAACAAGATTCCCAACAAACCCGTTCAAAATCCTCAATAGGGCCAAAATCCAAAAAATACACAAGACTAGACAGAATCCGACAAATACAAAGGGTTGATTTGCTGGCCAGACAGTCTCCAGAGTAATCAGAATTTTAACAGGTCCAAGATCCACAAAAACAGGTCCAACAGGGGCAAGACAAGGCTCAAGGTCCAAAAGTCAGACACAGGCTCGAATATCCAAGAACAGTCCAAAGCCTTGCAGACAAGAGCGTGATGAAGATGATAAGACAATCTGGCAGGGAGTGGAGGACAGCAGACCAACTATATACTGGGCAAGACAGGTGAGAGTGATTCTGGTAAATTGCAGAAAGAAGAGGGCAGATGGAAACCCTGGTTATGGGATGGACAAAGACTGAGGAGATGAAACCATAACAACACCAGAATTTGTCATAGTCTTCTTCAGGGTTCTGTACTGGGGCTGTTACTTTTCACTCTATACATGGTTTCATTAGGTTCTTTCATCAGGCAGTAAAACATTTACTTCCATTGCTACACAGATGATACTTAGCTATACCTGTCCATGACCAGACCTGTCCATGTCCAGACCTATGAACTAACTGGACTACAAAAATGTCTTAGTTATACAAAGACCCGGATGACTGCTAATTTCTTGTTACTAAATTCAGATAAGACTGAGATTGTTGCCTTTGTACCTGAACACTTCGGAAACAGACCTTCTAGTTATTTGGTGACTCTGGACTACTGTTCTGTACTACTACCTTGGTGTTAACTTAGATCAAGACTTGTCCTTTAAATCGGACATAAAATGAGTTGCTGGAACTGCCTTCTTTCACCATCACAACATTGCAAAAAAAAAGGAAAATTGACTTGTTTTTCTGCATCCAGGTTGAAAATGACTTGGAACTGCCTTCTGTTGATCTAGATTACGACAAGAAAACAGGGAACCATTAGGAGCCAGGATCATGGGAAGATAGACAGATGAACCAGCAAAGCAAGAAGAGAAAGACAAGAATTAAATAAGCCCAAAACAAATGAAATGCTGGTGTAAATAATCAGGGAGACGAAGGAGGGGAAGTAAAACAGAATTCAACAGGGAAACAACAGACTTTCAAAGTTAACCAAGAAGTAAAGTTATGACCGGAAAGTAACACAAGAATAACAGACCAAACCAAGAAAACCCTGAAAAAAAAACCCACAAAAACCAAACCCAAGACCATATAGAATCCCAAACCATGACAGACCCTCTCATCTTAAGGAACTTATAGTTTCATATCTTCCCAATACACTCAGACTGCAGGCTGGTTCCAAGATTTTTCAAAAGTAGAACAGAAGCAGAGCCTTCAGTTATCGAGCTCCTCTCCAGCACCATTCTTTGTTAAAAAATTTTTTATATATCCATTAAATTTTGTTCTACTTCATGATTGGGTCCCACTTGTTGTTGATTCTTGACAAAAAATTGAACTTTTATATCTTTATGTTTGAAGCCTGAAATGTGGCAAAAGGTTTATAAGTGTCATAATCACTGTTTATTATCTTTCCTGTCATCTCAGACCCCTAACTGGCCGACACAGATGGCCACCCACCCTGAGTCTGGTTCTGCTGGACATTTTTTAGCCCTGTTAACTCAGGTCTTTGTCTCTCCACTGTCACCACCGGTTTGCTCAGGATGGGTTATTTCACCAAAATGAAAATTTGATGCAATCTGTTTGGAGGCAATTCTTTAGCTTGGCTATCTTTTTTATGAACTGGCATTCAACAAACTTGAATTTTGATCTCAGCTGGAATTAACTGGATAATGAATAAATTACAGTGAATTGGACTGAACTGGTTTGCATTTAACTTTATAAACTTAGAAAGCTCTCTGTGTAAAGTGCCTTGAGATGACTTTGTTGTGAATTGGCGAGATACACATGAAGTGAATTGAACTGAATACTTATTATTACTTTCACTGACACATGTCAACACTGTAGGAATACTACAGCTGACAGACCAAACCACATGTTTAACTAGAAATAGATGGCACCAAATTTGTTTAATGGTCCTATGATATGTTCTTCGCCTGTAATTTTAAGCAGTAAATAAAGGTTATGAAAGAGCAGGCATACCAGGAGCTTCTGTATTTTTTTTTCTTCTTCAAAATGGATTTCTGCTCACACAAGCAGACTTTTTATATGCAGATTGGTCCTCTAAATTTTTGATTCACTTCAAAAGGGAACATCCTCCAATGGTCCAAAGGTGGCTGAGTGAGTGAGGAGCAGAGGGAGGCAGAGGCCAAACACGGTGCTCACTGAGCCACACAGGAAACAGACCCAGATCATTGCTGAGTTATGATTAAAGTAAAATGACTCTGAATGTGGAGCAAAATTGCTTAATATGGAGTCTATTTAAAAAAAAAAAAAAGCCAGTTTGACCTTTTTTCTCAGAGCAGGAGTCCACTGAAATCCCCATCTAATGTTTTATTTCCTCTTCGATGGCTCAATATCATCATGTTTAACAGTGCTGGTGGGTTCAATTATTTATGAATGAATAAATAATGCTCAATCAAAGAAGACTTTTGAATAAAATTAAAAATTACAAATGCACTGATCAGAGAAATGTGCCAAATGAAAGAAACATGATCTCCTCTACAGTGCAGAAATTCAAAGCAATATGCATGTCCATCGTTTCCAATCAAGTTATGTGATTTAACATAAGAGGACATTTTATAAGTTGTTTATATTCTCTAGAGATCTCCTGGTCTCATTTATAATCTTATTCATGCAGTTCTCTGAAACTGCAGGCTGCTTTGTCAGTAGGGGCATCAGGTTTTCAATTTTGTCTTAAAAGCCTGTTAACACCTATGAATTGGTTGACACAATGATTGAGCTGTTAAGGACATCATTATCTTTTTGTATGTTTTGAATAGTTCTTTAAAAAAAAAAAACAGTCTCCTGGAACTTATGACTTGTTTGGGTTTCAAGGATCTAAAGAAAACCTCTGTCTCTTAAAATCAGCAATCAAATGCAACCTTGTTTATGAACTCTGTGGTCTTCTTTCCATCTGAGTCAGTCACAGCAAAAAACACACGTGGATCCTGTCGAGGATTCTTCACAAAAACGTGATGACAATTTCCATGCACACGTGGGTGGTCCATGGTACATTTTCACACGCCAGCCTGTCGCTGAGATGTGAGGGCGACACACGGACAGGTTTCTGGGAACACAGATACTGTATATAAACTACAGGATTAATGGATGTTCACTCAAGAATTTCTCATAATGAAGTCAATTTTCAGACACTTTGTTAGTCATCAAAATGCAAATTTCTGTGAGGCTCCGAAGCATAACAAGCGTGAAAAAAAAGTTGTGCATTTCCTTCTTCATAATCAGTTTGAATTTATAAAATACATAAAATCTGTGTTGAGTTTGCATGTTCTCCCCATGAAATTAATGAAATGAACGAATGGATGAAAATGTTACATTGCTTTGTTTGCTGATGCACGCACGTCCTCATGCACAAACAGGCCCAAACATGACACGGGTTAAATCATTGTTGTATAACATTGCATTGTATTCATTCATCAACAGTAAGATTAAGAATATTTGATCACTGACTGCGCCTGTTTACTACCGGGGCTCATTTATCACATTTAATTTGTGTATTTGTTTATTTGCTGTTGTACTTTGCAGCAGACTGTCTCTGAACTGCAGATCCACACCCACCCTATCTTTCGAGAGCTGTTGCAGCGCATGTGAATCCACACCAGTGAGCCAGCACACACCTGTTCAAATGCACCAGCGCTGCCAAAACCCGGCTCCTCAAAACTGCTGAAGAAAACAACGCTTCTGTCTTTGGAGCAGTCTTCGTGCTTTGTGCACCAATCAAGCCCACGCACAAGTGTTCAGAGTGCTGCTCATGTTGTCATGTAAACTGAGATTCGTATCAGTTGAAACCACAGTTTATCTACTGACCGTGGGCTTCCTCTTTGATATGCAGGATTTTGAATATGAGAAATCCTGCCTCTCCGTGTATGTTTGAAATAAACTGAGAGGCTTTGATTGCCTTTGGTTAATTCATTTTTAGCAGAATAGAATAAAAGTAAAATGCCTCTCCCGTTTTTAAGCTTGTGTTACTACCAGTGAAGCATACTTTACTGGTTGAATGAAGATGTTCAACAAATAAAGCAGCTGTATTCTCAGTCATTTGTACTGAAGATGTCAGGTACACATTTCTCCATACATGAGTAATAGTTGTAATGGTTACAAATGCAGACATAAACTAATTTCTAATCATATTTTTTGTAAATAAACTACAAATTGAAGGCTTTGTTAAATTTGTGTGGTTTACTAAATAGACGTTGCTGAGTTTTTACGTGGAATCTGAAATAGTTTCCTTAATGACAAATTGGACAGAAACACCTGAAAAATAATATATCAATTATTTACATAAATACACCTCCCTATCAATCTCTCGCCGCCTTCTTCTCTGTCACAGTCTTTTTTAATGTCTTGCCTCGGTTTCCCTTTGGACATTTATCACAAGTATATATTTATCCTCATCATCTCTTTCTCCTCTCATCTTTTTCCCCCTCCCTCTTTCATTCCCCCCCTCCAATGGTGTTATCACACAGTGCTACAATCTCACTGATTGAAACTGACATGTGAAATAGAGCTAATAAGAGAATCTGGTGCTGCTTAATTCCATCTGACAAAAAAAAAAAATCAATTTCTCCTCTTTCTATTCATCCATCAGGTCAGAAACAAACTTGTTGCTCAAGGTATGTAAAGATCAATCATATATGAGCAGCAGGATTTCTTTTTACAAAATATTTCTTATATTTTTGGTGCCCAGGCTACATTGATTATGACATCCAGGACTGATGCTTAATTGTAGGATTTCACAGATGTTGGAGTAAAAATTGATTATTTATTGCAGGACGTATTGACTGCCTTTCCGTAAACTGGGGTTGCAAACTGAATAGATTCTTTAAAGCAAATAAAGTTTAGAAACATTATGGCCTGGTTCTGTATTGTCTGTCCTGGTGTTGGGTGCAGCCATGTTTCCTTGCTGCTGAAATCCTTCTAACCTTTATTTTGCTGCGTGACTGTATTTCTTGCTTCTTTGTGTGGATGAGTGGAAGATCTGAAACCAGTCATATTGTGTTATCTGTAGGTACAGCTTTCCTCATGTACAGTAAGTATGTAAGTCTGGGTGTCCCCTGTGGTGTGCTGAGTGCACTCTCTCCTCATTCAGCTCTCTTTACTTTTCTTGTACGTATACGTTGACGGAATTAACGTCGTCCTGTTTTGTGTCTCATATGCAGATTTCCTTGGACTAATCTTTCTGTGTTTGTTGGTCTCGCTTCCTTCTAATCTCTAGTCCCTAATCACCCCTGGTGGAAGGTTTTTTTTCCCCTCCTGTTAACTAGTTGTTTTTTTCTTTCCTCTCCATTCTTTTGCATTCCTTAGTTAGGCTGTTTTTATGAACTCGCACTATATGAATTTTAAATTTAAACTCAGTTGAAATGACTTGGGTCATTATTGAATTGCAGTAAATTGGACTTAATTGAAATATAATTGGTCTGAACTGAATTGGTCTTTTGTGAAAAAGAGTGCGATTTTATATTATATTGTTAAAAGTATTGGCTCACCTGCCTTGACTCACATAGGAGCTTTAGTTCATCCCATTCCTAATCAATATGACGTGGCTCCACCCTTTGTAGCTAGAACAGCTTCAACTCTTCTGGGAAGGCTGTCCACAAGGTTTAGGAGTGTGTTTATGGGGATTTTTGATCATTCTTCCAGAAGAACATTTGTGAGGTCAAACACTGGTGTTGGACCAGAAGGTCTGGTTCTCAGTCTCTGCTCTAATTCATCCCAAAGGTCTTCTATCAGGTTGAGGTCAGGACTCTGTGCAGGCCAGTCAAGTTCATCCACACCAGACTCTTCCATCCATGTCTTTATGGACCTTGCTTTGTGCACTGGTGCACAGTCATGTTGGAAGAGGAAGGGGCCAGCTCCAAACTGGTCCCACAAAACTACGAGCATCTGATGCTTTGCATTCTACTTGGTGATGTATGGCTTGGATGCAGCTGCTCCACCATGGAAACCCATTCATGAATCTCTCTGCACTGTTGTTGAGCTAATCTGAAGGACACATTAAGTTTGGAGGTCTGTAGTGATTGACTCTGCAGAAAGCTGGCAACCTCTTCGCACTATGTTCTTCAGCATCCTCTGACCCCGCTCTATCAGTTTACGTGTCCTACCACTTCATGGCTGAGTTGCTGTCGTTCCCAAACACTTCCAGTTCCTTCTAATACAGCTAACAGTTGACTGTGGAATATTTAGGAAATTTCACGACTGGGTTTGTTGCACAGGTGGCATCCTATCACAGTTCCACGCTGGAATTCACTGAGCTCCTGAGAGCGACCCATTCTTTCACAAATGTTTGTAGAAACAGTCTGCATGCTGAGGTGCTTAATTTTATACACCTGTGGACATGGAAGTGATTGGAACACCTGATTCAGATCATTTGGATGGATGAGCAAATACTTTTGGCAGTGTATATTTGCCAGCACAACACCAATGACAGCTGCAGCTGATTTTGATATAAGATGAAACGAGCAGGATTTTAAGTTTTGTTTGTTTGTCTGTGTTTTTCTCATTTCAATTTTGTATTTGTGATGTATTTTGTACAGAACAGAGTTTACCTGCAAGGTGGGTCACTTGGTTTCAGCCAGTGTTCTTATTTTTTCAAACAAGTGACTCAAAAAAAAAAAGTCCCCAAAAAACAACATCTGTAAGAACTCATGCAGTCTTTGCGCTGCGTGGTGAACACAAGAAACGTAATGATGAGGGAAAGCAAAGAATCTGCTTCTCAGTGTGGAAGCAGAGAGCTGAGGTGATTGAGCTGATGGCTCACTTCCAACAACAACAGCGATCAAGAAAGTAGGTGTTTGGGACAGCAACTTAAAGAGTGGTAAAGAGAGATTTATTTTAAGGACCCCCTACCAATATCTACATGTAGATATAAATCCTATCACAGAAGTCCACTTTTAACCAAGCAGAAAAATAATATTTAAATATATTAATCTATGATACATGTAGTTAGAGTGTATATGACCTAAATAAGCTGCTGATAAAATCTCTTATATTTGTGGAGGCGACTAACTTTCAAGCACTATACGTGTTGGAATTTGTGAAATCGATGGTGCGGCATCTGCAGTCACGAGGATGCTGCACCAGTCTGTGCTGAAGACAGAAATGAGACAAAAGGCAAAGCTCTCAGTGGTACCTTATCTACATTCCCGCCCTCACCTATGGCATGAGGAGCGCCTAGAGGCCAAAAGAGCAAGACCGCAGAAGTGATTTAAATTAACTTCTTCAGGTTAAATCTCCCAGAGGCAGAGGCGCTGCTGCTCGACATGAGGCATCTGTTAAGGATGTATCACAGATGCTTGACGCAAACAAGAGAACCGTGGGGAGACGCTGTCTCTTAGCTGACTTGGGGACACTGTGAAGTCCCCTGGAAGAGAAGGAGGTATGGTCATCTCTAAAAAGACTGCTCCTTATTCTAGAATGGATGGATGGATGGACAGAACTTGTATCCTTAGCCTCTTTGCATTTGTAACATTGTAACACCAACTGAGCAATTCACATCACCTTCTCTCTCTAAAAAAAGACTCATCTATTTCTGTACCACAGAAATATTTACCCCTTCGACCTCTGCTTTCAAGATAATTCCCTTATGACTGATGGAAATATCCTTTCTCTTAATCACGGTGCTTCATAGCTCCTCTTAGCATGTCATTTTGTCATCAACCACTGTATAATCCTTCTATCTCCACAGAGCGGGCAAGAGCAGTGAATTAATCATACTCTCTGAGGGCCGTGGCTCAAACCTCTTTCAAAAATGAGGTCTGACTAAGTCTCCAGTCTAATTGTATAAGCATTGCCACTTTTCGCCCGCTTCCCGGCACATCAATGGAAGTGATGCTTGCAAGAACTGCCCTTTTGGCCCTGGCGCTGCTGTCATATCTCCGTCCTGCCAGCTATCCCCGCAGCAGAAAATCAAATCACTTAATGGAGAGAGGAAACATTATGACTGTAATCAAACCTGGAAAGAGATAAGTGTGTCACCAATCACCACTTTCCCACTTATCTTGACTGTGGAAAAACCTTTTACCATAAATCCAGAGTCAGCGGTCTTTGTGATTTCTCTTGAACACAGGGATGACACGGTCTTGTGTGCTTTGTGTATTCAGTGACCTTGAGGCACAATAGATCTGTGCAAAAACCATAATCGTGTTTCACTGCAGGAAATGCTATACTGTTCCTTTAAAACAGTGATACGCTAAAAGTGACGTGATAGTAAAGAATACCTGGAAAAATCTGCAGCCCTGTGCATCTGTATTAACCAGGCAGTCCTGCTACTCACTGCTTACATGCTTTCAGGTGGTCAGCTAGATTCGTGCACGCGCCCAGTGAGCCACAAAAATCCATTCACCGATGGCCTAAACAACTCCTGGTGGGCTACAGAGTGCAGTCCAGTGGATCAAGTTCTCCTTTTGATTGAGGTCAGAGTTCCTGAGAGCAGAGACTTAGTGGAGCTCAGCCCACCGCAATTCAGCTCCTGTTTCAGAGGAAATGGGCCGACCGCAGAGGGCAACCTCAAGGTGAAAGACTCGATAAGTGTCGGCCGGTGCCGAGAGACCGACGCTGCCAAGGTGCAGATTTTGGTTTCTGAGAAGTGCTGCCAGTATCTGAATATAGCATTCCCAAGACTGGAGGTGGTTTAAATTAAAGTTTGTATCTTCTGATTTTCCAACTCAATACTCTGGATTAAAAAAAAAAATTAAACAAGAAAAAGGAAAGAGAGAGAGAGGGACAATATGAAAATGTCTTCTGAGAATGAATAATACATGTAAAAATCAAAACCACCAGTTATGAAAGTTTCTGTACAAATGTTATGTTTTAGTTAGAGAACATTCGTTATCAGGAAAACATGTTTGTTACAAAGCTTTTGAGCTTTTAAGTTATAAATTGCTACTTATAACACCAAGACAGGAGCATTCTGTTGAGATAAAATAAAATCCTCATATCTTAGTGAATTTATGACAAAAATGAATATGAGGATTTTACCTGAAAATTAATGGTCTAAAACTAACCAGGTCTTTTTTTTTTTTTTTTTTTTTAACCTTATCAAGGTGATGGTGTGTTCGTGTTTCCATGAAAAACCAAAAAAGCCTTTTTTGTTGGTTAATAAACTTGATCATAGAGAGTGAGAGAAAGGTCAGTAGAGCATGGGTCAACTTAAGGAAAAAAAAAGAAAAATAAAAATTTGAAACAGTTATGTAAGGTATCCTTGTGGTTTCCTTGATACATGTAATAGTAACATTTTCTTCTGGTAATTGGTCTTCTTATCACTCAAAAGAAAAATATTTCATGAAGAAATAGTCGCACAAAGATTAGATATCGATTACTTACGTGCTGCTGTACGTTTGCATATATTTGACCCATTTTACATTAAAATGTATTTGTCAAATTGCTTCAGTGGAAGTGAACCAGTTGGTGAAGAGCTCCTGCCATCACACCTGGTTAATGATGACATTTATAACATGCAAGGTATTAAAAGAAAAAAAACTCTTGTGTGTTTGAAACGTATGTAGTGATGTAACATAATGGTATCAGCTTGTTTGTGTTGTACAGTTGAGCCAACTGTCTGTCTCAGATAGTGTAGAACCAAACCCATTTCTCCTCATCATGGCAAGTGATACATCACCAATAAATAATGAAGAAATTCATCAGAAAAGACTTTGCATATAGATAGCCTACTTAAGCCGGAAGCGACTATTAACATAACTTCCAGGGAGTTGAGGATAATTGGAGTGGCTCTCCTTCATTCCTTCCCTTTCTGTGACTAATAGAAAGGTGATAGTGACAAAAAGAGGGTGCAGCTCAGTCTCGACAGCATGGTCAGAACTGTCAGAAACCTGAATACAACAGACAGAAATATATTGGGGACACGTTAAGTTCACTTCTTAAACACACAAAAATGAAATTCCTCAGAAAAACGTTTACTTACATCGAAGTAACGCAGATCAGCAGAATTTTCCACCATTTAAATGCGCTCAGCTTCCTTCTGAAAAATGTCTCGGGCAGCAGCCGGTTTTAGGGAGTGAAGTGAGCCACTGGACTCCCTCTGCTCTCCTCTGCAATGAGATGTGCCTCTTTTGAGATCAATGCACAGTTGTACGGCTGTGCTTCCATGCAAATGCGAACCGGGACACGAATTACAATCAAAAAAACCCTTTTAGCGAACGACGCCTTATGAGAGGGCATACAGCACACAGGCTGAGAGCTCACAGCACAACCAGCTGAAATTATACGGGGCTTCCACGGGCGATTTTTTTTTCTAAAATACTTTCTTTTCAGCTGTTCTGCCTCTCTGCCTTGGAAGCATTTATGACTAGAACAACAGTGTTGAATGTGTTTATCATCATGCAGCTGCATGCCAAGAGCTGAGGTAGTGACAGATGAGAGATAAATGGAGTTTCTCCGCCATGATATAGTGCCACGTGTCAATGAGGAAAATGTGGTCTTTAGACAGTTTATGAGCTTTTACCGGCTTTTTTCCTGCATTTTGAGCTGTGTGTTGTTAGGATTTCAGAATTAGCTCAGAAGTTTAGTGTGTCTTGAGAACAAGCACGCCATGCGACTGAAAAGTCATATTGTTACACAATAAAGCGTTGCAGCGTAAAGGTGCTTCTATTTGTAACTCAGGGGGTCAAATAGTTCTTGACTGATGACTTCCAAGTGACTGAAAACAGTATGGAAAGAATTTTTTTTGGTGTTTGCTTTGCTCTCTTCTTCTCCTTCTCCAGTCACCCCCCTCCTATTTTGATAGATATTCCAATCAGGAGAACGTATCTACACCAGCAGAGAGAGAGCTGGTTGGAGTTGGAGTAAGTATTAATCTTGTAATGAACACGTCTGTGTCCTTGAGCTTGTAATTATTTGACACAATTGTGTAGAAACTGATTAAAAAAATAATAAAACTACAAGCTGTTCTTTCCACATTGCTGTAATTTTGAATTGACCCACGGGGTCAGGTTGGAAAATTCCTCTGTGAGACACCAGTAACACCAGTAAAAAACGGGTGTAGTGATGCCACAGTCCTTTAAGGAGGAACTGAGTGATCAGCACATGCAGATGAAAGCTGCTTATTCAGGGCCAGCAGCCTGCTGAAGTTTACCTCGCCTCCTCTGACGGGTGGAACGGGTCCACTGATGAGCACAGCTGCATTCAGAGAGCTCACTGTGTTTAATAATCCAGTAAAGTCTCGTTTCAGGACCTTAGACTGTTGCTTGGAGATGTCATTTGTCCCCGTATGCAGAACAACGTTCTGGCTGTTGGATATTCATCCAGGATTTTAGGAATTCTCTCCTGCATGTCACTGACCATGTCCTTGGGACAGCAGAGGACTTTGGTGTCCTTACTGCAGAATCTAATTCATTTCTCTTTACAACAAAATCACCCACTATAACAGTTTCAGGCCCAGCCTTTAGCTCTCTCTCTGGCTGTTTACTTCTTGACGGATGTTCGGTCCTTACCCTGCTGCTCTGAGATGGATGGTTGTCTGAAAGAGATCCAGGGTTCTCTGACTTTCCCTCTCACAGTGGTCCAGTCCTGTTTCCTCTCATCTCCAGGGGTAGAAACATTCCTCTGTCTTTGGGAGAATGAAGGCCAGTCTGTCTCATCACAGATTTCAGCTCGATGTGCTCGTCCTGTGATACGTCCTCCAGTTTCCAGGAAACATGATTTATCTTTTGGCTTTGCACCTGAACGGTTCCAGGGAGGATTATCATGTTGTCTGCGCTCTTTAGCTGTGTGTTAGCTTGTTCATCCCTGCTATTGTGAAACAATGGTAAGGTTGTATCATTTCTGCACATTACCTCCACGTTTACTCCTAAGCGCTGGATTTTCATCTTCATCACCGCTCTCTTCTGTAGGAGGCTGAAGTAGTCTTCAGTGGAGACGGGAGGCATGTTGTTGATAGTTAGCCCAGCAGTTAGCACCTTTCCAGGCTAATTAGCTTTGGCTGGATGCTAAGTGCTAAGACACTGTAAATCAGGCTTCAGCTGTGTGTAGGCCACGCACACGGACCACTGAAGGTCGAAAAACTATAAACATTGCTGTTTCTACTAAAAAGACATCAGTCCCAATCATTTATAAGTGTTCAGAAGCTTTGTCAGGTAGGATCACAGGGGAAAAAAAATAAAAATTAGCATAAAAATCAATAAAAATCAGAGTTAACAGCAAAAGCTTGAAGCATGAAGCAGGAAGCTTATAGTAAATTTTAAATATTTTATTTTTTTCCTCCCACATTTTTTCTCCCTTTTTTTCCATTGTTTTTTTTTTTCTTTATTTTTTAGGTGGTGCAGCCCCACCAACAGAGGGGGCTGCAGCACCGCCACTTCCTGCGTTACTGGATCACGTTATTGTTGCCGTTTTTGTCCTCTCCTGGCCTCCTGTACTTCAGACTGTGAAGCAAGCGATCTTATCCTGACAGATGATGTGCTTATCCCTGCTGGGTTCCTTTTAGATCCCTGCCAAGACTCACCTAATTAAACAAATCCCTGGGAAAATGTCATTAAATACAGGATTCAAAGCCCATAAATCAACATTCTGTTGTCACCCCCTTGGGCATTATAGTTCCCATGCACTTCAGTCAGTTTATGTGCTATGTTATCTGAACAGACAGGGCTGGAGGGCACTGAACAGTTGTACAAACTGCCAAAGAGCAAAGAGCAACAATTTCCTTTCTATCAACTTGCATTTCTATTCTAATTTGCATTCATTTGTCATCGAATGTTATTCATTTTGATAGTTTGATAGGAATAGTTAAAAATGTGTTAAACTCTTCCACATAACCTTCACAGCTCCTCTAAGCCCAGTTGCTTACGTCTTTCCTTCTTTGCATTGTGTTAAGACACACTGGAATGTTCCAGACCTACAAACTGTGAAAATAGCTGTTCTCATAGAGGTCTGCGCATCTGTTGATGAGAAAAATGCTGTACTTTCACATTCTCGTTGGAATTTAAGCTGTCCCATGAATCAGAGTCAAAGACAGAATGAAACCTGATGTCCAGTGTGCAACTCAGTAATTGTCATTTGAATATTTCAGTTGAGAAAACAGCATGTGCGTGTTAGAATTTTTGTTGTTTGCGTTTACAGAGCGTTTGTACAGCAGCTAGTAATTACAGTCTATTTCTCTGACACCCTCACCGTAGCGTGAGTGATACGGGTTCACGATGCAGCCTGCTGCTTTGAAAAGAGACCAGAGAATTGATTCAGGGACTCAACAAAGCCCTCGTGCTATTACTCATGTGCATGACTGCTGCTCTCTGAAGGACTGCTTGTGACTGCCGATCAGTCATGTCGGGGTGAGAGTGAGACATCAGGGCATGAAGTTAACACAACAAAAATAAAAAAAATAAAAAGCAGAAATAGCTGTTGCGATTCATTGTTTTGTTCATCCATCACAATCATGTACAACAAAGCCTGGTGCTTTTCTCTTTAACATCGCAGAAATACTCCATCCTATCTATTTAAAGGAGACATATTATGAAAAACAAAGGTCTGTATGTGTGTGTGTGTGTGTCACAGACTCAACTCTGAGCAAAACTATCCACCCCCCACCCCCCACCCCCGAGTCCTCCTATGATATCCATCCATCTTCAACTCCATTCTTTTCCTTTCCTTCACACCACACAACAGCAGCACTTGAACCCCAATTAAAAATTTTAAAAAAAGCAAAACACATTGAGTAAATGCTGTCTGCATAGGGCTGACAGTCTTCAGCTAACAATTGTTAACCTAAGTTATCAGCATTTTTTTTTTTTTTTTTTTGTCTAATCATAGAGGAATGGGCCCAGCTAGCTCAATGGTCTCAGGCCATCTTTTTCCTGAGTGGTTGACTATAGGTTGACCATAAGATGAAAGAAATCGTAAGACAGCCATAATAGATAGTATTCACTGACGTCACACACCTGGGTAGCCAACATCACCATTTTGCAGGCCAAGCTTCCCAGTTCTTCCATTTTAGCGCAATGCATTTTACTCATGTGGTCCATGTTTCTTGCCGACGTCTGTTGAGTTCTTCGGTCTTTGATCCTTCGTGTGCATGTGTGAATCTGTATGGATCCGATCTGCACTTGCATCCATGTACCATCCCATGCGGAGGCGGTCCTGGCTACTTTTGCGCCCTGGGCGAACCCCCCCCCCCCCCCGACAGGAATGTTATTTAAGTTATTTAAGTTAGCATTGACCCACGTATAGCATTAAAATTCCACAGTACTCCGGCGTACTATTGTTTATCCAAATTTCCAGACTGATAAGCCTGTGTGAACTTGCACCAGCCTACTGGTGAAATTTGAGCTGCTAGTTCAGCAAAGCTAAAAAAAAAAAAAACAAATACAATCATCTTCTGTGGCTAAGTAGCAACATATTAGCAAGAGGATAATACATAGCATAAAGGCTACTGTTTCCTTACATGTAAAATTAACGTCACTCATAGAGACCTGCATACCTTTATCTTGTGAACTTTTCTCCTCTTCTTTCCTTCTCTTCCTGAACTGGGCACCTGATGGTTTTTTTGGTCGTTTGTCCATGATGCAGCACCTTTGACTTGACTCGACATCATCACCTTTTCTGTCCGTCAATCACCCAGAGTCAATATTGATGTGATGTAAACAAATACACGTTGATGCAGGCACAGATTCCTGTTTTTTTTTTTTTTGGGCTGTGTTTTTTTTTTTTTTTTTTTACATTTTACAAAGATATTTATTGGGTTATGTCATAATCCAATAAATCAGCTGGGAGTATCGATATTCTAAGCTTCTTTCCGTGTCCCACCTTTAAAAGCTTGCAAGCAACTATGAAAAAATTCCTTTAAATCCCTTTAAAATCTTTTGGAAAATGATGTAAATGTATTGTAAGATGAATATTGATATATATCATATCGTGAGCCGAATATTGTGTATCGTATCACAAGATTAGTGTATTGCTACAGCCCTAGAGAAAACACAAGGCATGCGTGCACACCTGCAGTATGTACACAGATATGATTACATTCAAGGGACTCTGCTCTCTGGGGCCGTCTTGAAAAATTACGGTTCAACGACTGACCACTGGGCTCCGGCTCCAAAAGTGAGTTGATCATTTGTCACTTGCTGGAACGTGCTCTGGACTGGCCTCAAAGGGTTCTGGGAGAGTGCCAACATTTGGCTCTTGGCCATACGTTGGCGGTTGAATCGGCCGTCTGCCGGATGACCTGGGCTGAGCTGGTTGCCACTTTAAGTCCCTTTGCCCCCTCCACTCCATTCAAGACCAACCTGAAAAGGTTAACTGTTACCGGATCACTGTTGCAACCCAGCCACTGCTGCTATTGTCTTTCTGCATAGGCTAGAGATGATTAGCCACACATGACTCTTTGCTCTGACATTTGACACTCTGAACGAAGGGGGCAGTATTCATTTCTCCTCTCCTCTGATTGGACAGTTCCTTGCTCCACAACAGGTCAAGCAGGTGACTGACAGAGGCTGACTCTACTCAACAGTAGGAGTTGTCTGTAGTTGTCAAGGTTTGTTCACAAGTTCTCCGGCCCAAAAAAAAAAAAAAAAAAAAAAGAAAGAAACAATGTTAATAACGGGAGATATACAATTAGTGTACAGGAGTATTATAGTTGTTTTGTGATGAGTTTGTCTCCTTAAAGCTTACACAGTGTCTGTAACACAGTGACTATCTTAGGTCCCAGACGCATGCCGTCAAACCTATCCTCCTAGATTTTGTCAGAAACATTCCTGTGTCATCCTAATATGTGTTTGCAAGCTGGTGATGAAGGCGGAGTCATTTATCTTGCTGAGGACAAGACAAGGCAGGAGAACGAAGAAAAGCTGGAAATCTTGTCAACTGTGTTCATTCAGTCCTTTCACAGTTGAAGAAGGGATTCTTGTGTGTGACCCTTGTTGCTGGCCTCTGATAAGCCTTTTTTTTTTAAAGCCATTTTTTCTTAATGGAATTGCTCTCATCTGTGGTCTACCGACTGTTTTTGCCAGAGCAAGAAGGACCCCCTTTGTGTAACGGATGAACTCGAGATTGATGAGACTCGCCTGTGTGAAATCTGCCCAGGCTCACCTCTTATCCAGCCCGAGGGCTCCAAAGGTCTGTTTAGGGGCGCATAATGTTTGAATATATGTGGAAACGAAAGGCCTCCCCAGGGTTGTTGGGAAAGCAGTCCAGTAAGAATGCTGCGTACGCCACACTTAAATGAAACTATCTGGATATTTTCTGCATAATTAATGACAGAAAAAACACAACATAATGCATGCAAATTCCTGTGCCGTGCAACAGCAACGTCAGAAATGGGTTAATGATGGTGCAATAAATGGTACTGCAGCTTTTTGCACGGCCCTGAGTTAAAAGACTCGTGAAGTAATTGATACACTGGTTTTTGTCTCATGTGTGCGCTGGGCAAAGCTGCAACAAAAGAAATTCCTTTATCTGCAGGCAGCCTTGACTCTTCAGTGTTTTTGTAATACAACAGATATCCTTTGAGAGTTCAGGAGGCAGACGACAAGCTGATAAGATACTTATCACCACGGAGGCTCCACAGCCTTATTCCACTCACAGAAGCTCCCGCCTTCTGGCTGCCTCTGTGTGGAGGAAACAAAATGCTTTCTTGCTTTTTTTTGACAGTTCTTGCTAACCTGGACTCTAACTAAACAGCTTTTGAAAAAAAAAAAAATAAAAACACAGCTAATTACTGTTTAGAAACATAAACTGTGGAACATTAGTTTAAAAGCTTCTGTTTTCCATTACAGTATATCTGCAGGACATGTTTTATGTGGTCATGATTATCACCTGCCCTCAAACTACACTTTTGGACAAAAGCAATTCAAATATTACATCGTGGCAAAAAGCCCATTCTGTTAATGCAATTTTCTCTATTAATAGAAAGTCCTTTTTTCTTTCCTGTTGATCGCCGTCTCCTCGGTGGTGGCGGAGTCATTTAACCACTGCAGAGACCCCATTCATCAGGTCTGTGAGTGCCCTCATGTCTGATCATCTGTCAGAAGTGTCCATACATCTCTCACATCCCCACCCCCCCCACCCCCCCCACCCCCCTCGCTACTTCTCAAAATAGATCTAAAGATTAGGGAGAGGGAAGCATTTCAGGCCATCCCAGGAGATCACTCATTCCCTTCATTCCTCCTTCAAACTCCCCATTGTCCACTTCCACCATTCCTCCTTTCAACATCTAACTTCCTGGCCCTCCATCCTCCAACTCCCCATTTCCTCCAGCTTCTTCGTCTAATGGAGCTATCGAGGGAAATCATTGTCCCTTAAATGTGCTGTGTGCTTCAGGGGGGCCACCACCAGTCAAAGGCAGACACACTAAACCAGGAATGGACGCACTGGTGGGCCGGAGAGGATAAATGGAGATGGAAACTTTCGGAGAAACAGAGAAACGTATCAATGCACGGTTCGCAAATCCCAAGCAGTGCTACTGTGGATTATAAGAAATAAAGATAATAATTTTCTATGATGTGGCAGTCGCAACATCACAGTCTAACTTTAATACCTGTAATACAACATCACTCGTGTTCTTTGTTCCAGCATTTTATCAAAGTTACTAAAAGAAGTTGAGATTCTGACTAAATGGATAAACTGGCACATAATGCAATTATTTATTTGCTTTTTTTTTCTCCTTTTTTTTTTAATGAATCAACAGAATTAAACCATACAGCAGTGCAGTCAACAACAGTTTGCTGAATATTTGTGCATTTAATAAGAAGAAAGGTCCGATCTGAAACAAAACTCACTAAAAGTCCAGCTCTCAGCAATTAGAATTTTAGAATATTATCATTTCTTAACAGCAAAACGGTGATATAAAAGCTAAATAACAAATGTAAAAAACAAAAAGGATATGTCCGTAAGAACTTGAATGAAGTTGGGGAATCTTTAGTGGCAACATTTATGAATAAATCCCACCAAAAACAGCATCTAACATTGCTTTGATGGAATCTTGTCCCGTCTGCAGAGCTGCTGTGGTGCTGCAACACCGGAGGATCAGCAAGCACAGTTTTCCAGCCTGGTCTCATACTGGGCAGCACAAAGGAGCTTGTTCATGTCACAATGTCAGTTTCGGATTCATTTGACAGGTTTTGTTGCTTACTTAGGTAAAGGGTCGTCTCTCTCAGGATTTCCCTCACTACTACAGGAAATAAAACTGCCAAAACTAACTGTCCCGGTCATCTCTTGGGACAACTGCGTCTCGTTTTATGGTACTATGTCATCAGCAACAAGCTAATGCTTTAAAACCTAAGATCAGGGTTAAAATAAGAATAATTGTGTAAAATATTTTAGGGGGAGGCTTCTTTAGTACCCACACTAAAGTTGTGTCTTTGCAGACGGAGCAGAAATCTTTGACACCCTGTAAAACAGAATAAATATATTTCTAAAATGCAGGAGTTTGTGAAATGGCTCAGTCTCAGACAAAACATGACGTTCTCCTAGCATGAGGAAAACATCCTGTCAAAGCCTCACACAGGGGGTTCTGCATCACCCGCCTCAGTCTTCGAGCAATCGCAGAAGACAAATATGTTTTTTCATCATTTCCGAAGCAAGTAATGCCATTTTTGCCATTTTTCTTTGATTAGGATTAAATATTATAATTTTAGTTAATGATATTTGCTCGGTAGTCATGCTCTGGGTCTCTGTAAAGCGTCTAGAGACAACTTGCACTGTAATAGACACTATACAAATAAAATTGAATTGTAAGTAACCTTGTAGCTCGATCTAAACGTGTTAATGTATCACTGCTTTTCAGCATAAACTGACATCTACGTGCAGCTCATGGTCACAATGCAACGATCTGAACGAGCGCAGTGCTATTCACATGTTCAAAACGGGCACTGGCAAACAGAAAGTGAAGATTCACGTGCGGCATCCTTGCAAACATGATCTGTTGGTTTGTGCCCATTATGATGAGAGCCTTGTTAAAATACCTAGAAGGCTGTTTAACCATCCTCAGTTAAAACTGTTTTTACACATACGGAGTTCAAGGTGACATTTCCTTTGCTTTAAACCCAGCAGGAATATTCACACTGCAAGGTTACTTTTATAAAAGGAACAGCACATGTCTGCAGTGAGCTGTGGATGATGATAATAACTGTTTTGGCGGTTGCTACAGCAACAAAGGAAAAACAATTTCTTTTAATGTAATAACTAAACAAGCAGGCTTTGCTACGATCAGTCTACACTCCTCAGCACTTCTACACTTTTGGCTCAGTTTATGCGACCAGCTCTTCATGATGTGTTAGTTTGGGGTAGGGCCTGAATGCAGGAGATGGGGAGGTGGGAGTCACAAACAAAAAGTCTTTTATTAAATCCAAAACCTGCAACGGAGAGACAGCAGGGCAGCGACACAAGGAGCAAACGGGAGCCGAGACCAAAGGGAAGGCAAACAGAGCAACCAGCAACCAGGAGAGGAAAGACAAAACGATAAAGACAGGGACACGGGTGACAGTAGTTAACACAAGGACTCAACGAGGGAAACACAGACTTTCAAAGTAAAAGATGATGCGACAAAACAGGAGACAAGACACACAAGAAACAAGGACAACCCAGAAAAAATCCCAAAACCTAAACCACCAGACCCTGGCGTCATGCTCACTACGTTAGTTATATTATTTTTCTGGTCACCAATATGGAAACATGGAGTTTGTGTTTTCATCGCTTGCTGTGACAGTGTTGACTACAGACTGTTGCAGTCAGCAGGAACGGTTGAATGTGCATCGAAACGCGGCAAAAAAAGTCAGCGTGCTGTCGCTCAAAACAAAAATCGACATAGTTGAATGCTTTAAAGCTCAGCCTGCTGACATGTCCTTTGGTTTGCATTTTTAAAAAAAAAACAGTCATTTAAACCATGTAGTAAAGCAGCTCTGATCCAAAACGCATTTCACAAAAGCATTTACTTATCTTTAGAAAATTATCTGTTTCCAATAAAATCCCGGAGAAGTTTTAATGAGAGGCAAGGGGTTGTTTTATGTCCCTGCTCAGGCAGTAATCCTGCTCCATCGCAGCTCTGCAGTCGCTGCACCGCACGAGCGAATCACAGTAAGATGGACGGTCCATTTCACCGAGATCATTGCTGGTCCTATCGATCGGCCGAGGCAGGTCCTGCCTGAGTCCAGACGTAATGCTGAAGAAATATACGTTGTGTGCAGTGGAACAAAACATGCGCCAGCAGCCCCGGGGTGCTGCACCACTACGAGCAGACCATGATTCCTGGTCTCAACTGAGCAAAACATACATTTCAGCATTTTAGCCGATATAATTTGCGAGCAGTCCTCTTTTTTTTTTTTTGCTCACTCTGCAGTCATGCCATTTGTTTTTTTGTCTTTCAACTTCTTTTTAAGTTTTTCACTATAAGGCTGGTGTACCTTTGACAACATTTTCCTCCGTAATCATGAGAAGACACGTATCACTAAATGCACAGAAGTACGGCCTACCTCTGTGCACGTCGTCTCACCCGAGCTTTCGGCTTTGTCGTCCATTTTTTTTTTTTTTGGTCTGTCCGGAGGAAACTTTCTGCTACAGTGGCCACACAGTATTGAGTAAGCATCTGGAATGAGTCATAGCCCCTCTAATGGAAATCCATTTAGCTCGGTCTGAAGTATAAGTCTGCGCAGGGAAGCGTCACGCTGAGCTGAACCTCTGGCTATCTTTCACCGCAGGGAGGACAAGCAGGCAGCACTCAAGGTGAAAAGACCCCCCACCCACACACACACACACACACACACACACCACCCGACACAATCAACAAGAGAGGCATTACTTAGCCAGTGTAGGGGAGTGGAAGAGTTTGTCATTTATTGCAGCTTCATCAAGCTTCTTTTTATTTGATTTTATTTTATTACCATTTTTTTGTTAGCGCATACATATTTGGAACCTTTGAAAGACCCAGGTACCATATTAACATGCAGTCAATGATAAGCACTGAGTCTTGAAGATGAACAACTGAAAACCCGAGCGCCCTCATAAATGATCTGATCTGAAGGAAGAGGGATGACTGCTGCAGAATTTGGAGCGAAATGCAGATCCATGGATCATGAATATTTACATATACATGAAGCCAGGGGACAACTGGAATTTGGAGCTGGTCTTCTATGCGTTCTGCCTCTTGATTATAATGCTGCTGTCGTCCGAGAGGCAAACCGGGGGAATACATTTGAAATGGATCTAAAGGTGGATGTGAAAGAAGGTCTGTGAAGGTCAGTGTCTCGGGAGCACAGCGAGCAAAAGAGCTCATCTTAAACTGTTCCAGGCTGCTACAAGAAAAGAGACTCACGTCTTCTTATGTCCTGAAACTTAGTGGCAAAATAATGTCATTTTATTAAAAAAAAAAAAAAAAAAAACATTTTATCAGGAGCAGGTGTTTTTTTTATGTAAAACATTGACTGCTGGTGGTTTAAAGCAGTGTCACATGTGAAGCTGGGTCATCTTTATTCACAGTCCTACACAAATGAACTTACTTTTACAAGCAAAACAACTGTTACATCAGAGCCTTTTGAAATGACACAAGCTTAAAGCCTTTCTGCACAATCTTTGCTTTTCAAACTGGTCACCCGTACCTAAACCCCCCCACTGTGCTCCCAGTTACAGCAAAAATAATTAAAATGCATATACTTTATGGTGCCAGCGTGGCCACTTGAGAGCTTCGGGGGGAATCCTCTTGGGTCATTTAGCTTTGGAGCCGTGCAGCCAGTCAGGAAAGAAGAGATTGTATCTATAACATTTTTCTTCCCCAAATTAAGAAAATTGCATTTGTGGTGAAGTTATAATCTGTCCAGGGTGTACCTGGCCTCTTATTCTGTGACACCTGATTGACTCTAAAACGTAAAACCTGAACAGGATGAGCAGCAGTATTAACATAAAATCAGTCTTCTTTCAAATGTTTGTCTTCCTGTCAGTGTTTTTTTTTCTCCTCCCTCCCTTCAGTCACACGATCCAACCGGACAGTCCTACTGCCGACCGGCCCCAGGATGATTGACTGCTGGTTCCAGCGCACGTCCTGAAATGATCAGCCGTGGTCCCTGCAGCAGAGCCACGCTGGACCTCCACGATGGGACCTCCCATTTCAAATTTGGTTTCGGTGCCAACAGAAATGATGACTGCGTTTAGCTGACACTCACTAGCTGCCTTCCTGTCACTTAAGGCTTTCTGTGTCTGCGTTCTGGACTCAGCAGTCACAAGAAATCCTGACACCTGACAACTTTTTTCGGCTGGTAAGAAAATAAATAAAATGAAATACCTGCAGGCATCCATTTGGCTTCTATATTTTTCACTTTTAGCTGCTGGATGCTGCCATCAGAAAGCAAGTTCCCTCTTCCAAGCTGTTAAGGTGGTTGACATGAACGGTCCAGCTCCGGCTTTACAAGATCATTAAAAATGTTTCTTGACATAGCTAAAAAAAAAAAGAGAGAGAAATTTGGCAATACAATCATAGATCTGAGGATGACCTGCAAAGCTCAGGTGTATATAAAAAAGAAAACTGTTGGAGGGTGACATTCGTGTGTGAATCAAAAATACTTTTGAAGAAAACAAACAAGAACAGGAAATGAAAAAAAAAATAGATGTTGAGTCTGGTAATTTGGTCAGTGATGAAACAGTCACATTGTTGGCATGCTGCTGAGCAACATGTCACATCACATTTTTCTTCCAATGTCATTTGAGCGAGAATGATTAGAAAAAATGTTTGTAAATTTTTGTGCAGTAATGCCTTCATTAGTTTTTTTTTTATTTCATTCCCCCCTCTGGCAAATACCTTCCCCCATCACTGGAAATGATGAACACACCAAAATGAGTCTTAAGGCATTCGAACTGGTTACACAAACATGAAAATAAGTTACTGAAGTTCAGAGTGAAGTTGATAAACACACAAAGCAGCAACAAGGTGAAATGAAATGATGGATTCTTCTTTCTCCTTTCAAAGGCTTCTGATGTTGGTGTCGTAGAGGAAGGAAGATCCTGAAGATGATAGTTGAGCCCATTCACAGTCATTTATGTTACACATATATAAATTCAGTGTGCAGCCATGTATCCAAACAGTGCATTATTAATAATTTAAAAGCATAATAAAATGTGGATTTGTTCTATCCATAATTCAGTAGAAAGCTTCTGAACGCTGACATTTAGAGAGAACAAGTGAAGATGCAGCTGGAGACCTTGATGCTAACGTCTACTGAAAAGGAAATCCTCGTTGCCACAACGCTGAGGAAGCCAACACGCAGTTTTACAGCGTTAATAAAACTTAAAGTATACTAATGAAAACTCAAGGACAGAAATAACTGAGCTGTTATTAAATGTATCTGACATTCCCCATACCCCCCCCCCAAAAAAAATAAAAAAAATAAAATAAAATAAAAGTGTGCTGATCTTGAACATATACACTGCCTTGTGAAAGTATTCAGCCCCCTTGAACTTTTCAACCTTTTGCCACATTTCAGGCTTCAAACATAAAGATATAAAATTAAAATTTTTTTGTCGAGAATCAACAACAAGTGGAACACAATCGTGAAGTGGAACGAAATTTATTGGATATTTTAAATTTTTTTTAACAAATAAAAAACTGAAAAGGTGGGCGTGCAATATTATTCGGCCCCCTTGTGTTAATACTTTGTAGCGCCACCATTTGCTGCAATTACAGCTGCAGGTCGCTTGGAGTATGGCTCCTATCAGTTTAACACATCCAGAGACTAAATTCTTGTCCGTTCTTCCTGTAAAACAGCTGGAGCTCAATGAGGTTGGATGGAGAGCGTTTGTGAACATCAGTCTTCAGCTCTTTCCACAGATTCTGGATTGGATTCAGGTCTGGACTTTGACTTGGCCGTTCTAACACCTGGATACGTTTATTTGTGAACCATTCCATTGTAGATTTGTCTTTATGTTTTGGATCATTGTCCTGTTGGAGGATAAATCTCCGTCCCAGTCTCAGGTCTTTAGCAGAATCCAACAGGTTTTCTCCCAGAATGCTCCTGTATTTGGCTCCATCCATCTTCCCATCAATTTTAACCATCTTCCCTGTTCCTGCTGAAGAAAAGCAGGCCCAGACCATGATGCTGCCACCACCATGTTTGACAGTGGGGATGGTGTGTTCAGGGTGATGAGCTGTGTTGATTTTACGCCAAACATATCGTTTTGCATTGTGGCCAAAAGGTTTGATTTTGGTTTCATCTGACCAGAGCACCTTCCACATGTTTGGTGTGTCTCCCAGGTGGCTTGTGGGAAACTTTAAACAAGAGTTTTTACAGATATCTTTGAGAAATGGCTTTCTTCTTGCCACTCTTCCATAAAGGCCAGATTTGTGCAGTGATGACTGATTGTTGTCCTCTGGACAGACTCTCCCTCCTCAGCTGTAGATCAGTTCATCCAGAGTGACCATGGGCCTCTTGGCTGCATCTCTGATCAGTCTTCTCCTTGTTCCAGATGAAAGTTTAGAGGGACGGCCGGGTCTTGGTAGATCTGCAGTGGTCTGATAGTTCTTCCATTTCACTATGATTACTTGCTCAGTGCTCCATGAGATGTTTAAATCTTGGGAAATCTTTTTGTATCCAAATCCAGCTTTGAACTTCTCCACAACAGTATCTGGGACCTGCCTGGTGTGTTCCTTGGTCTTCATGATGCTCTCTGAGCTTTAACCAGAACCCTGAGACTATCACAGAGCAGGTGCATTTATACAGAGACTTGATTACACACAGGTGGATTCTATTGATCATCATCAGTCATTCAGGACAACATTGGATCATTCAGAGATCCTCACTGAACTTCTGGAGTCAGTTTGCTGCTCTGAAAGTAAAGGGGCTGAATAATATTTTGTGCAGTTTGTGTCAGTTACATCATACAAATCTTGAAATGATCCGAGTTTATCTATTTATTCCTTGATGTTGTTGCTTTGAGGAGGATTCCTTTAGTTTGGATTTAAAGTGATGTTTTTATATCAGGATCAGAAAACACAATATATGTTGGACGATACATTTTTCACGGTTAATTAATATGCACTAATTAACTTAAATTAACTCTCTGTTGTTACTTTGTTCCCAATAATCTGCTTTCTGTGGATTTAATCATGACAATCAATTCATTATTTAGGAATAGCAATCTAAAACTCTTTTCCTGGCATTCATAAATCATCTCAGATTCGAATAGAATAAAAACTGAATATTAGGAAAAAATGAGGACTAAAAACCTGAGGAAATACACTATATTGCCAAATGTATTTGCTCACCCATCCAGTTTATCAGAATCAGGTTCCATGTGCGTAACAGTGCGCAGAGAGCTTCATGAATGGGTTTCCATGGTGGAGCAGCTGCATCCAAGCCAGACATCACCGAGTACAATGCAAAGCGTCAGATGCAGTGGTGTAAAGCAGCCACCACTGGACTCTAGAGCAGTGGAGGAACGTTCTCTGGAGTGAAGAATCACACTTCTCCATCTGGTAATCTGATGGAAGAGTCTGGGTTTGGTGGTTTCCAGGAGAACGGTACTTGTCTGACTGCATTGATCCAAGTGTAAAGTTTGGTGGAGGGAAGATTATGGTGTGGGGTTGCTTTTCAAGAGCTGGGCTTGGCCTCTTAGTTCCAGTGAAAGGAACTCTGAATGCTTCAGCAGACCAAGACATTTTGGACAATTCCATGCTCCCAACTTTGTGGGACCAGTTTGGAGCTGGACCCTTCCTCTTCCAACATGACTGTACACCAGTGCACAAAGCAAGGTCCATAAAGACATGGATGGCAGAGTCTGGTGTGGATGAACTTGACTGGCCTGCACAGAGTCCTGACCTCAACCTGATAGAAGACCTTTGGGATGAATTAGAGCAGAGACTGAGAACCAGACCTTCTGGTCCAACATCAGTGTTTGACCTCACAAATGAGTTTCTGGAAGAATGATCAAAAATCCTCATAAACACACTCCTAAACCTTGTGGACAGGCTTCCCAGAAGAGTTGAAGCTGTTCTAGCTGCAAAGGGTGGATTCATATCATATTGATTTGGAATGGGATGAACTAAAGCTCATATGTGAGTCAAAGCAGCTGAGCCAATACTTTTGGCAATATAGTGTACGTCAAATATACAAAAACCAGGTGTGGGTGGTGATGGAGAGGCTTTTTGTTAAAACAATGAACAACAGCAATTCTTGACTTTGTGAGTTTTCAGCTTCATGCAGCAATAAACCTTTATCTTTTTATTGTGTTAAAGTATTAAAGTACACAATACCCCAAAAGCCACTTTGAGGTATAAACACTGACAAACAGATGCTACTGAGTCTAATGATGGTCAGATCTCCCATGAAAACTTTTCACGACTAAAATATGAACAAATATTCTGGAGAAGACAGAGTGGAAGACTGACACATAAATAATAGTTCTGTGATTCTTGCACTGACTTCTCTTTGCAGACATTGTGAAGTCAAGTCATGTTCATTTCTTTCATCTGTATACATCCATTATTTTCATTACATAATAAACCAAATAAAACTTTGGACACTAAAGCTTTTCCAACTCTGTAACGTTGCCCTTCTCTCTCATACTTGAAAGATGTTCTGGGATGGAGGATAACAAGTCACAAGGCTTTCCTGTGTTATTTAAACCCCATTCTTCCTCTGAACACATCTCAAGGATGCACTTCAGTGTGTCCTTATTGTCATTTACATTGTTGGTTTGAATGTTCTCCATGCTTCTTCTACTGAGGACGGACCAGTCCAATACCTGCACCCTCTTACGTGCAGATCATCTTGCTCAAAACTACATGGGCACACCTGGAGAAGATGCCACCTTGAAGGCAGCATATGGTGCTCTAAAGCCTTCAAGTACTCTTTAACAGTAATGCTGCCATCACTGAAGAAGTTTGCCGAGGGCACAGATACTGGAAAAAAAAAGAGAAAGGGTCTGGAATAGTGCTTCGTCTGTCATGATACAGGTTTCCACTGTGTGCAGGGCCCACCTGAGATGCCACAGAGCCCAGATACATCAGCTCTGGCAACGTTTAACGCAAGACTTCTTTTCATATGACATTTGTGGGCAGAAAGAATATGCAAATCTCTTCCAAACTTTCTTTGAAGAGCATTGTTTTTGGGTCACCATTATTACATTGCATATAGGAATTCCTCCCACCACCGGTACTCTGCAAACCCTTTTTGGGGTATTTCTGTGAATAAAGACATTTTCATGCCTTTTCCACGACTTTTCTAATCTCTGTGTACCTTTGTTTAAAAAGCCCTCTGGTTCATTTGAAATTCTTATATCAGCCTGCAATTTTCTCTTCAGTCCTCAAGGTACATCTGTCATCTGAGTGCTGATGTGAATGTAGACTCCCTGCCAAGGACAGAGCTGGGGGTAATGACAGAGATTAAAGGTATATTTTTAATTACTCTCTGCGTATAAACGTGTGTCTCATGGGACGGTTTGCTTTCATGGTGTACCCTTCAGAGGAAAACATCTCACACAAGACCAAAGTAGTGACTGTCACCTGCTTGCACAGATGACGCAGCTGAAAACGTGACATGAAGGTGACTTTCCTCATCGGCTCTGGCCAGTGAGACCGGCTTCATATGCCCTCAGTGTTTACCGCTCAGAATAAGGAACAATATCTCTAAAAAATCACGGCCTCTCCAGAGTAACGTCATGCTCTGCATAAGAAAAAAAACAAACCATCATACCTGAATTCATAGGGGCTGTCTACAAAGTACAGATATTAAATGCAATCAAAACCTTTCCTTAGTAACCTGAGGAAAAGCTGCTGTCATCAGCATCAATAATCTCTATAGCTCTCACCCCAATTAAACAATTCTTGCACATGAAGGTGTGAGAATATTCTCTGGATAGATGCGGTCACACTTGCAATCATTTGGCTTTAGGCTTTTCTTACTGTGTCTTATTTAGTTAGTAGGCAATGACCTTTTGCTTTGACAAGCGTACAAGCAGTTATACATGCCTCTAAGTCTCCTCTGCTGTCCCTGACATCCTAGTAGAGGAACCAGAGCGCAAACCTTTCCATCAACTCTACTTAAGCAGCACTGAAACAAAGCACAAAAACATGCGCTGCTATGTGCTCAGGATGAAACAGATGGTTTAGGGAGTGTGATGTACTGAGTTTAGGTACTCTACCCTCTATACAGCAAGGAGACCATCTGCTTTTTCAGGTTTCTTTACCTTGCACACTGTGTTTCCAGACTCTTCTTAGTCCCAGAGTCACAGCATTGTTCTTCTGTTTGAAGGTTTTTAAGATAAAAAGATAATCAGAACACATAGGGACAGACATAACACCACTGAATACTCCTGAATAGACCTTGTGAATAAGTCTCTATTAACTTCATGCATATAGACTTTGGAATTTTATCCCACTCTTCTTGGTAAAAAAAGTTCAAGAGACTTCACATTGCAAGGTGTTTTGGCTCTAGTGGTTTTTATTCCCAGCCAGTCAGAGAGACAGGAAAGACATGCAACAAAGTATCACAGGTTGGGCGTCGAACCTGTGACTGCTGCTAGAGGACTGTAGCTTCTGCACACGTAGCCCGCCTGGTTAAACCACTGGAATATGCAGTGGCACGATTCCTTATGTTTTCAATGGGATGGAGGTCTGGGCTCGGACTGGGCTGCTCCAAGACTTCAAATTTCCTTTTCTGAAGACACGTCTTGGCTGATCTTGACCTGTGCTTTGGGTCACTGATGTGTTAGAATGACAAATTCCTCTTGCTATTCACTTTTCCATCTATCTTATCAGGTGCCCCTGGCCCAGCTGAAAAGAACAAGCCCCAAACCATGATACTACCCCCGCCATGCTTCATTGTTGGTTTGCTGTTCCTTGGATGCTGCACCAAACATACCTTTTAGAATTGAGGCCAGATATTTCAACCTCTGTCTCATCAGACCACAACACACTTTCCCTCATGGTCTCTGGGGTGACCGAATTAATTTTTTGGCATAATTCAGAAGGGCTTTCATATTCTTTTTTTGTAAGAAACAACATTCTTCTTACCACCGCTACGCCACAACCTGGACTTGTGTCTGCAGATGGTCGTCAAATGCCAGCAGTGACCAGAAACTCCTTCAGTTCCTTCAGTGCTGTTGACGGATTTCCTGATAAGTTTTCTCTTCACTATCTCATCAGCATGGAAGATCATCCTGATTGTTCCAGTGTCTCTGCGTTTCTCTTCTTATTGATGGCGGTTTTGACAGTGTTCAAAGTACATTCAGTGCCTTCAGTGTTATTTCATATCCCTTCCCGATTGGTACTTTCCAACAATTAAGTTTCTCCATTTCTTTGTAGCCAATGGTTCTCAGTAAAATTCAACCCAAAACATTCAAGTAAACTACAGAGACAGCTGACTTTAATCTGGTTTTATTCAGGATCTCTATAATTAAAGGTTGGTTTGCACCTTTTTCCTACAGTAGGTTGATTTTTGTTTCGTTTGGTTATAATGCCCCAAATATATTTTTTTAACCCTCCATTGGATTTTTGTTTGTTAGAAGATCATATTGATGAATCCTAACATCGGGATTGTCATTTCTATATTTATATTTTAATAAGCTGCATTTTCATAACTGCATGCAAATGTTTTGCATCCACTGTATCACCGTGTGGCGGAGTCAAAGCCACACTGGTTTCTTTTAGCTCAGGATCATCAGGACTTGACAATCGAGCCGTTTTTCCTGAATCAAATAAACCGTAAAGTTTGCTTTTGTTATGAAACGCCAGGCATTGTGCATATTCAAATTATGACAGAATCTCACAGGGACACCTCAATCCCAAAACACTCTTTATATTCAGCAAAAGTTCATTTCATTCACATATTTTATTCAGTAGATATTCATAAGGTACTGATGCGAAAATTGTGAAATCCCCTTTGTTCACTGGCTTCAAAACCCGGTGAAGATACTTCCTTCCTTCCCAGTCTAGGCGGACCACCCTTTACCTGACTGCATGTTGAACCGTCCCTGCTGATTGATCCTTTATCTGTTTAACAACGTAGACATCACCACGTTGATTCAGCGCTGTGATCCAACAAGTGAGCAGAGACACTGAAGACCGCAGAGTAAAAGTGTGCAGATGGACAACCTGTCTCATTTCTCCTCAGACGGTGTGTAACATCAGGTCACAGTGGGGTTGCTTCTCCTTTCCTAGACATCATTACCGCAGCTCTGTGCCTGTGTTCTCAATTTACCCTAACAAGGCTCAGGTGATGCGCTATAAAAGTCTTTTACCGCCAGGAACCTCCTGCCGTCTGTAAAAGGATTTGGCGTTGCTCCTTCACTGCTGCAGTGATTACAGCATCTTTAGGATGCTGACCGGAGGACTTGGTAACAGATTTCTCTAATTAATTCAATCCAGGGGAAAAGGACAACTGCTGGCTGTTCCAGTGAATAACGTCCTAATTGGAGTTTTTTTTCATGACAGTGCCACTCAGCTGCAGCTCATCCTAGTCCCGGCCGCCTTTGGGCAAGAGGTCAGGTATACCCTGTACACCTTGTATTGGACCAGGGCCTAAAATTAGAATTTTTACCAAGTAGCCCCTGGCTATCAGATTTTTGAAGTTGGTAGCCAGGTAGCAATTTTGGTCGCCAGTGTTTTTTGTCGCCCCATAGGCCCCCGTAGACTGCTTACATTATCATGGACGCTCCCAGCATGTAGGGCCCTATGAAAGTTTTATTTTTTCCATTTTCTGTGTTTTTTGGTTTTTAATTTTTGAAGAATTCCATTTTAAGCATTTTATGTAAATTTAACCCAAAGACAGTATATAAGGTAATGAAATATAGATAATATATGTTTAAATGTATAAAAACATTAAAGTTTACTGTTTAAAATTGCATAAATTATCTAAGAAAAAAATTAATCAAATAGGTAAAATCTATTTAAAGTGCAAAAAATAAAGAAATTGAAACAGCAGTAAACTAATCGTTTTTAGCTTGTTTAATTTCTTCTCTTATAAGACACATAATTTGTCATAACATACCTGACATTTTTCAGGTATGTCATGACAAACTGTGTCTGAACAGAAAAAAACTATATTTACTATAGCTTATGTAGATACTATGAAATCCAAACACTGAACACTGGTTGTGTGTATTGGTTTTTTTTCTTTAGGTGTTCCAGCTATTACAGACATCACCGTAGCGGGTAGCAGCTTTAAGGAGCGGAAGATTGCATTAGCGCTTAGCGGAGGTTCCTAAACCCACAGTTTACAGGTAGCGGCTAGCAGGAAGTGTACGATCAGGACCAATATCTCTCCAGCGTATCCTGGGAACACCTCTGGGTTTTCTCAGAGGAAGCGGCCGCGGGGAGGGAGGTCTGGGTCTCTCAGCTGAAGCTGCTGCCTCCGCGACCCGACTCCGGACCAAGCGGGAGCAAATGGATGGATAGAGGTGATCCTCGCAGGTATCTTTGTGTGCCCATTCAACTGTGTGCTGGCTAAACTTGCAGAACACTGAATCGCCAGACATAATAATCTCGGAGAAACTGCTCTGCCCTGTACCTGGAAGTCAGCCGCTAGTTCCTTCGCCGGTTTCTCAGGTGGCTGCTTCGACTTGTAGAAATGTTCCTTTTAGTCCGGGAGAAAAAAATACAATTTTACGCAAATTGCTTTTCAGTTCCGTTATATTGCGCATTTAAAGTGACTTCTGTTTTTAATCGCCAATTCCATAGGGCCCTACCCTCGCCACTGCGTCATATCTGGCAACCAGTTAGTCGCCATTTTATGTCCTGTGGACAGGTGGCCAAAGACTTAATTGAAATATCATGGAAACATTTGTAGGAGTGAAATCTGAGAGAATGAAAAGCTCAATGTATGCAGCACTTAAAAAACAGCCAATGTCAGTTTCACACTTCCGCACTGTTATCTGTTAAGTGGGATCTGACCGACCAGACCGGTCATCCAGAGGACTATCAGTAAGGTAAGAGGCTCCATGAATCCATGTTTAAACTAAAACCAGACACACACTGGAGTACGTCACCGGTGGGAAGGCAGAGCAGTGGGGTCAAGCTCCGATGGAGGCCGCCGTCGAGCGGCCGGCTATCAGTCAGCTCTCGCTGATTTGGTATGCGGCCTGCTGTGTGCCGTGGTCTTTCTCCGGGTGAAGGAGGAAAAGTCAACTATTCTTGCTGCTGTCTCAGTGCGGACACGTACAAGTTAATCACAAAGATGCACAGCCCCTCTCCTCCAGGCTCAAAGGCTCGTCGGTCTCCTCCCAGTGCTGCGTCTGAGGAGGCAACTGGCTGGACAAACAAGATTGGCTGAAACAGGATTATAAAGCAGCTAGACAAAACCAGATTAACGAAAATGAATGAAATGAAAGATAACCTTCCATTGGTGAGCTCTTGGGTTTCACTTTTCACTCCCTCAGCTTACAGTTTGCACTTCTGTTTGATGCAGATGTGCCATTCTTGACATCCAGATGTGCTCCAGCAACATGATGGACAACACTCTCAGCAGGTCACGCTTTTTCATTAACTGCTTCTCATTAAGACAACTGATGAGTCAGCTCCAAAAAAGTGACATTTATGAGAGCGGCACTTACCAACCCGTCAAAATAATATCTGACTGCAGACACACTGATGAGAGAATATGAGTTATACTGGTCCAAACAAGACCATCACATCAGTAGCAGTACACAGCTCTTACTGAGAGAAATGACCTCATTATTCACTCATTCGACCTTGAAGGAAATGAGCTGATGGTAAGAACAGTAGTCATTGTAATGATGCAGCACCAAGTGCAGACTGATGTTGTAATCAGTCAGGATTTCTTTAATAAAGACAAGAAAAAAAAAAAAAAATTGCCTGAAGCTACAAGAGTACTCCGATTCCATCTAGTGGTGTCACACAGCACACACAAACAGAAAGCAAAATGAGAAGAAAATATTGAGTATGTTAAGACAAATTGATTTTTGAAATTGATCAAGCGTCAGAGAAATTGAAATTTGTTCATCTCATTTGCCGAGAGCACCTGTTCAAGTCATTATCCTGCAGGAAAGTTTCAGAAATGTGCACCATTCATACACAACTTAGCTGTAAAGGGGAAATTTCTCTCTTGGAGCGAAAATAAATAAATCAAGTCCTACAACTTGTGTTACTTGGCTTGCCGAGTCGCCGTTAGCCCACTTTTCTTGGGATCTGATGAGAGTCAGGAGGCTGCAGGCTGTGTGACATCACTGGACAAAAACTGGCACCTTAATCTTTTGGTAAACAGCACCATCTGCTGGAAAATGTATCAAATGCATGTAAATGTCTAGAAGGCCAAAATACACTGATGTTGTTGCAGAGCAAAGTGTCTCGTCTGTAAACAGAACCTCTCTTTTACCATCTCTATTCAAAAGTTTGGTTCCCAAAAAAAAAAAAACAATTTTCAAATGTTTTAGGACCATTTCACTAAATTTAATTGAGAACAGAATCACTATAATATTTCATAAAAGTCTTTATTCATAAACTTGATGCAAGTTTACAAATTACTTTACATTGTCAAAATCACCCTTGCAATGAAAAAAAGAAACCAACCAAAGCATGCTTACAGTGCATAACTTTTTAACCCATGAAGCAAGGTAAAGAACCCAGTATCAGGACAGTTCAGCTCTCAGACCACGTCATCAACTCGCCAAAGCTGAGAGGTCTCTGTTAGTCAGACGTGTTGGTGTGAGAGATGTTATTCAGAGCACAAGACTTGAGTACATCATTATTCCAAAGATCAGCTTTATGATGCAAGAAAACAACTGCACTGACGTCACACAAAGCTCGGTTGCTGCTTTCCTGGGGAATCGTCCTGCCATCTTTACAGGTGACCTAGGCAGGTGAGATAACCAGCAAGCCCATGTGTCTTATAGCGTCTTGACATGTTTACTGATGCAGAGAAATCTCAAAAGAAAAGCCATGAAAAGATGGATACATCAAGTCTTTCTAGCCATCCAACACAATGCCATCTTCCACACCTGGTGGTGGTGGGGGGGAAATATACCCACTATATATTGACATGCAAAATACAGCACTATCAAACAGAAAGGGTAAGATGTGTCCTGATCCCCTCATCAAATCCAGGGGGGTTGGCGCACTCTCTGCTTCACACAGCTCATCGTCCAAAAACCCTGATTAGTCATCTTCAGCCTCGGTAACAACGTGTTTGGAATGCAACAGCAAAATAACACATCACAATCCCTACGGGTAAAACAAAGGCGCAATTTAAAGATACGGAGAATTCAGAAAACATTCAATCTTCTCGTTGTGATGATATTGTGAACAAATCATTTACGCAGTCAACTGCGCAGTATGTATTCCTGAGTTTGTTTATCCAGAGAACGCAGGGATGGACTCGATGGAACCAGAATGAGGTGATTTGTACATTACCAACGCACATCACAACAGTTAACAACCATGCCGATAATCCATAGCTTGCTTGATAAAAATAAAAAAAAAAAAAGAAAGAAAAAAAAAACAAGAGGGCAAGTCTTTTTCATATTCTGGAGGTGTAAACAAATGTCGGATGAGCTGAGGCTTAGTTTATACCCATCTATCTGTTGTGACTGAGGTTTGCGACACCCTGGGACTACAAAAACAACAACAAAAAAAAATAATCAACTCAGAAATGAGGACTCACTATGAAATAGCACAATTAAGCCTTAAATGCTGGTTATCAGGACAATATACTTAAAGCAACGCACGTAACCAAACAACAGAACACCCACAACAAGCATGTAACTGCATTAATTGGAATGCTCCACGCAGTTTCCTGCATATTATTCATATTACATCAAAGCCTCGCCACGCTGAGGGGTACAACAGTACTCGGAGTGGTCATGAATAGTAAGCAGAAAGGTGGTAATCGGAAAAGCAGAGTCTTTGCTGTGGTAAATCTGAAAAGATATCTTGGAAATGGAACAGACTGTGGTTGATCTTCCCAGGTGTGAAGCCAGAAGGTTTAATATGGAGATTATTGCTGTGACACCGTAACTGGCTGCATTTTAAAGCAACTGCAAGGTCAAGGAAAGGTCACTTTTTTTTTTGTTTTTTTGCCTTTACAGCTAAAGTGGCAGAGTAGTTGTGAAGCAGCTTCAAATCTTAGCAGGTGACAAAGCTCTTCTCTTCTTCAGTTCAATAATAACTCCATAACACTGCATCCTCCTTGCTGCAAAGCCTTTCTGAGGTTCTTCTAGTTTCAGTGATTAGGTATCAAGAGCCAGTATGTGACAAATAGCTGTTTGTCGTTACCGTTACAGCCGCTACGGTTGTGAAGTGCCATCAATGAGGGGGTGGTACTGTCATTAAAAAAAAAAAAAAAAAAAAAAATCAATAAAAGAACAAGAAAACAACAAAACTGCAGTAGTCATTCAGCTTACATAAGAACATGGTATACGTTTGTTTCATTCCGATACTTCAGAGTATCCATGAAGCAAGTTTTATTTTATTTTAAGTGGATCTTGAGGAGTTACTGTGGCCCTGAAAATAATTGTCAGGTGTATATAGTAATACAGTCTCTGCCCCGTCAAAGACCTAAACAAGATTACATTATAAACAGTTAAATCCTTTTGGGGAAATACAAATTTACATGTATACAGTGGAGTTTAAATCAACTACATTACAGTGTGATCCAATCCGAACATGCCCCTGCTTTGCTTGACCATATTTATGATCCTGCCAGGCGAGTCACACACCAAACCTTTCCTGTAGCAGGTTGTCCAGTTGGTCTCCAAGTTTCAAAGTCAGCAACATCTTGTTCTTCAGTGGGCTCTCCCACCCAGCAAAAGTTCATCTCGCTCCCCAGCTCAGGGGTATTAGCTTTAAAAGATAAGATGTATGAAAACACACTAGCCCCAGAGGAAAGTTCTTTTGTTTTTTTTTTTCTTTTTCTTTTAAACACCCTCAAATGAGGGGTCTTGCCATTAAAAACATGGTACATGAGTACAATATTACAGAGGCCATCCACTGAGAGTAAAAGGCAGCGGTCCTTCCCAACTACCACTGCACCGTATTAGGAAATGTCACATGCCCATCTCAGATCCAGTCTGTGGCCAAGGAGTCTGAACACTGAGCATCAGACAGCTACAGTGCTGGAGGAAAAAGCCATGCTGCACTTTTCAACTCATAGCCAGCAAGTAACTTTCACATGCTCGATACCGAAACCAATGGGTGACTCTGCATGATATTTAGTCCACTGATTTCCTGGGGTACAGGATGAATGTTGGGGGGGGGGACTGATTGCGTCAGACAACAGGTGTACAGCGAGATGACTACCTAATTGGAGGACACCGTTACAATCGGCAGGGGTTTCTATCTGAGTTGATTTGCTAGTTTTTCGGTGGGCCAATGAACGAGGAATTTGGTTCGGAGTTCAAACTGTCATGTAGAGAATAAAATAACTTGGAGAATAAAAACAATACTGGTCTCAAGGGAAAGGAAATAATCAAAGACGTGGTCCCAGTGCAGGAAAGGCAACAGTCTGCATTAGCCGTCCTCCTTAGGGGGTGTGTACCAGCCTAGAAAAGAAGCACAACAAAACACAATGACTACAAGGTAAAACTGTTTTGATATGAACTTTGTCACAGGCTTGTATCCATTCCCCACCTTCTCTGGCTGGTGCAAAAATCAAAAGACAGCGAATGAAAATGATTAGTGGTCATTCACAACATGGCTTTCAGCACTGATTTTTTTCCTAAAAGTAAATTTAGTTCAATGTGGCCTGACAGAGGTGGATGTAATTTACATAAAATCATCTAAATTTGCTTCAAAAACGCAAATGGGTGATGTTTTGCTGAGGTCTAAGGACAATGACAAAACACACAGAAAAAAAAAAACACAAAAAGAATAATCATCATGGTCGTCTTTCTCCATTAAAAATCTAATCCATTAACTCTTGAATCTGTGTTTACTAAAACAGAGGAGCACAAGTCCAGAAAGCAGGTTCTGTAGTAACTCAGGGAAACTGAGTTTTCCATTTCCCAAAGCGAAGTTACTTAACCCCGTGAAAGAGGGTTCAGTTGAGCTGAGATAACTCATACTCGGAGTCTGTTGCCGCGGTAACTGATTCTGCAAACTAAACCTGGTTGGGAGCAGGTTTACTTTCTTTCCGTCTCCTCCCCTTCGTAAAGCTGAAACGGGTTCACCAGATAATCAGTCATGCAACGTGCATCTTGGAGACGTCTGAATGATGACATGTTGCGTTTGCGACAGGAACGTTTATTAAGGCTCTAAATCAGGGGTGTCAAACTCCAGTCTTCGAGGGCCGCTGTCCTACACATCTTAGATATTTTCCAGCTTCAGCGCACCTGATTCTAATGAATGGATCACCATAGGCTTGTCATCCAGGTCTGTTAACGACCCATTCATTTGAATCAGGTGCGCTGAAGCAGGGAAACATCTAAGATATGCAGGACAGCGGCCCTCGAGGTCTGGAGTTTGACCCTCTGCTCTAAATGGTTTACGGCAGTCAAGCCAGCCATCACCATTTGTGATACTTGATTAATTTCTTTTAAGAATCGTTAGGTCTACTGTTTTTAAGCAGTTACATAACTTCCATGCACATTATCGCCTATCATGTGCCCATACTTTACATAAAATACCGTAGGTGATTTTATAAGCTATTATGTATTTGCAAATGTCAGTTTCCTTAATAACAACGGGGACGCTGAACATAAACTGGGCCCTTTTAGAAAGTGAACAGCAAAGCTGTGAGAAAAGCCACAAACAACAAATTTGGGTAACCTACATGATTAATTAATTATTTAAAATAACTTTTTAGTTGTATCCTGCTTCCACTTTTGTAAGTAAATAAAACTTCTCTAAGGATTATCCAGAGTTACTGGATGTATTGACTGCACTGATAAAACCACTGAAATTCCTAATCATTTTATTTGTTAATGTTGGCAAAGGTTTTTATATTTCATCAACAACTTCAGCAATTTTAAAAAAAATGTTTTTTGTCTTTAACTCAATATTTAAATGATATTCACTCCCTCTGTAATTTCTTCCACATCAACTGTCTTTCCTTCGCTGCTTCTGCCGCTTTATGTTTTTGCAGAAAGTCACATGACTGAAGAAGAGTCGGGGGATCTCTTCTGTTTACTTGGTGTTGCCATGGTGAGTAACAGTCCCAGCGCTCCATTGATGATGGCTTTTATAGTCGCGGTAACTCAGGAATAACACTCAGAGTTGATTGATTGATTTCTTAACTAAGTTTGTTGACTGAGTCAGTTTTACGACTTGGAGTTTTCTGAACCTCCTTTCTGAAACAGGCTCCTAATCAGATTTTTAAGAACGAACAAAAAAAAAAAAACAACTTCTTACTTGATAGTCAGTACAACAAGCGATGAGCAGATGAAAAGTGGCAAACAATGCTGACTATAGACTTCAGGATTATTCACCAAGGATAAAACAGGTGTATATCCGAATGTGTGCGAGCAGCTGAGCATTGAAGATAACATCATAGTTCACAACTCAAAGCCAAAAGGGAAATGCAGCATTTTTACCACCTCCTCATAAATCATTTACTTGTGTTCTTCACATTTAGCTCTCATTCAAATCCTTATTCCATAAAATGTAGGTTTTAGATAGCAAAGAAGCTGTAAAATAAAAGCTCTAAACCAGTGTGCGTACCAAACTGTGGTACACGTACCACTGGTGGTACGCGAGCGCTCTCTGGTGGTACACGGGGGAATGTCAGGACTTGCCAATGCATTATAAATACGTTTCAAATGAAATTCAGGTAACAATAAATAACCACAATAAGGAATAAACATCTCTCCTGTGTGTTTAAAGCTAATTGAGAAGGCATATATGGCTATATTTTAAAATTGGTCATCAGAGAGCTGAACAGTTTCTCAGGTGGTACACAGCATTTAAAGTTTGAGAACCACTGCTCTAAACTATCCCGATAAGCAAGAGCAGATTTTCTGTTCTTCATGTGAAATATGATGTACACTGCCTGATGACAGATTAATTTTAAATTCATGATACCCCATATGAATTTAAGTACGTATCCATGATAAAACAAATCGGATGCTTCAAACAGCCCATACAATCAGTATTGGTTAATCAACCCCATCGATTCAGCACCTTGTGACATCCGATTAATCCACAGAAACTGTGCTCAGACTCTAAAATCTTATAACATTTATCAGTGAACCTGATAATGATATTTTGGTTACTGTTCAGCTTGATTCACTAACGTTGGACTAATTCTAAACCTAATACAAGTTACAAAGAGGTGCAGATCCAATACAGTTTCACAAAATTGTTCTGGGTTGTCACATGAAGGAAATTAATCTCAGATCGAACGTTAAACCTTATTGTTAAGAGTTTCTGAAAAGACACACAACATTCTCCAGCACAGCCACTGACTCCAGGAACGTGTCCTGTAACCAAACAGGCTAAAGTTTTTAGGACATTACAGCCAAAGTGACATTAACAAAATTAAATTTTGACTACTGTTGTTGGTGTTCAATCACATGCATGCTATGAACTTTTAATATGCAACGCTATTATGTATTTTGTTACTATAAAGTCTGAAAACAGTTGTGCCGTTATAAAATCACAGAGTGACCCTGTGAACTACATCCATAACAGTCCATATCTGGCACAGACGCAACAGCCCAAACACCAAAAATCCTCAGCTTTGATGCGTAGGAGGGCTTCGGTTTCAGTAAACAAGGTCAGTAATTCACTCAAAATGTGGACAGAGATACTTACCGTTCTTTTCGTGGATCTGAACAAGGGATTTGTAGGACTGCTGTGCTCTGGCAAGATTGTACTGATTCTGCATTAAAGGATGAAAAATGAGAACAAACTTTAGGGTACACACTCTAACAGAGTTAGCATGACAGGAAAAAAAAAACAAAAAAAAAAAACAACTGCTGTCTTCATGAGTTCTTTTAAAAAAATAAATTAAATACAATCTTCTTTTTTCCACTTCTCCAGTTTTATGAATAGCACCGTTTATATGTTCAGGGCTACAAACGTTCTCCCTTTGTTTTACCACTCCAGACTATTTTCTTGGATGACTCATCACCATTTTCTTGACAGCTGGTTCTGTGCACACACACAACTACAGCTACACAAAACTGTTGCATTACATTTTGCACATGTCTATATTAAAGGGTTCACTTCAGAGAGCAGCAGTATTCACTGCAAAACTTGCACTAAATTAATACTGCGCTGTTAAGAATTAAACTGCTTTGACTTTTCATATTAAAATTTTTCAAATAAGAGAAGCAGAAAAAAAATTAAAGCCTTAACTAAATTTGCTCCACTGATCCAGAAGAAAAGGAAACATTGACCAGTAACAAAGGTGTAATGGGGAAAATGAAACCAAACCTTACAAAAAAGAAAAGACAATAATTGTAGTGTATATGTGAGTCACTGAAATAGCAATGATTGACTCAACATGTCAGTTATTCATACTGTATAGTTTCAGTTAATTCATGTGGTCTCTAAAATATCAAATACTGAACATCTACTAGTAACTACCAGTAAATACAAAGTAAGGTGTTGTCACTAGGAAAGAGATGATCTACTCTACTCTGGCTGTCAGTCAAAGCTCTGCACCATCTCCCGAAGTCAACCCAGTCCAGTTTTATGGAAATGCAGATACCAAAAATCTAATTTCAGTTGAAGGGAAACAAAAAAAAATATCACAAACTTGAAATTATTTCTTGCTTACTTTATTCGCTCCAAACTGCACTCTGGCTTTTCCCTTGACTAATGTGGCATTGATCTGCATGATGACAGACTCAATAGAATAGGCACTGCTCCATCCCTGCAGGAGGGAAACCCAATAACAACAAGAGCAGGTTTTGAAAATGCAAATAGTTGTTTAGAAACGAAAGGCAAAAGAGAAAACAATATATAAAGCATTATTTAATGTCACATAATTGACAGTTACATCATGGGTTTAAAAAAAAAAAAAAAGCTTCACACACCTGCTTAGTGAGAAGTTCCATACACAGGGCACCTCCTCCAAGAACGTAACTAAAGCAAAAGAAATACCAAATTATAAGGGGGGGACTAAACAAAAAACATCCTCTTTATGCGTCATAAACTCAACCCAGGCCGAATCTGATGACAGGACATGGCACTGGAAAAAAAGGATAAATAAAAAAGGGCATCCAGTATATGAACTTACCCTCCAGAAAGCACAGGCGAAACTACCCTGACAAATGGTGGATCAAATGGAAAATTATCCTGTGCAAATAACCAGAAAATATCAATAATTAACAGACCTCAATAATCCAAAATCATTTCATTATTGAAAAGTCCTTTTCACTCACTTTATATGAGAAGTTTAGTAAAATGTAATCCATTCCTTCCTTTTCCTTTAAGACTTGTAGATCACTGTGTAAAGGGCTATCTGGATCCACCCTATAGGCCATTAAATATGCAGTTAATGTTTATGTTGACACATGATAGAAAAAACGAACAAACAAAAAAGTAATATTTGACCGAAGTCACTTACGTCCTTAGTTTGACGTGCCATTCATACAGGCTGTCATTAACAAGCTCCACTGAATATATGCCTGCAAAAAAGAAAAAAATGTAAAGTGTACTTACAGCATAACTGAAGCATATTTTTTATACATACGTACATACCTACATACATATAAATATATATAACAGTCAATGAAAGTGTGTTTTAGCCCTTGCTACCATGAGGGTAGGGTTAACTACGTCAGGACAAGTGAGGTGGTGTAAAAATATTTTGTGTCAAGCGCAACTTAAACACATTCACACATTCATTTTTACTGTGATCATGTAAATATGGCTTTCATACAACAATACTTTATTTATCAGTCTATGCATCTCTCCATCTATGAAAATAGAATCTATAATTGTGAGTCATTCTTATTATGGGCATCTCATCATTATTTATCTGAGTGTCTCTAATTACAGTGATCCCTTATTTTTCGTGGTTAATGGGGACCGGCGGCCTCCCGCAACAATCAAAATCCGCTATCTGGAGCAGCAGCCCCACGAGCCTCAATAATGTGTTTAAAATATGTTTAAAAACCCCCAAAAAGTAGCGAGGCACTGCAAAAAAACAAGACAAAGGCTCAACTGTGGTCTTTCTTATACCTTCACAGCCTCTGGTCTCTGAACCGTAGTAAACAAACTGCTGGTATTGTGCTATTTTTGGCTCGTAATTAGCGGCTAACACGCTAACAACAACAAAAGAAAAAGTCCGCTTTTCTCTGTATGGAACGAGCACTTTATTCTGGCACTGCAGGAACTTGTAACATCACACAGGTTGTATTGTTGGGCTCCTGTAGGTTAACAGAGAATGTAAATCTATACACGCTGGGCTGCTGTTTATGCTCACTACACTTTTCATCTAACCTTGTTTTCTTCTGCCGTCCCACGACACACACACACTACAATACACATAAGGCCACATCATTACCCATAAGGCCACCTTCTTAAAGGAGCCAGGCTGGCTCACAGCATTTCTTCACTGTGAGAGAACGCGCACAAGATCCTGTGATGTTTCCACGATTTCTTAAATTTTATTATATATTTCTGAAAAAAATCCACGAATAACTAAAACCGCGGAACTTAAACCGTGAAGTGGCAAGGGATCACTGTAGTCATATTTCCTCTTTCACAAAGCCAACCTGTGTGTAGTGGACATACCTGTCTTGTAACTCTGAGACCTATAGATCTCTCTAAGCTCCTTCATCAGACGGTCAGAGGCTTGCACTGAACCAGACACAGCTCCCTGGAAAATATCAAGAAACTGTTTTAACAACAAAGATAAGATGAACACCTTGCTCTGCAATTTACCACTGGAATGAACCTGTCATTTGTACTTAGCGTGGGCTGACATCAAAGACACAGCTTTATCCATCTGGATGTCAATATTTACACCAGGGCACCCTTTAGGAGAATTTTTCACAAATCCTGAGTCGCTTAATAGGATTATGAAAGACCTTCATAAGAAATACCTTTCATAATCTTTTTGTTCCTTCCTTAAGGGGCAGACACTAAGATCAACTTCAAAATGTGCTATACACTGCATAAAAGCAGGTCTTTTTGCCAAGTGTAAGATATACAGTATATATATGGTATTTTTCTTTTTTCCCCTCAAAATCTTACCCAATTCATAAGTGTGATGTTAGATTTGGTGGACATTTTACCTTGAATTCTTTCTCCAAAAGAATACTTACATTTAAGTGATCTTGTCTCTGGTTCTTTCGGATCTTCTCCAGGATTGCCAGATTCTCTTTTTCGATGCCATCATCCTCAGATTTTTTCCCATCTACAGGTTCTTCCTCCTTCATTTCATAGTGGTCCAGGTCCTCTATGTCCTGGGGATTCATTTTTGATATTTTTAATAACGTATCTTCTCATAGGGCTGAATGACATGGCCAAAATCTATATCATAATACATTTTTTTCACTTTGGTTGATACGATATAAGTCCAATATCAATAAGAACATGAAAACCACAGAGAAACTGCCAAGAACATCCAGAGAGGATAACATTGCCCACAAACCTCTGAAAAATGAAATTCCTAAATCCATAATACTTTGTCCTCTAAATCAATATATTTTAGAAAAAAAATTTGAGAAAATAAAATCTATAGTCAAAATGTATTGAAATTCATAGCCAAGAAATGTGACATTACCTTCAACAAACTACCTTCTTGGCATTGTCATAATAATAATCATTATGTATGTCAAACTATTAGAAATGTGTTTAAGAGTCATATCATCATTACTGAAACATGTTCTATTGTGGTATTTACTGCTATTGAATTCCAGTCCAGCTCCTCCAGTAGTAAAAACTATAAAACAGGTCCTTGGTCAAGGTCCATGATATCTCCAAAAGAGGAAACTGTCTAGTAACAGCACTGACAAATTGATTGTGAAAATCCAAGGTCAAAATAGTTTCTGTGTTCTGTAATGTTATTATTACGTACCCTTAAAATAAATACAAAAACTTTACATTGTGTAAAAAACATTCTTACAAAAATCAGTGTAAATGAGATGACAAATGTGTGTCATCGTGCATCAAACACACACACAGAAAAAAAACAAAAAGCAGCAATTTTGGTATTTAGGTCAAAAACAACTTACCTCTCCCATCTCTTCCTCCTCTTCCTCTTCAGATGTGACCTCCTCTGTCCCATGCTACCAACACAAACACACACTCAACTAAGTCAAACTGAATTCATTTGTCTACAAAACACCCAGTGTCCTTTCTGGTATATTTTACAATCAACCACCTACTACTATGATTACAGAGGATATTGATCAGCTTTAACAGCCTTGGTTAAAGTCTGCCACACATGTCTTGTTGGTGTGTAACGCACTGTCAGCACTGTTGGACCTCGCTGGTGTGTTTTTTCAGCTGATTCCACATGCTGATGTGACTTTGGGTCAGTCAGTGAGAAATTACATTGATTGGCTGCTCAGTGTAGCGAATGACATGAGAAGGAAAGTGACAGTGATCTCAAAAACGCATGACTCAAGCTGTCAAACAAAAACCTCCAAGCATTTTTTTTTTCATTTAAAAATCACTCTAAAACAAACAAACAAAAAAAAAAAGGTTTTCACATGAACCTAGCCATGAGGTGTTAAGGAGGCAAAGGCCAGCTGATAAGCAGGATTCACGACAGAACAGCTCCATATATGACATGACCAAAAAACAAAGCAAATACTGCTGTTTACTTTTTTTTTTTTTTTAATTCAAATAATCTATTCAGCCTTACTGAATAATGCACGTAATACCTCTCCCTCCCAGCTGGTAGTTAAACATGTTGCTGTTTGCACTGTACTCAAGTGCTTTTTTTTTTGCCCAGATTTTGGCGAATTGAGAAGAAACCGTAGGGGGAACTTCGAAGCTGCAAGTTGTTCATTTGCACATTGCTCTTTTATAACTTAAGTAAATTGAAAAAAAAAAAAAATAAATCAGATGTCTCAACTTAAATAAGTACACTAATTATGAATATGCATGGCATCCCTTAAAGATAATCAAATAATGACCAATGCTATGCTGATATGATGCCACTGGGAGCCATTTCATTAACATGAACTCAGCATACTTGCCTTTCGGTCTTGTCCCACAGGACCTGTGGGCAGGGGCTGGTCCAGCATCTCTACATCTGGATGTTGTGGAAGGTTGTACAGTCGACAAAGGTCACAAATGAGTTTTTTCAACTGTTGCAAAAGCTAGAGGAGATAAACCAAAATTATGATGGAATAAAGTATTAGATTAACACTTTATGTTTGCAAATGAAACTACTGAGCCATGCCTCATGGCAGAAATGTCAGTGCGATTTTGTCCGTGTGAAAAGGCTTCATTATCAGCATCATTATTTTTATTTTATTTTTTATCATCATTATTAGAAATAAAAACAATATGAATTCACTGAATGAAAAATAAGTGATTCATGACTGTGCAAGACAAATGATGTCATCTGTCTTTACAAAGTGTACTTCAGGAAACTCAAATCTAAACTGTCAAATAATTTCAAGCCCTTCACTATGCAAGCTTAGCAATAAATTTAAAGCTTGGTACGACCTTGAGTAAAGACAGAAACATAATATGACTTACGACATGTATCAAAACAAATGTTAGGAGACTAACGATGTTTGTAGTCATAAAGGAAGAGACACTATTCTGTAATTAAACCATTAAGATTGGAATCAAAGTCTGCAGTTAACTCCTTTCAGACCTGGAGCAAACTGTTCAGAGTTCTTACTAATCTCTTTAAGTGCTGCATGGGACTCATTTTTTTAGACACATGACACAAACTGACTTAAAAGAAAAACACTAATGAACAGGACAAAGTCAACAACTTACAATAAGGGCCAAAAGTTTAGCCTCTCAAACTTTTCTTTGGCTCTATAGTTTCTTCAGAAGTTGGGAAGTGAAGGTTTTAGTTGAGAGTGACAATTTAGTCAAATGTGTTTTTCTGATATTTGCTTGGGGTTCAAGCTCTGGGTCTCTGTAAAGCGTTTGTTCAAAAAGGGGGTTTCAGAGAAAACACCTTTGAAAGAAAAAAAAAAAAGAAAGATCATATCCTTAAAGACAACGTCTATTGTCTGACACATTTTCAGCAATGTTGTATCTGATACAAGTCTTTCCTAAAAGCTGAAAGCACTCCTGCAAAAAGCACATATTAAGCATGCAACCAGAAAAAAGCAGGCGAACTGATCCCAGGATGTCTCCTTATAACTGCCCTACAGACCCATAGATGGGTCGTTTGGCTCTCTGGCCTGTTTAAGACCTGAATGTCAACAAACTCACCAAATTCTAAACTCACATACATGCATGATATACACATAAAAGCAGTTCATTTTAGAAAAGCCATGTTAAAATTTAAATTATCTCCTACTTGTTAATATATCAAATATTTAAAACTTAAGTGTGTGAGAAACTGAGAGAATGCATATCATACAGGGCCGATCTCAACTACCACAGGAAAATGCAACTCTAGGGCTACATTTACACTGCAGGTCTTTATGCTCAATACTGATTTTATTTTTCCCCAAGATCCAAACTTTGTGGCATTGTACATTTCTTGAATGTCACCTATATCAGTCTCCTTTGTGAAAAGGCTACTGTATGTCAGGTGTGAAAAAATAATACCGCAGCAGTGGGCCTGTACAATTTTTTTTTTTTTTTTTTTATGCTTTGGTGCATGGAAGCCAATGAATTAATGGAAAAAATTATGAGAAGAAGACTGAGCAAAAGGAGAGGAAAATGTATATGTTTGTTGACATCCAAGTTCCCATCAACGCAGAATTGTGACATCATTTGCATAACAGCGACATTAAAGATTAATGAAACGTTGCCCTGACAGTTCACACTGAAGTCGCCTTGGAAAACATGGATACATATCCAATTCAGGGCCACGTATGAAAGCGGCCCAGGTCTGATGTGAAAGAAATTTAATTTGGGTCGCTTTTGTCTGCAGTGTTAAACTAGCCCAAGTATCCACCTGACTTCTGACAAATTTCAATGCAGCAGGCTGGCATTATGTCTCAATAACTCAAAATCTTCCAGCTAAGAGGAAGTCTGGGCAAAACTTGTCCAGTCAAGCAATTTGTGAGAGTGCAAAGTGTAATTCCTTATTTCCAACACATACTTCAGGCATAGAAAGAGAGCACTTTGGACAGATCAGTTCTCAGTTAACATGCTCTTGTATTTTAACAAAGTCAGGTGATCTTTAGAGTTGTGTGCCTAGCAGCTATTCTTATCAACTTGAATCCAACAATCATGACAAACTCCATCTTTAAAAACTAAAAAAGGCATTCAAACTATGGGAAAAATTACTTTGGCATCATACCATTGTCCAATAAAAATTTGGGACGACAAATACTAAGCTATCACTACAGTAAAAAAGAAAAAGAAAACACTGTCAATCAATATTGCAGGTAGAAATGATGAGGAAACCCAGTGACCTACCAGGGTGCTGCCTTTTCTCACATCCTCCAATCTCTCCAAAACTTGCGCCAAGCTCGGGTCATCAGAGTCCACAAACCAAATTGGTGGCGTAGTTGGATAAGATTCCTGAAGACAGGAGAAGACAATATAAACAAGAAAATACCACTGACACGCATTCCCCTGTGTCGCAGCAGTGAACACTGACGTAAAACAAAGCTAAGTTCTTGAGTTGGTGACATTACCATTCTGGACGTATTGTCAACCTACTGCTAAGACTGTTTCACTAACGTTTAACCTCGACTAACCGTTCAACAAATCCCATTAGGAGTGTTTATCCCCATCTAATAAAACTGTACAACACAAACCACACACAGCAGCAGGGGAAGCTTGCTGCCCGATTAGCAAGTTAACAGCCTAACTTTAGCTCGCTAACCACCAACAAGGGAAGTGCATATCTAGCCAACTCCGGTACTTGTACTTTTCCTCTACTCACCGTTATGTTACAGTGGATAATTAACAGCTTTTCTCCAGTTACGTTAAATTGACAACTGAGCTCGTCGGGCTTCCAGTCAATTATCCTAAATCGCTCGTGGTTTGGATCAAAAATGGACTCCAAAAACTTCAGTTCGGCCTTCAGCCCCGAAACCGACATCTTCCACGCATCTCCGGCTGAGCCACCGGGGAGGGGGGGAGTCGGGACTTAGCTTATAACTTATAAGTATCAGTTAAAAAAAAATAAATTAAAAAATAGACCAAGGATTGTCCGAGTCAATGTAGAGTTGTATCCAGTGCTAGCGAGTCCGTCCGGTTAAATGTCTGCGAAACCGGACGTATTTGCTAAATAAGCGGCTAAAGTTAGCTGGCCGTCGGTTAGCGGGTAGAGCAGCGGCGCTGCGCTGCTAGCGGGCTGCCTGGCTCCTTGTTGTTTTCTTTCCGTCTATTGTTGTTATGTGTCTATGACTGCAACATTTCAAGGCTTTCGTGGTGCCCCGTGATCGTTGTTTCACGGTCCCATCGGACAAGCTCAGTAACATTCACTTGGCTAGGAAATACACATGTATCGTGGAAGATGTTGAGCTAATATCGCGCTGTACGGATGGTGTTTTTCATCCCGGTGCAACAGTAGCTGGCCTCCGGAGGGGTTTAAAGATGGCGTTTGGCAATCTCCCTGTTCCCGCAGAATCCCAGCATTCAGCGCGTTCTCAAATTATTTAAAGATAAAGAAATAAAAGAAAGTTTCAGATTAGAGATCACGTGGCGAAACATTTATATAGAAAAGCTTTACGTTGAGTTTCATTTAAATTACAGAAATTTTTAATAACACACATATACACATATTTTCGGTTAATTTGCCAAATATATATATGCCATAAAAAACTGTACTTGTAATACTGTATCCATTAGTGACATTGTGTTAAAGTAGTCCATGTGTACATTTTCGGTTTAACAGAAACTGTAACGTACCTTTACTCAAGTATTGTACACACTTTTGAATGCTTTATCCGTACTAGTTTCCAAAAAATGATTCCAGTATTTTCATAACAAATGTAGCAGAGTGCTCTACATTTCCAAGATAAATATGTTAGGCCCTCTGTACTTCAATAAACAAATGCGACATTATACATTATCTTTTACCTTCAAGATGCACAATTATCACAAATGAATAAACAACCCCAGTTCCAAAAAAGTTGGGAGGCTGTGTAAGACCCCCCCCCCCCCAAAAAAAAAACAAAACAAAACAAAACAACAAAAAAAAAAAAAAAACAGAATGCAATGATTTTAAATATCATAAACCCATATTTTACTCTCAATAGAACATAAAAAAAACCATATTAAACGTTGAAACTGAGACATTTTATAATTTCGTGGAAAATCTAATAGTAGCTGAGAATAAATATACTAAATATAAAAATAAATTGACAACTATTTTACAGATAGCAAACTATTGGACAGGAATAAGAATAACATTAAAGGTATTTGGAATATATTGAACAATGTCATTAGGAAAAGTTCGAGACAGACTAATTATCCACAATATTTTACCAATAATGATGAAATCATTAATGATATGAATAAGGTTGGTTAATAATTTTAACAGGTATTTTGTAAGAGTGGGGCCAAAGCTGGCATAAAAATCATTGTGATTCCTGGATCAGCTGATGGATGGAATGAAACAATGATAAGTAGAAATCCAAACTCAGTGTTTCTCTCAGCAGTGGAGGAGAGAGAAATCATAGATATTGTAAATAAATGTAAAAACAAGGTGTCAACTGACTGTGATGGTATAAGTATTGCAGCAACACATCATCAGTAGGGTAAAACTAACCTTGTCTCACGGGTTATTGAGGCAATCGTTCAGCCACTGACATATATCTGTAATCTGTCATTCAGAACTGGGACATTTCCAAAAGAAATGAAACTGCAAAAGTCATCCCACTATACAAAACTGGAGACAGACACCACTTCACTAATTACAGGCCTGTTTCTCTACTCCCACAGTTTTCCAAAATTTTAGAAAAACTATTTATTTATAGATTGGACAAATTTATCGATGAGTGTGTTTAAGAAAAGGCTCAGACTGATGATCTTCAACAAGTATAGGGGATGATGATCTGAGCTGAACCTGAATGGGTGTCTGTAAATAGCTTGTACATATTGGTATGATTGTGTATTTTTGTGTGGGTGTGGTGTATGTGGGATAAGTCAAGGTGCATTGGGAGACTAGTTGGATCTCCTTTGCTTTTCTTGGTCTTCTGTGTTGTGGTCTGGCACTGTGGCTGTTTGGGATTTGGTTTTCCTCGGTGGTCCACATTCGGTACCCCTTGATGGGGGGGGTGGGGACGGGGCTCTGAGGGCCTTTGTGGACCTTCGGAGGGTTGTGTGGGGCGCTGTGTGGTGCTCAGGGGTTTTGCTCGGGTGCCTCCCGTCACTCTTCGTCACTGCTGGGATGTCCCCACTGCATGGCGGGGTTTTGCCTTTGCTGGGGCGGGTTGGGAGGGTGTCCCCAACCTGCCCCAGCAGAGGGGCTTCCGAGTGGGGTGGGGGGTCCTTTGGGGCTGGCGGGGTGAGGTGGGTGGTGCCTGGGCTGGCTCATGGGTCTTGCTGTCGGGGGTCTAGGTGCTTGTGTGATGTGGTGTCTTGTGTGGGCCAACCGGGTCGGGGGCCCTCTTGGTTTCTGCTCTTATGCCATTAATGTGGGGGGCTGGTGGGGAGTGGTGGGGGGGACTAGGCTCAGGTGGGTTAAGTGTCAGAGTGCAGCATGGTGGGAGGGATGGATGGGGGGGTATCTGGGTGATCTCCGGGTGCACATTGGAACATTGGGGTGCACTGTGTGTGTGTGTGAATGTGCAGGGTTCAGTATATGTTGTATATATACTGCAGTGTGAATGAGTGTGTGTATCAGTAGTAGTATTTATGTAGTTAGATGTTAATGTCTAGCTGGGTATTAGACTACCACAACTGTCAAACTTAGTCTCAGGCCTCAAAATATCGGATAGATTTTGAAGGGTAATCATGGAACTTTGGAGAAGGGGTAGGATTAAATAAGTTTTACTTCTTCCTACTCCTTTTCAGACATGTTAAACCAGATATATGTGTTATGTGTGTTGTCATGTGTGCGTATGTGTATATTTGATTCACAGGAGAAGATTCTGGGTACTTTCATCAATGGAAAACATTTGGCTAATCATAAAAAAAAAAAAATAATATAAAAAATCCAGCAACAAAGGCCAAGAACTGTTGAGCAGCTAGAATCCTGCATTAGACAAGAATGGTCTCATGCAATTGGTCTGCTCACTTCCCAGACATTTACAGACATTTGTTAAAAGAGGGGAATACTGTACAATGGTAAACATTGCCCTTTTGCCAACTTTTTTGAAATGTGTTGCTGCCATTGAAGTCAAAATGAGCTGAGATTTTCCATGAAATTGTAAGAATCCCTCAGTTTCAACATCTAATGTGTTCTTTTGGGAATAAAATATCGGTTTACAAGACTTTAAAATCATTGTATTTTGTTTTTATTTACGTTTTACAACGGGTCCCAACTTTTTTTGGGAATTGGGGTTGTAGTAAGCTCTTTGTTTTTGGCATTGTGGTAGATTTATGTCTGACCATATTTCAGACATCATTAAGCTCTGCTTAATAGCAATTCTTCCTTCTTAATTTCTCACATTATCTATTTAAATACATTTTCAAATTATCCAAATTTTATGATGTCTTTGTATATTACATATATGATCATTTATTAAATAAATGAAAGTAAGTGCACCTGCATCAGCTACAAAAGTGATATACTGCTTACGTACCAAGGAAAATGTCAAAATCTTACTTTATTGGTTACAAGAAATATTTGTTTTTCATATTTTTCTTTTCATTAAGCTGTATCAGGAGAATATATTAAACAGTGACTGAAAACTTGGTTTATATTCATGTAACTAATTTTTATATTTTAAGAGGTATTTTTTAATGTGCATAAAAGATCCCAATACTATATTAAAAAAATTGCCATCAGTTATTTACTATCAGCAGTAGCATCTCAAGCCCACTAGAGGGCAGTGTTGGCTCAACATATAAAAACTGGGACAAAGTAAATCATTGAAATCTCTGGTGTAGAACATCATTTCTTCTAACTAATTCTTATGTGACTGGCGACCTGTCCAGGTGGACCCCTGCCTTTCACCCGAAGAGAGCTGGGATAGGCTCCAGCAGACCCCGGTGACCCTACATAGGCATAGATAATGGATGAATTGATGGATGGATATAGTTAACAGATGCTTTATGGTTGAACAAACAGGGGTTCTTCATATGTATTTTTTGCAACTTCAAATTCATCTTCCTTTATTAGTTGCTTAAAAAAATAATGTTTGTACATTCTTTGACATCTGATTTTTAAATCCAACAGGTCCAATACCAGTTTGTTTCTGAATACAGTTGGTTATGTAGAATGAGTTGAAGACAATGCACTGTGCCTTAAAATGCTTTAAAATGTCATTCTCTTATTGAGAAATCTGTTCCAGCTAACCAGCCCAGAATAATAGTGTCCTATTGTAATCAAACAATCATAAGGTGGTCTTTCTAAATGGAAATAACCCATATTTTATTTGGCCTTCTGCAAGTTAAAATTTCCATGGCAAAATAGGAGAATATTGACAATTCACTCAAGATTACAGGTGAAATTTAATGTTAAATGTAAAATGTTGTTATATATGTGCACATTTTAAACTTCTTGTACATCTGACACATTTGATCAGAATAATCCAAATCAGAGATGGGCCCTATCAGATCTAATATTGATACTGACAGAATTCATTGATTGATGTTGGCCCGACGACACCAATTGAAAAAATTCTGATCAAATTCAAAGTTTTTGCTGATAAAATAGCATGAAGTATTTTTTGTTTGTTTGTTTTAAACTTATTTTGAGGATTCATTAACATTTCTATTTTTTCCCTCCACATTTATCGCAAATATTCACTTTAAAATCAACAACAACAACATCAGTATCAGTTATCAGGTGGTATTTTAGTATATCGTAACATAAAAAAGTGTATCAGTGCATCTCTAATATAAATGTAGATTTGAATGTTGTCTGTTATTATGCAGTATTGAAGTGACGGGACTGGTTCATTCATCATGCCCTAAACCTGTTCAAATCACAGGTAGAATATATGGAGCCACTGCTGCACAGCAAGGTCCAGTGTGAGCAGTACTGACCAGGACTGAATCTGTCAGGACTCTCTTATCAACGCTGCTCTGTCTCCTCACTCCCTAAGCCAAAATCACACATGTGTGTTGACTTACTTAAGTAACTGTGAAGGTTATTAAATATGTGCAAGATAAACTCTCAGAATCCTTAATGAACCTTGTGAGTATGCCGTGAGGTGACGAGCTCTGTTAATGTAATAGTCCCCCTGGAAAGGTCAGCGTTCCAGTCTAGCAAATGCACTAATACATGAAGGAGATTTTGGGGAAGCGAGAGTGGAGGCGGTGCTGTTTAATCAATCTGGGTAAGTGTGGGGAGAGCTAACTTGCTCTTTTGATTAAATGTGAAATCGGCGCATAACCAAATCCAAACACACATACATATATGTATATAGAATATTTACATCCCCCCTTAGACTCAACTATTCTGTTTTGGACTTGCTTGCTTTTGTGTATTTTTGTGTAATGTGCCCTGAGATGACTTTGTGAGTTTGCACAATACATAAAACTGTATTGAATTGAAAATAGCCTTCTTCATGATCTAACCCTAACCCTATGGTCTAATATCCTTCTCGAGCTGCATAATAACAGCTTTCCATTCATTTTCAATAAGCTTTGTTTATTCTTGACTTAGTAACAATTTAATTCTATAAAAACATTTACCTGATCTTCAGTGATGGGAAGAAAGTGTGAGTTCTGTGTTTTTACTTTCTCTCTCTTTCATATCATCCATTCTTTTAGCCTTTTCACTTGATTACATCACTTCATTTGATTGCCAGTTTAGTTTTAAAGCCGGTGACCTTATAGTATGTTTCCTAGAGTGCCTTTCCCCTTGCAGGTTAAATCAATAGTATCCATTCTGGCTGAAGGGTAATTACTTGGCATTGATTGCTTATTGAGGAGAGTATGAGGTACTGTCCTCTTCATGTCTCTACCTTTCGGATGTCATATTATAGATGGTAGCAGCTGTATGATATCTTGCTACATGCATTTAAACTGTCCTGCAGAACATGCTATGTCAGCCACTCGTCCGACTCTATGCTGATGATTAATCACTGTAGGATTTATTAAGTTGATTACTTAGTGCAGTCAAAGGCTTGAATAAATATGTATAGCAATTCTACATAACAAAACTATTATACTTGTATATATGAGTTAGACAGTACCAACTGAGGAAAATATTACATATGCTTGAAACTAGTGCATCACATTAACTGATATTCTCTCTCCACCATACTTGTTCCATGATACAGAGACTGACCCCACAGGACAGCCGACGTGGATACTCTTTAGACAAATCAACTGTAATAACTGTGTTCTGATTGGGTTTCATGAGTATATGAGCAGTATAGATGTATGGTCAATTAACCTTGATTGGTATGGGTTTCTGAGAGGCCCGGTAGATGGAAAACATGGGTGAGGATGTAACCAGATATCCTGTATTGTGTCTAAACCAGTGGTTCCAAACCTTTTTTTAGGTTGTCCACAAGGAAAGTTGCCAAAGGCGTCTGTTTCTTACTCATTTTGCTACCTGGGTTAAATTTTGGCGCTCAAGTAACGGAGTTGTAACCGAGAGAATATGGCCATCTTTCAAAATAAAAGTATTTTTCAAAATAAAAGCTCGTTCAGACTGAGACAATAAATAAAACATAAAAAACTGTTTTTTTCTTGCGTGGCCCGGTACCAATTGATCCATGGCCCGGAACCGGTCCGCGGCCTGGGGTTTGGGGACCACTGGTCTAGACTATCTCTCCTCTCCATGTACAACAGATGCACAGAGATTCTGTGAGACACATCACAATGAAATACAGAGGATGTGATTTTATGGCAGTTTATGATGCAGAAGAACTTATTGCCAAAAGACTTGTCAAGTGAATGCTCACCCATGGGTCCAGGCAAAAAAAAAATAAAATAAATATTTATAAATATATATATTTACACATTGATGGCCTTGGTGTAAGATAGCACCAAGGCTCCAGCTGGCCCAGCCAGGCGCTAAGGCCTGGTGCAAATGGGTGGAAAGCTGCTCCAAAAGTCAAACAAGAAGCCAGATTGACTTTGAAAAATACTGACATCCCCACGAACCATCTGTGCTGCCTGAAAGCATCGAGGCTTGCGGGCCTGATACTTCTTCAGACATGCCCTGCAGCTATGAGCCCAGTACATGTTATCAGAATGAACTGCCAGATGCCTCGGTCATGTCGTAGAAGTTAATGAAAGTGGACGGACTCGACCAGGAGGGAAACACACACCCATTTCAGAGGCACGTCACCATGGGACCCATGAGGCAGCAAGTTATGCGTGGAGTGTGCACACACACTTGCGGGGGGCCACCTCCCCGCCTGCTTATATTCAATCTAAAATTCAGTGAGAACTTCTGAACATTTTGACAAGTTGTACCAAGCAATTTGGTTTGTAAAAGATTTGTAAGCTTGTAAGGTTTGGTAAGCTTTCCTGTGAGCTTGGTTGAGAAAAATACACATCTTCTGCCCACTGAATCACGCCTCGCCGGTTTGGGGCGGATGGAAAAGGTAACTCAGCAGAGTGGCTGGAATGGGATTGAAAGAGTTTGTGTGAAATGTGGAATTTGGGCGCAGAACCATCCCTGACATCCCCTGGCAGCAAACAACCACATTCCTCATGTACTGAACTGTTCCATATCCAACCTGCTTACAGAGCTGCTGGACCAGCTGACTAACTGCTACTCTATAGTGAACTGCACATATCAAAATATGACATCCCTGAGTCGGCTTGGCTTTTTTTGGCTGCCCAGTGGGAGGGCCTGTGCATTTATATTAGCGAACCAGAGCCCTGGCTCTCTTCACTTTAACTAGCAGGATAAAACGAGTTAGTGCAGGAGGCTTGGTCCCCTACAGGCCATGTGTGCGTGGTTCAGACCTAAATAGCGCAAACAACTGTTACAACATCCTCCGTGTACATCTTTACCCCACATCCTCGGCAGATGTGGACAACAATGCTTCATATTTGATTTGTTTCAAACGTGAATGTTTATTCAGTTTATGGTGGAAAAATTAACTTCTGTGGGACAAATTACACTCAATACTATGAACAGGTCAACATGGAAGAAAATAGCGGCTTTATCAGTAACCACACTATTAGACACAAAATCAAAACTGGATGAGAGACTGGCCATGTGTGTTATGCAGCAGCCACAGAGAGACATGTAACACTTTGGCTGCAGTGGTTAAGCAGCTGTGAAAGTACACTTGTTTCCTCTGAGTAGAGGGGATTTTAAGGGCTTTGTGGAAGTCAGATCAGTGAAAGCTGCAAGCGGCCGAGCTTCCAACAGTCTGTGCAGGGGAGACAGCACTGATCCGGGAAGGAGCTCACTGACCAGCTCACAAAACATTTCCTGACCATCTGTAGCAATCTCACAAAGACAAGTGAAGAGACCAGAGCACATCTTCAGCAGGTGTCACAATGACACGCCCGGTGTCCAGGGTTTGAACAAACTAAAACATATCTTTGGCAGGATCCTGACTGTTTTCATTCAGCCAAGTTTTAGATTGAGCAGTTGACATGTAGTTTGTCAAAGTGCGCCTGCGTATGGACCAATAAAGAGGCTGATTGCTTTTGTCTTCTTTGATTTATCTCACGCTTCTGTCCTCCATCTGCACAAGATCTAAAGTTAATTAAAACCCCGTGTTGTCATTTCATCTCATCACAGACAGCGAGGACAAATCATATCCCACCATTTACAGCCTCTATTATTTTTCCGTGAACAACGCCAATGTTGACGTCAGAGGTAGCAGTTTTAAAGGCTTTCCCAGGATGACCTAGTCTTAAGACATACAAAGACAACTGGACATTTTTCTTAATTTTATTAATTTATTTTTTAATGTTTGTCATCCTATGTCCCTGCAAGTTGTATTATGTAACTTGGAGGCAGCAGTTTTCTATTTAAGCTAAATTTCTGCCATCTCAGCGTTTGACCCTGCTTTATGTAATGTTATACAGTAGCGTTTATTGACACTGGTAATTTATCTAATTGAGACCATTAAAGCTATCTCTACCTCTTTATCAGCATTTTTAGCCAGGTTGAGTATTTGAGGTTTATCATTGCTGAAAGCAAACATCTGCATCTGAGGCACCATGGTGTTAAACCAATGCGTTGTGGGTGTGTGGAGGCACTTAGATGTTCAGCTTTGGATCACTGAAGCCATTCTTCAACTTCTACTGCTGATTCACCACATACGGAGGGGCTGTTTTTCAGAGGAGACAGCACAATCCTCACTGGGGAGGAGCAATATATTCCTCTGGGAGAGAGTGAGCGTTCAAGCAGAGCCAAAGAGGGAGGTTCATTTCTAGGACACTGAGCCTGAATAGTAGATGTTATGGACAATATGTTTCACATCATTCACACAACTGAGAGACTCCCGTTCAACTGCAGATAATGTTTATCAACGCACATTTATTAGCAAGCATCCAATTCACGTGTAATGCAGATATGAAAATAATCTTGTGAGCGTTTAAATGCTTCTCAGTGATGACAAATAAAAGGTATAACAAGTATGTCATATGAGCCATCAACATGGATACAAATGCACTGAGAGTTTAGTCAATGAATATTAAAATAAGTGGACCTGTGTACAGACCTGTCTCTATTTTTTTCTAAATTATTTATATTTATTTCCAGTCGACAGTAATGGCAGTTATCCTCCAGATACCTGGTGGCCTTTTGGAAAGTTGTCTCACCATGATGGGTTTTCACAAAACTCTTCCCAAGAATTCTCAAACTGATCACACGTAGGATAAGAAATGGACAACAAAATCAACCGAAATACCAATTCAAGAGCATAGCAGGAAATGTGCTATAATGCACTGTGTTATACTAATTATTTGGGCCAACAAAATTGAATCCTTGTATCTCTGTGATGTGTACAGATTCCCATTTTAGTAACTCAGAGGAACACGTATTCATTTTATTGTAATTTTACGACAGCTTTGCAGCAAAAAAGATGGGGAAGAGAAAAAGAATTAAGCTAAATTAAAAGGAATTAAAAACTTTGTATATCAAATTCACTGTGTATTGTACCTTGGAGGAAACTGGTTACTTACATCTTTACACAATATCTCTTGAAACATAATCATATTAAAAAGGCGCGTGTCAGTTCCTTGGGCCTTTGTCGGTTTAACTGTCTCTCTAATGAGCCCACAGAGGACCATTACTCTCAAACAGTACTAAATAAAGAGAAAATGTCACCTTGAGCAGCAGTGGCATTACGAGAAGTGTCAGAGCATCTCATCAGCAAGAAAAGTTAAAGCTGTACATGCAGTCAAGTTTGAAGGTGGAAGTGTAAAAGTCTGACGATCTTCACCTGCTATCGTACGAAACTGTGGGAAGGTAACGAGAAGAATCACAGGAGAACTTTTGACAACGGTTATATTTACAAAACAACACAACAATCATGTGGCTTTTGGGTAAAGAATTGGAAAACGTGGTGAGAACTCAGCCAGTGTGATGCGCTGCTCTATGCATAAATGAATAGAGCAACAATATTATGTTGTCCACTGGTATATGTCATGGCGGCACCTTCTGCCTCTTTGGCACCTCCTACTGTTCCTCTTCTCCCTGTAGTTTTGGCTGCTTTGCTTGCCCTGTCCTTCCTCTCCTCCACAGCTGAAGCCCATCTCCAGTCACTCGTACCCATGATGAGCCGGACTCATCCAGCCACTCAGCGCCAGTCCGATTCTGCTCCTTGTGTGATACTGAGCCCACTTCAGTCTCGACCTGTGTCTACTGAGTGTAAACCTCTGGTTTCTGTGTTCTACCTCCGGACCCTTCTGCCCATTAAAACCTTTGCTGTCTGAGGTCGGCCTTCTGAGTCCTTACCTTCCTGAGCCATGACGGTATATAGTGGAGTCTTAAGGTAGAACTTTATTATAAAATGTTATTATAGTATGAGAGGATGAAATCATACATTTTTTCAGAGTTTTTTTTTTTTGGGGGGTGGGGGTGGGGGGGTGGAGATCAGTGTGATGGAAAAATACACTGTGCTGTACCAGTCTAATTGGATTAGGGTTATCTGTGGAGCATCACTGTTCACTGGGATCTGTTGTTCTTCATATGGGATAACCAAGTAAACTGCTGCCTAATTACATTCAAGTCAGATTCTGTTTGCTTCCTGGGGCGGTGCTGCTCTGGCAAAAGGCAAAGTGGGGAGATGGAAAGGGTCTCATAAATGTGTACACCATTGCCAATCTGTCCATCCTAATGCAAATACAGTTTATAGGGCCGGCAAGAGACCCTGACAGGCTGACATGAGGAAAAGGAGGCCCTGCTTTAAATCAATTAGCTAAAAGGGCAAATATCATCTAAATCATACCCTGTCTGGCCCTGGTTAACAGGGCTGAGATGGGAGGCACATACGGGGAGAAAATAGCATTTGTTCAGCATTTGCCACTTTGGTTTTCCTTGTGTGATATATATATATAAAATTCTGGATTTATAGACAATTATTTGGATGTCTGAAATGGCCATCAAATCAAAAAAACAAAAAGATTTTCACTTTATTTGAAGACACCTATAGGTCTTTGCCCACATAATGATAGAATCATCAAGCTTCCATCTTTATTTCCTCCCATCTTCAACCATACTGTATGCACTACATATCCGAAATGAAAAGGAAAAACAGTTTTTCTCTTTCTTTTTGAATTATTATCACTCTTATTATTATCCCATTGGCAGTTGTATAGTTGATTTAACCTTAGAAATAAATAAGATATCAATTCCCCCCCAGAACATTTTTATTGTTATTCATACCTATTAAGAAATACAACCACTTTTTGGTATTTTCTTTGAGCAGTTGCAGCATTTTTGACTTGTTTACTATGTTTACTTGTATTACTTTACCAGTTCCGCCTGTGTGTTACTTTTGAACAACCTCAAGTTCGAGACACGAGTCATGAGAAGAGGAGTGAGTACCAACCCTCTGAAGTGCTGACGTTTAATGCTGGAGAGTAAAACTGTCAGTCTAGTATTCATCAGTTCAGTTCAGTTCAGTATCAGTTGGGTGAGTGGGAGCGTTACAGGCCCAGTGGCAAGCAAAGAGATTTCAGTTCGATGTCCTCCAGCTCTAACTAAAGCAAATCAACATGATTAGATTTATTCAGCTTTCTCTCCTGAACGGCCAGTCCAGATAGCAGACAAACACATCTGCATCTTAATGATCTTCATTCAAAAACAGTCTTTATGGACTAACCACCTACTTAAACATTATCTATTTGCCTCCAAATGACTATTTTCAAAGCAGCCAAACAGCATGGTTTGTGTTTGTTTTGTAGCCACAAAACCCGGGGACCTTGACCGTGAGTTTCTCTGTATAACAGAGTATCCTGGGAGTCAAACACGATGCCATCTGCCTGACAAAATAAAGCTTGGCCCAATCTGGTTCTTGCACCTTGACAACAATTCAGCACACCAGCAAACCTCACACAGGATGACAAAAGAAAGACAAGGATCAAGGTGTTGCAATGTTCCAGGCTTCAGCTCAGCTGAAATGCTGTGGCAGTACCTTGAGAGAGCTTTGCACACACGAATGGACACAAACCTCAACGAACTGAAATAACATTAAAAAGGAGACCGGTGCAGTTCATGTTGCACACACTCATTCTGCATTTGGGCTTAGTTCTTCTTGAGTAAACAATGACACATTTTTTTATGTCCCGTGTTGTTCATCTAGAGCTGTATTTATATTTTTTGCAAGGCCATTTATTTGGCTTCATTCAGCCTCTGGTTTCAACCAACTATGATACGAGCATCCCCTAAAGCAGGGGTGGCCAACCCTGGTCCTCGAGAGCTGCAAACCTGCATGGGTTAGATGTTTCCCTGCTTCAGCGCACCTGATTCAAATGAATGGCTCATCATCAGTTTGTCATCCAGGTCTGCACCCTAACCCCTAACTCCAAACCCTAACCCTAACCCTAACCCTAACCCTAACCCCTAACCGATGCAGGTTTGCAGCTCTCGAGGACCAGGGTTGGCCACCCCGGCCCTGAAGGATAACTCTGCCTCAGGCCTATTCTCCTTTATTACTGTGTAGATCATCTGCCAAACCTTGTCATCATTTTCAGAGAAAGTCATGAGTTTTTATTGTCATATGAACTCTATGTGCCTCTCAGCGGTTTGTGACTTAAACCCGTTTTATTTAGGCTTTATTCTAGTAGGGCGGTGAACACCGTGGGCCTGCTTTATTCATGACTTAATTGTCAGTGGTTCTTTCATCAATTGCTTTCTCTAACTTAATGTAATGGAGCTCTGCCAATTACCACCGCAATGAGCTATTTAAGCAACACATTACAGTTACATTTGTGTGGTGTGCTGAGCTCAGCAACCTACCTCTGAGCAACATCTGCCAGCAGCTCTACCTACTGAGAGCGAGTGCCATGAGCCACTAAAACGACTAAATGATTTATTCTAAGTGGAGTCCAACATTAACTGTAAAACCCACAACTCCCAGATTCTTCTCAAATCTCAAATGGTGGCAGATTTTCTGATAGCTCGACTGTACAATCAGCCAAATGTCTGGCTGAAGTAATGCACTCCTCAAAGCTCCTTTCACTTGCGCCAGCGATCTTCTGTTTTGTGCTTTGAGTATGGCAGGGTGCAGAGAATAAGCAGGGGTATCACACAATGAGAAATGCTGGGAACATATGGCGGCTGCACAGAGAAACTGTATGTGGGAGATAACATTTTCCACAAATGGTTCTGATCACAGTGGGGGCTTCAAGAAGGCGAGGGTCTCAAGGGGAGAAACCCGCCATCTGGAATCCTGAAGGCTGTGACACATCCAATTTACCTCTACCTGTGGACCAGTCGGTATCTCTCCGTAGTATCCACCAGGGGAGAGACAACGACCAAAGAGGTGAGACGCAATCAGAGCTGAGAGATCACGCTTCAGATGGAATCAGTCCGGCAGAGTTTTCTATGTTGACCACTTTGTGAAATTCTTTGATTTAGAGCATATGGGAAAGAACAGAAACATTTTTTTTTACACACTTTTACACTTACCATCCATCCAAATGTATAATCTAACCACTTCACTCTGTTCTGGATTTGATGAGGGCTGCAGCCTAATGTAGCTGTCACCTGGGGAGAGGCAGGGAACACTCTGGACCTCCATCACAGTCATCCCGTATCCAAACTTTAAAGACTATATCTGCCCGAGGCCCCTTCAAATGTCAGACTTTTCCTTCGGGTGTGTTCCTTTTTAGCCTCCAAATGGACAGTAGAATAATTCATTTCAAAATGACCATGCTAAGGATATTTCCCAATCATCCTTTGAGTCTGATGCACAGTCACAATCTGATCATCACACTGGGAATGAAAACAGGGATCAGTTACATTTAATAGGAAGACAATTTCTCTTTTTTCCCCCTGGATTTATATTAGAAAAAAAAAGGAACAAAGATAAATAATTTCAATGCTGCTTTAGATGTCTAACTTGTTTCATGAAAAACAATTAACACAATTTACCTTTAGGGAAACTTTTAGTAAAAAGTGGCAAATGTAGTCTGTCACTCAACTAACTAAATATATTTTTACACTGTTTTTACTGATAAAGAACACTTGCACTTCCAACAGTGCAATAAAAAAAAAAATCTACCTTATATGATACAAAAAGTGGCTTAACTATCCAAATCTATGCAAATACAAGAAAAGGGCTCTTGTCCACTGCAGTGACAACTATGCATATTTATTAATTGCATAAGAACACTGTTAACACTTTTAGGCCAAGAGCAATCCCAGGTAAAAAAAAAAGGTGGAACGTTACAAATCCCATAACCCATATTTCATTCACAATAAAACATAGAAAACAGTAGCAGTCTTGAATTTTACAGTTGTAGTCATCAACAGTTGGCACGGGGTGATAAGTACCGCTGTGGAGCATCCGTTCTTCACAGCAGGAGTTTTTGGAGAGAAATGTTGTCCCTCTAACAGGCTGATATGTGATTCAAGCTGCTCAACAGTCCTGGCTCTTCTTAGTCATGCTTCAGGTTTGGGATGTGCCAAATGTTTTCATTTGGTGGAAGGTCTGGCCTCCAGGCACTCCAGTTCTAATATGGGAGCATGTGTTTCTGTAAAACTGGTACTTTTCTTCATGGATGTTTAATTTCTAGACTGGTGGTTCCCCATTCCATTAGCACTAATGCACGGATATGATCAGAAATCCAGGCTTTTGAACTGAGAACTGATGGCTAGTCAGATGGTCCCCCGCATGGTTCCTAAAAAGATTTAAAAATATTGATCAATCTGGCCACAGGACATTTTTCCACTTTGCCTCAGTTCATCTTAACTGAGCTTTGGCTTGGAGAAAATGGCAGCATTCCTGGATTGCTTTCACATTTGGCTTCTTCTTTGCATGACTAACTCTGAGCTGTGGACAGCAAACCGTGTTCTTGGAAAGTGAATTTCAGGAGGTGTTTCTGAGCCGTCGTAGATTCAATCCTGATTTTAATGCAGTGCTGCCTGAGGGCTCATAGATGGTGGGCATTCAGCTGGGATTTTGTCCATGTCGCTTCTCCATATTCTCCAAAACTTTTGATTATATTATGTTGTTTTGTATTGTTTTTTAAGTTTTTGTAATTTTACACTGAAGAACATTTTTATGAAACTGTTTCCAAGGCTGTTTTTAACAGACTGGCAAAGCTGTGCCCATTTAACTCTAGTTACGTTTAGCCCAGAGTCAAACTGAGTCAGCTGCATGAGCATGTTAGCATCTATATAAGGGGCATGCGCCCAAACAAGTGAGCTATCTGGCATTTACTAGCTTATTTGGAGACGAGTTGCTTCCATCAACCTAAAAATGTCCAGTATTTTTCATTAAAATTCTAAGTTGTCTCACTTTCAACATCTGACGTTATATTGAGAATAAAATATTGGTTCACTAGATTTGCAAATCATCACATTTTGTTTTTGTTTGTATTTTACAAATCACCCCAAACCTTTTGGAATTGGAGTCGTAAATGTTAATGCCTGTTAAGCTGCTGACAGTTAGTCATGTTAGGTAAAACGAAAAAAGCTAGTTTCACAAGTTCCATGGGTATAAAGGCCTATAAGCACCACTTTTAGTTACTAAATTAATTAACAATATTGTGTGTTTAAATGTACTTTCATATTTAACAATTACGTTCATATATATTAAATATGTAAATAAATAAATAAATAAAGAAAATGAGACCTTTCTTGGTTGGATATATAACAGATTTCCCTCCAGCAGTCTGCGACTGACTTCTATATCACTTTACAAGTTTTCCTGGAAAACCCAGAGGATGTGACATTTATGCTCGCTCCTTCCTCGCCTCCAGCACCAACAGCGTGGAAAATAAGCAAATGCAACGTTACAAAACAATCAACTCCAGCAATTGGAGATTGGTGGCCAAAACCATTCACCTCTGAGAAATGAAATGGGTATTTCTGACATAAATCACCTTTCCAATTTTTGTCCCCCCCACCCTCCACCCGCCGGTGTCATTTGTCTGGGTGAGACAAGCTCATAACCACTCAGAAAGCCGTTCAGTTTGGAAAAATATAAATAAAGACGAATCACTGCGTTTCTAACTATCTTAATGTTTTTATGGCAAATAAATATCATACATTTTTGTTTTTTAATGCATTTAATGTAGTTTAAACTATAAAATCATAGCAAAATAAGGTTGATTGCTCACAAAAAAGCACATTTGACTATTGTTTTATAGTCTTCACTTTTAACTCTTAAGTATTTCATCTTACCATTGTATTCTGAAGAGTATCTGATTGTAAATGTATAATAAAGTTTACTTGTAGCTTGGTTTCAAAACATTGCACACATGGAGACAGCTAGCTCTCCTTTTCACTCTGAACGCCTCATCTCATTTCTGACACACCAATGATGTTATCCTGTAACTCAAGATTGCAGTACCTGATCTGATATGCAAGACAGCAACAGGATGGAAAGCATCTATGCGTCTACACTCTAGAGCTGTTCCACCAATGACAAACTATCCTCTTTTACCTGAGGGTATTTGCTTTCAGCTAATTGATGAATGGTTGGATTTCCATGTGGGAAATGCAGCTTTAAATCCAATCAGTTTCACTTATTTTGGTGTAACTACGAGCCGCAGTGCCAGTGGTTAGTTGATTATCCCTGCCCCTGCATCATTAGCACGCGGTGCAGACGGACATGCTGCAATCAGTCACCTTGTCATCTGAATCCAGCCCCCCACCACGAGATGTCTGGGATGATCAGGGCCTCTGTGGTCTCCAGGGTGCCATAAATGACAGAGGGGCCTAATCTTCTCAATCTTTGTCCCCAGAGAGGTGGTATGATGCAACCAGTGACACCCAATTGAATCACAGAGATACAGCCCTGGTCAAATATACAAATGTCATTAATCCAACAGAGTAACCGCTGGACAGGCTCCAGTCATAAAAAGGCCAGTGAAATCAATCACACCACAGTTTCTTCTATAATTACTTTTCCTGGTATAGTCTTTATTTATTTACCTGTCTGTTTTTAGAGTACAAAAGACTTTATTTTCATGTCAAATACCTGTAGGAATATTTGATAACTTTTAGGAAGTGTTGCTTAGGTTAGGGATGTATATCTTGGCTAGAACCTCCTGTTTCCAGCAAAAACCATCAACGGTAACTTTTGATTCTCATCCCAGCTCTCTCCTGTGACAAATGTGTATCGCTATACAGTGATCCCTTGTTTTTCACGGTTAATGGGGACCGGCTTTGTGGTCTTTCAACTGTGGTCTTTCTGTTACCTTCACAGCCTCTGGTCTCTGAACCGTAGTAAAGAAACCGCTGGTATTGTGCTATTTTTGGCCCGTAATTAGCGGGTAACAAGCTAACAACAAAAGAAAAAGTCTGGTTTTCTCTGCATGGAACGGGCACTTTATTCTGGCACTGCAGGAACTTGTAACATCACACAGGTTGTATTGTTGGGCTCCTGTCAGTTAACAGAGAATGTAAATCTATACACACTGGGCTGCTGTTTATGCTCACTCCACTTTTCATCTAACCTCGTTTTCTTCTGCCGTCCCACGACACACACTCCATTACCCATAAGGCCACACCATTACCCATGAGGCTATCTTCTTGAAGGGGCCAGGCTGGCTCACATTTCTTCACTGTGAGAGAACGCGCACAACATCCTGTGATGTTTCTGCAATTTTTTCTTGATTTTTAAAAAAAATCTATATATTTCTGAAAAATCCGCGAATAACTAAAACCGCGGAACTTAAAGCGCGAATTGGCGAGGGATCACTGTGTATATATATACAGTGGAGGAAATAAGTATTTGATCCCCAGCTGATTTTGGCAGTTCATACTAAAAAATAAATGAACAGTCTCAGATTTGTATGGCAGCTAACAGTTATAGAAAGAATATTGAAAAAAAAAATTTGAGAAAATGACATGAAATGAAAAATAAAAATTAATTTGCAAGTCATTGAGGGAAATAAGTATTTGATCCCCTAGCAAAACATGATCTAATACTTGGTGGCAAAACCCTTGTTGGTAAGCACAGCTGTCAGACAGCTTTTTTGTAGTTGCTTACTAGGTTTGCACACACATCAGGAGTAATTTCCGTCCACTCCTCTCTGCAGATCATCTCCAAATCCTGAAGGTTTTGAGGCTTGCGCTTGGAAACTCGAAGCTTCAGCTCTCTCCATAGATCTCCACCCAGCCTAGGTCGATTAACAGTTATGTTGTACTTCTTCCACTTCCAAATAATTGCACCATCAGTTGTCACCTTCTCATTCAGCTTCTTACTTATGGTTTTGTAGCCCATTCCAGCCTTGATGAGTTCAACAACTTTGTCCCTGACATCTTTTGACAACTCTTTAGTCTTGCCCATGGTGGAGATGGTGGAGTATTACTGAGTCTGTGGGCAGATGGCTTTTTATCCATCCATCCATCCATTTTCTATACCCGTTTCATCCTCTGAAGGGTCACGGGGATCTGCTGGAGCCTATCCCAGCCGTCTACGGGCGAAAGGCAGGGGTACACCCTGGACAGGTCGCCAGTCCATCGCAGGGCCACATGCAGACAAACAACCACTCACACTCACACTCAATCACTCCTACGGGCAATTTAGAACCACCAATTAACCTGACATGCATGTCTTTGGACTGTGGGAGGAAGCCGGAGTACCCGGAGGAAACCCACACAAGCACGGGGAGAACATGCAAACTCCACACAGAAAGGCCGGCTTTTTATACAGGTGACAATTTGAAACAGGTGTCTCTCATGCAGGTAATTACTTCAGTGAGATTAGGAGTATGCCAGTGGTCTGTGGGAGCCAACACTGGTCAAGGTTGGTTGGGGATCAAATACTTATTTCCCTCAGTGACTTACAAATTAATTTCTATTTTTCATTTTGAGTAATTTTCTCTTTTTTTCAATATTCTTTCTATAGCTGTTAAAATAAAGCTGCCATAAAAATCTGAGACTGTTAATTTATTTCTTAGTATGACAACTGCCAAAATCAGCGGGGATCAAATACTTATTTCCTCCACTGTATATATATATATATATATATATATATATATATATATATATATATATATATATATATATATACATATATATAGATAGAGAGAGAGATAAATATATTTATATCTATATCTATATCTATATATCTATCTATCTATCTATCTATATATATTATATATATATATATATATATATATATATATATATATATACATATACATAACCTGTAGAGTCTGTACATCAGTGGTTCCTGTGCTCCTCCCACATGGAGCATGCTCACAGAAGTGCAGTCCTGGCTCCTGGTTAAGCCCAGATGGTTTATTTCCATACACAGTATTGATAGGCTTTGATTTGATCTGCACAGCTCTGACTCTGTTATAAGCCCCAGGTGGGGGCTTTGGCTTTCAAGGTCCATAACACCAGAGTTGCATTGTCAGTCCTACTCCATCATAATCATGTCTGGCCAGTAACCAATGTCTCCTGTTCTTCCTGTTCAACATGAATGACCTCAGGCGATTACATTTTGCAGTTGGATTTTTCCTCCATGATGTTATATCAAAGGCAGACAGGAAATATTATTTCCGAAATGAGATGAGAGGGCCACAGTTGTGAGGAATGTAATTCTGAGTGGCCAAAGGGGAAAAAAAAACCCTCTGGCACAATCTGAAATGTGAGTGCTGCTTTTGTCTGATGAGCTGGAATACTTTGTTGTAGTGTGCTGGAAAATCATACCAGGACACAACAAACTAATTATCTGGAAACCTTGGGTGACTCAGTCTGACAAAAGGGGGACATTTTTTAAATATTCAGCTAGATACAACAAAGAAGAAGAAGGAAGGTTTTCTTATTCCTTTTTGCTTTAACCAGGTCACACAAACTCTTCTCTTTGTCCATTTTCAAATAAACAGCTAATATTTTATGCATGGTTTTGCACCATTTCCCATGTTCTGACATGTATTTTGTTAATATAATATGGTTTAGACACCTAAAGAAGTTCTTTGATGACTGAGCAGCTTTTGGATTGTTTACTTTGTGACCCCCTTTAGTCACCAATCAGTCATGTAGTTTGAAACTACATCCCCTGGAAGACAGGATGTTGTGTAGTCTGAACAGGACAGCAATCTGTCAGCACTGAAATTCATGTAACATGAAAGTGGCCTTCGTGTTCCTGAGTTCTGTGAACAGGGATTTCTATACAATGGAGTCCCTAATGAAAAATGTCTAATCTTCCTTTGTCACAAACTGTGAAATGGGTGCAGAGAACAAATTGCTATGTGCAGTTCTCTACTGCTGGGAGGGCAAATACCAGGTCAATAAGTCCAAGATGTGTTTCTGGGAAAGACCATTTAAGGCTTTCAAGGTGAGCTGTAACCTTTTAAAATCAATATGAGCCAAGCACAGAGGTAATGCATTGGTCCTTTTTTTTATATCAACTATTTGTCGAGCTGCAGTTTTTGTACGGACTCATACAGGTGAAGGATGGAAAACTGACCGGTTCTCTTCAAATTCTGTGGTGCATGTCACATTTAGGAAACGCTCCAATACCCACATGGATGGATGGATTCATGGATGGATGGGTTGATGGATGTTGGTGCATATGAAAATATCCTCACTAGCAGCTTTTACATAACTCTACTTCAGATAATTTACTAACTGCCGTTAACTTTCTACCAACACGGCCTTTCTGATCTATTTTTTTTCTTTAACAGATTGATTAATCTTTTCACTTTCTTTGTTTTATCCCCGACATGTACCTCTTCCTTGCGACCAAGGAGGCAGAAACAAAAGGCTTTCAGGTAGGCACGGTTTTGCTCAGACTGAGCGCTTGTCTTGGAGCTCTTAGACACACCTCTCTGAGCATATTAAGATCTCATCTCAGGCAGAAAGAATTGATTCCAGTCAGCTGCAATTGTTGGGAAGCTTGTCAGTAAATAGTGCCCGTATAAACGACCTCGCGATGATAAATGGGCTCAATTTCCCAGTTCTTTTAACGTAGGAGGGGCGTGGAGGCATTTTGTCATTTAAATTGCTCACAATCAAACGCACGCAGGAAAACGTGAAATATTTTTATTGTTATCATACTCCGTAGCACTAATTAAAAAATGTAATTTATTATCATTTAAACACCCAGACAAGTATGACAGCCCTTTGTCTCATTCCTGGTATGTAAGCTGATAGACTTTGACATGTAATTTTCCAACTTTCAACTTTCAGTCCTTTTTAAAAAGACTTTGATGGCAAAAAATGGACTGACAAGTTCCTTGTGTGCATCAGGAGACAGACACCTCTAAATCAGACTTCTAGAGGGGAAGAGATGGCCAGGGCTATCGATTCATTTGGGATTTGTGGGGATTCACTCCAAGACAGGTATGGTTGATACCTTTCCGTGAGCTGGAAAAAAAAAATATTCAACGAGTGGGTCACACGAAGTTCTGTTCTCTCTGCAGCTGTCACACAATATGATCAATCTTTTTCACCCTCGCTGAGATGACATCTGGGACTCAGAACTCAGGAGACGTCCTACCTTCCTGTCTATCTCTTAAAAGCAGAATGCTTTAATGAAAGGCTAATCTGTCCTCTCCCGGGCCTTTCCATTACTGGCAGCTAAGTAGGATGAAACAGATGGACTGCTGAGATAAACCTCTCTTTTCTGTGTCATTATTCATCAGTTCATCATTCATCAGAAAAAAAACAAACAAACATCAGGTATGTGTCCAGTGTGATCTCCACTCAGAACAGGAATCACATGTGGTGTGGTTGTATTGTTGCCACATGTTGCAGAGTTTTACTTTACATAATAATAGCCTCTGATGATGTACGTTTATTAAGTACACTGGTGAGTACCGTAAATCATTATAACAGGCCAACGAAAAACTGAAATTTGAATAAAGTGTTTAGTTTTAAAAGTTTATATTTTTGCTTTATTATTATTAAAATCCAACTGGGTGATGGATGTTTACTCCGCTGCCATTCATTCAAAAGTGTTACGAATATTTGCTTTTGCACCTACATCTTTGGGAAACAATGTGTTTTTTTTCTAAGTTATAAAGAAGCGTTTGGATTTGTGGTACAGGACTTTTAGAGGAGCAAAAAACTGAATGTCTGGCAGCGAGCAGCTGCGCTGACTGGCACACCATGAACCAAATAGGAGCTTTTAGTGAGAGAAATTAGTAAACTGTCTGCTAAAATTATGCATCTACAGCACGAGGCCGTGATCCAAATTTTAAATTGAGTCTTAGTTAAGGTGCCATTTATTTATTACTTTTTGTGAGGCAATACTTCGAAGTGCTCCATTATAAATACAGTTGTGCTTGCAAGTTTCTGGGCCCTTCAGAAATTATATTTCTGCATGAATATAATCTAAAACAACCAATTTAAAATATTTCTTAAACACACACAACCTAATTAAGCAAATGGTTTTAATTTTTTTTTTTTTTCAGCACAAGAACTGATCAAAGTGACATCTCCAGTGTTTGTCGAAGTATATCTTGGCTAGAACCTCAGAGATTTCTGAGGTCAAAGGTTAGTTGATGCTCCACCGGTGACAAAAGGTTAGAAAAAAAAAACATCAGACATGCTGTTTCCAAATGGGGAAGATTCAGAACCAAATTTTAAGAGTGTTGTGTAATGTTACTTTTGAAAGCAGCGACTTAGATTGCAGAAATGCAGCCCAAATAAGAAGCAACATCCTCATTGATTTCTGTTCCAGAAGAAAGCTCATTGTTGCTGCTGTAGCATCACTGATGCTGTGAATCTGTGCTGGTCTGCAGAAGCTTCTTCAGTTTTCTGCTGACTCTAAATGCACTATGAGCCAAGGCTAAAGTTATTATTCATTGGTCTACCATGAAAAAAAAAAACTGAACAACAACAGTTTGCACAGAGGAAGCTGCTGGTCTTGAAAAAGCAAGCTGCTCTCTGTCTGTGGCCTGCTAAAGATTGTAATGACCTTATCTATCTCATTTGTGAGATATGGCAGGGCTCGTCGCAGAGGTCTCAGTCCTGACCCAGAGTCCTTGGCTTTGTGTTCCCCCTCTTCTCTGTGTCTTCTTTCCATCCTTTCGTCTGTAATAAATGAAGCTGCCAGAGCCCCTAAATCCCTTTAAAAAATAGAAAAAAAATACTTTTTCTTCCTGGACTGTATTCCAGCTGCCAGGACCAAACTGAAGCACTGAAATGAAATTCAGTTTGATGTGACTTAATACCTTTGCTTTTCATAATGTTGCATTAATGTTTAAGATACTTCTAAAACATACACTCCTGGTGTATGTTTTACTTCTACTCCAACCTGTTAACATCCTGACGCACTTTCCAAACAGCATAGAGAGGTTAAAAACTCTTTGGTTAGAACAAGTATCTTATGTGAACCAGCGGGTGAGATGGGACTGATTCTCCTGCAGCCGATGGGACAGTAGGTGATCAATATCTCCACATGAGCCTGAGACTCTCCGGTACAGGAGCCAAGCACTTCAGGTAATGAACTGCCTGCTTGATATATATCCCTCACAGGTTGGGATTGCAGTGGTACAACATGGTAGTGCAACAGCAGCAATTCCTTGATTAGCCATTTCTCTTCCATCACGCTACCCTGGCACTCAGAAAAAATATCTCCCCCACACACAAATATACTAACCTGCTGCCGCCGTGTTACCGTATCCACTGTCAACTGTCACGTGGCGGACCTCATACCACCTTCTTGGTTTGATTGGTGAAGACAGTTACAGGTATAATTTACTGTTCGGGTTTTGTAGCTTTAATCTAGACAAACTCTTAAATGTTTCCTATCTGTTATCATTTGTCTCGGTTTTTTCCTGATTTGGATACAATTGCTTCAATGCAGTCAAAGACTAGTGTGATCTACAGTGTGACCTTGAATAAATTAAATTACTGACGTAAAAACTGTTTGTTATTACATTTCTTTTGCTGGATTTTTATGTGGTACTGTGGCAAGATATAACGTCTTAACCAAGTTTCATCGCAAGCCACCCAACAATTGGGAAAAATATGTAATTCAACAGTATATAGCTGCTGGGTTAAATGATCACACTTTTTAACCATTGCCATGGTTAGACAAATGCATGTGGTTATTTCTGTATGTTTCTGCATCTTCCTCATGAAAAAAAAAAGAGTCTGTACTTCAAGACTCTGGAAGGCCATTAAAATCTCTTCCCTCAAGCCACATCGCTGGGTACGACAGAAAAAAACGACCACAATCTCACATAGATAGTCCGTCCACATGCATAAACTGAAATATTTGGGAGTAAATACGATCATGTAGGATCTGTTGCAGGGACTGAACATTAACTAAGTGCAACTAATCAAATTTCTTGTTTGACATTTGGATTGTAACTGTAAGTCACTCGGGATAAATTGTAATACGTCTGCTGCAAACAGTTGTTTGGAATTAACAGCTTGTTCATGAACTCAGTCTATCAGTTTAATTATATAGGATGGCATCCCAACAGTGATCTTGGGCTTCAGTGTGCAACGCACTCCGAACAGTAATTGTATTGTAGATGTTGAGCACTTCATGGTATGTGTCTCTGTAAATTGTCACCACTAATATAATGAAGTGGGCAGCCATTTACCAAATGAACTGGCTCATGGCTCATTGAGCGCTCATGTTTCACCACTTATGACTGTTGGGCATTTCATTGCATATTAAAAGACTGTCCGTTGCGGCAATTCAAACCTTATGCGCTTTCAGGTTTTGAGGAGTAAAACTGTATCTATACTGCATTTCATTGCAGTTTTTTGCTGAAGTAAAAAGCACAACAGAAACGTATGAGTCAATAACTAGTTCTGGGGTCACAAATAGGAAATGTAGCCATTGCTTTTCCTTATTCCTAATCGTAGCACATTTACAGTCAAATACTTTGCAGTAAAATTGTTTTCTGAGTACAGTTTTGCGCACAAATGAACAAACTGTGCCAATCCACGATCCTGTCCCTTTCAGCCTGGTTAAAAAAAATAAATAACAGAGGGTTAAAACCTGATTAGACCCTATTGATTTGCTTGCAGTGATGCAGAGGGGTCCAAATCACCACTTCAGGAGAGTCCTTGGGACTTTCTTTATGCGCGATACAGGTCGTTTTCTGCTCAGTATAATGACGCTTTAAGCAGTTTGGTGACTGTAAATCTGCTCTGCTCAGATTGCACCGCCGCAGGTCTGACTGGACCTGACCTCACTAAATGTCGCAGCACCAGATAATAATTTATAGCCCTCCTCTGAGGAGTCAGAGCTCATCTAATGATCTGGAGTCACCCGGATCATCAAGCTGCGTCAGCTGGTTGGGAGATAATTTCAGTCCAGACTGGCCAACCAACACTGTTTCACTGGTTCACTGGGGGTGCTGGTTTACAAACAACCATGATGACGTGACTAAAGGCTGGATTCAAGATAAACTGTGAAATAAAGAAAATCTGTGACTTCTTTGACATGCGCCAGTTCATTTCTTGGAGGAGTGTGTGTTTTGTTTTAACGGTCTCTTGTTTGCGCAAGACAGGTCAGAGGAATAAATATCACTCATGAAGCTAATAAAATTACTTTGATATAATCACCTCCCGTTCACATTCTCACAGTGGAGCAGACAAGATCTCCAGTGGTACACACAATGTGAGAAACCTATCATCCAAGCGGCCGGTTGTAAAGTTGCTGCGGCTGATCCCAGATCGGCTGCAGGACCACGGAGAGCGGCGCGCGCTCGGGCGGGCTGCTGCACAGGCGCCGGAGCGCAGAGCAGGTCGCTGGAAGTCACGGTGGTCCTCCAGGGGAGGGCGGCGGCGGCGGAGACAGCCGGCGACGGGGCGGCAAAAAAAAAAAAAAACACACAGCAAAGTGCTGGTAAAGTTTCCGAAGCGAGCTCGCAGAGTCCGGCATGTCCGAAAGGGAGAGCGCTGCGCCCGGATGCTCTGGGGCTTTCTTCCTGACAACTCCCTCAGACCAGATGATGCCGTCAAAATGACTGGGCTTCTCCTCGTCCTCGCATGCTTTCTCGCTTTGCTTCACTGTAAGTTGCCTTTCCTTTCATTCTGTGTCTAAATGGATTCATGAAGACAGTTCTACCACGCGCTCTTACGCGTGTGAGCTCCACATTTTTTTTTTTTTCTGGCCACCTAGAGAAACTACTTTATCCCTTCTTTGTGTGGCCATTTACAGAACCTGTAAATTAGTTAGCTTTTAAGTGTAATGTGTAAAGAAAAAAAAGTTGCAGCTATTCAAAAGTCCTTCATACCATTTAAAAAAAAGAAAAAAAGACATGCACGAATATTTCTCGCACAAGTTTAACATCCTTGCAAGTTTAGTTGTCATTTACTGGAACCGTTTTAATGAGTCAGGCATTTTATCAGATGTGGCCTGTAATTGAACTCCCAAAACAGCATTCATCTCTAATGTGATGGTTTATAATGTTTAATCCTGTGTCACAGTCTTTTTCTGAATATAAAGGATTTTACATAACCAAACGGGTTGTACTTTGCCTCACAGGGACTGCATTCTAATTAATGAAATAAAAAAAGTACTCTTTGTGTAAATGTTTTGTCAGTAATTCATAGAATACTGAGTCCCGCTGTATATCATAAGGGAAAGGGCTTATACTTCTGCTTTGTTTTGCCACAGAAGGCATTGAGTTAAAAACATAGCGGAAGAGATAGATACCTCAGTCTTATTTATTCAGATTATTACATGAAGGGGATTATAAAAGAACAGAAGAAGAGTAAAAAATGTTTCACCTCACTTTTCCCTCACTGTTTTAACCTCATCTCTCCAGCTGTTTAACATTTAGGTAGAATAATGAGTTTTCAGAGTGCTGAACAGAATGACCTTTTCAACTCCAAAAAGGCTTCGTCGAGCACTGCATCGACACACCTGACCTCACGCGCCGTCAGTGTGACGTCAACGAAATGCTTCTAGGATGTTGTCTATCCTGCGCTTTAACCTGCACACACATATGTGTGTGTATCTGGTATTTGTTCGTGGGGTTTATTCGCAGCAGATGACCTCTGCTGGATTAACTGTTTTCCAAATGGCCTTCACCTCTTGGGAAGGAAGGGCTTGTTTGAATCTGTTTTCCAAGAGCTCTGACAACACGCCATCTGTTGAGTTTGGGCTGTGAAAGTCCAATTGGGTGGGACCTCAGCCAAGGGACTGACAAGGGCACAGTTACGGCAGCGTGCACGGAGCAGTCGGGGGCCAAGACCGTTGCTACGCCCCATCCTGCAAAGCTGCAGGAGTCCATGGCTGGTAATGACGCACAGTTTGATCCTCAACGAGTACAGACTCGTGATGAAACTACACAGTAAACAGCTTTACAGAAGGCACGTGATGAAGTGGTACGAGTAGCAATTCTTCTTCAGTTAGTGAGTTTTAAGTCATTTGACTGTTTCCCGTGAGTTTATCGACTCAGCTACTCCAAACTGTGCGGGGGTATTTTATAAGCGCCTTCATGTAATGAAAACGGAGAGGGTGGTGCTACAAACATCCATTAAACTCCGGATGAAAAGAGCCTTTCATCAGTTTCAGTTTGGCTCGTCTTCACCTGTAACTTGGGTATCATTTGTCAAGAATTCACACTGTCATTTAAAAGAAGTTTTACTTTCAGTATAAATGGTTAATATTAAAAAAGTAAGAAAAAATTATTTAAAAAACATTGCGGATATGATTTTAAAGCGGTTGGATATCTCCTGGTATTTTCGAATGTGACTTTTTTTGAGGAAATTATTTATATTTAGGAATGATATATGCAGCTTGTATATCTATGTGAAGAGAAGATGCTTTCTCCTGGCAAGCACCCATTTCACCTCACATGACTACACTTTTTTACGAATGCTATGCTTCTTTGGACCTCCATCGCTGTTCCTCTGGTGAAACCAGATTGCTCAAATCAACATCTTTTCACAAAACCAAACCAAGTAGTTTTTTCTGCCTGAATATTTTATTCAAATAAAAATAGTAAAAGCAAAAAAGAAGACAAAATAGCAGTTAAAACATTATTAACTGCTATTTTGTCAGTATGTCTCGCTTTCTTTATCTATGCAGATGGTAGCCATCAGTTTTCAATGTTTTGGGTAAACAAAGTGTATTTCTGTATTTTTGTCTCATAGATAGATGGATAGATTAGTTGTTGTCTAACTTTCCTCAAGCTCCCTCATGTGGACCATATTTGTTCGGAAGTGGGCTTAGCAGTTTTTGATGCCACGGAAACGTGTCTATTGTGGCTAATGTGTTTGATGTGCATGTGCACGGTGACAATGGAAATAACTGTTGAGCCAACTTGTTTTACCAGGTAGTAGTAGTGCTGAATCAGAGGAGCGTTTAATGAACTGGCTGCTGGGAGAGGATCGCTACAATCCACTCATTCGCCCGGCTGTCAACAGGACCGAGAGAGTCACAGTGAAGCTGCAAGTGTCTCTAGCGCAGCTCATCAGTGTGGTAAGGCAGCAAATATTCAAAACATGGCCATTTACGTGCATGCGGCTAAGCGTATGTGCCCGCCTGTGGGAAAGAGAGTGATGACGTGCTGTGGAGACGAAGAGGGAGACGGGAAAAGAAAGAGAATGATTAAAAAGACCAAGGAAGAGCCACGAACCTTTGAGAAAGCAGTGAATTACAAAGCAGCTGCTGCTTCAGGGCCATAGCTTTAAATGGATGGATGAAGTGGAAAATAGATCTGGTCAGCTGTGATCTCTGCCTCCGTCATGTCCAGATTGAAACTTCAGCACATTGGATTAAAAGGGGCCATAAAACTGTTTTAGCTACAGTGATCGAGGCTTCCTGCTGATTTACAGTGGAGGCTCCTCCCAGTTACCGTCCAAGAAAGGAGGCCCAGCCTCATTTATGAGTTTGCATTGCATCCCTTTGGGATAATTGCCATTTGGTGTCACTTTCCTGGGAGTATATGTTATATCAATGTGATGACAATGCAATATGTTAACCACATTAGATTACTGTATAAAACACATGGACCAGTGGTTTGTTTTGACTCATCTTCCTCCCTTGAAACCTGATGTTATGAGTGGATGGCAGAATGGAAAGCCATGGAGACTAAGGGTGTGAAAAAAAAATCGATTTGGCAATGTATCGCGATTTTTGGCCGCCCAATATTGATTTTTCAGCTCCTAATATCGATTTTTTAGGAAAATTTTATTCTATTTTATTTTATTTATTTATTAAATGTGCAAAAACACTAATGATAAACAATGAATAGGTTGTTTTGAAGCAAATAGTTTCAAAAGAATCCTCTGAATGATCAATATCATCTGATGAACATATATAGCAACTTGATTTTTCATCTCTACTTTTAATTTTGATATTAACTGGGTAGAATACCACAATATATCATGATAATATCGTATTGTGACCAAGTATCATGATACATATCGTATTGTGAGTTCTTTGCCAATACTCACCCCTAATGGAGACCACACATAGCATATACCGTACTTGTCAATCCAAAGACAGCCAAAGAATAGCCCGCTTAACTATATATTTGAAAGTATATTTTCATTATTTTACGGTATTTCTTTATTCATCTTCATTGTATATTTTACACCTAAACAAGACTTTAATTTACAAAATAAACATCATGCTATATTGTGAAAAATTGAGACTAGTGATCAGGAACATAGACTTAGAGGGAAAATGTGTTTTGTATGAACAAAGCTGTGTGAACAAAACATCCCACAACTTTGTTATATCCTTCTAGGTCAGTTGCTGTATGTGTGTCTGAAAGCTGTAATGAAAACAAATTATTTCTGTTCTGAACCTTTTCAGAATGAAAGAGAGCAGATAATGACCACAAACGTTTGGCTCACTCAGGTAAGTATTCAGAAACCCTGTGTCCTCCTGAATGTCCTTCCTTCTGATCTTGAATTAAACCATGGGCCATTCTTCCTTTCTCAATGTGGAACAAACTGCTTCTGTGACTGTTATTAAAACATATTTTACTGATAATGAGGCATGTAATTGGATATGAGTGGGTATTGTGGAAGTGCAGTGAAACCACAACAGAGACTTTATGACCGGGTCCTTCTGTCTCTCCAGCACTGGGTGGATTACAGGTTATCATGGGACCCAGCAAAGTACGAAGGCATCGACAAGCTGCGTATTCCATCTAAACACATCTGGCTCCCGGATATTGTCCTTTACAACAAGTAAGCTTCCTTGTGGTATTATGTCTCCAAGACACTTTTTATGATTATGCAGTAATATCATTAGAATAAGATTAAAATAAGAAGAAAACAGGTCTCAAGTTAATCATCTGGCTATGTACAGTTAAGGTCAAAATCATTAGTCCCCTTTATGAAACCGAACAAAATTATTAACCTTTCACAGAAATTACCATAACCAAAGTGTTTATGTTTTATTGGTTCTAAAAGAGCAAAGACAAATCTCCAATGTTGAATTAAGATGTTTTACTGATTTGTTCAGCTGAAAGAAGAAAAAAGTAAACATGCCATGGACAAAATGATTATCTCTTTGTCAATTAATAATCAATAGGTTGACTTTGTAACTTATAACAGTCCTAGAGAATTTAGGCACCTGCTTCTTAAAGGAATCTCGGCCCATTCTTTCATGGCAAATTGTTCCAACTCATCAGAATTGTTTGGTTTCTCATTATTGAAATTCATCTTGATCTCTATCCATAGATTCTTAATAGGATTGAGATCAGGGCTCTGAGAGGACCACTCCAGGACCTTGATTTTGATGTCTTTTAAAAGGTTTTGTTTGAATTTAGATGTATGTTTAGGGTCATTGCCTTGGAGGAGGATCCAGTGGTTATCTAAAGTCAAAGAGCAGACCAAGCTTCCCTGGGCCTGAAACAGTAAAACATTCCTATAACATGATGCTCCCACAACCCTGTTTCACTGTGGGGACTGTTTTTATATTATTTTTATTTTTATTTTCGGCTGAATATCAATCCTTTCTTTTCACCGAACAAAAACAGCACCCGTGTGGTCCAAATAGCTTGAGTTTGGTCTCATTAGACCAGATGTTTCAGATGCTTAGAGGCTGAATTAAACATACCATCGGGTGACCAATCAAGTTCTTCTTGGATGCTGCTGCTGTGTGAGCAGGAATTCTTCTTTGGCAATGAACTTGGAGGTCAATGCAGTGAAGAGCTGTCATGACAATCTTGTGTGAAACATCAAGTCCAGGAAAAGCTAGTTGACTAATAACCGCCTTTATAGACATCCACTGATTCTTGTTGGCATCTATCAACATTTCCCTAACCAGACTTTTGGAAATCTTGCAATTTCGGGCACATCCAATTTTGTTTTTAACCAGATTTGTCTCCTTGTCTATTACAGCGATGTTACCTACATGTAGCCTTCCTCCTTCAGATGAGCGTCCACTACCTTTTTTCTGAGTTACAGGCAGATTTGTATACTTTGACATAGTGATATCACTTCTCATGAAGAATCCAGTGTTCTCTGGGGACTAATAATTTTCGTTTCAACTGTATATCCTGTGATGTAAAGAGGATTCATCTAGATTACTTTAAACCATGTCCCCGACTTTATTGCTCTAAGATACTTGAGATTTAAGTAATAAACGTACCATCTTAAAATCATTACACTGCTGAAACCTACCAAGTCATTGTTTGGGTTTCTTTCTTATTCTCACACTAGTTGTAGTGTAGATAATACAGTTGGCAACCCTTTAAAGTTTTCTTTCTTTTTCCTTTTCTAACAGTGCTGATGGAACCTATGAGGTTACGGTCTTCACCAACGCCATTGTCCTTTTCAATGGTAGCATCAACTGGCTTCCCCCTGCCATCTATAAAAGTGCCTGTAAGATTGAGGTCAAGCATTTCCCATTTGACCAACAGAACTGCACCCTCAAGTTCCGCTCTTGGACTTATGATCACACAGAGATCGACCTGATTTTAAAGTCTGAAACGGCCAGTATGGATGATTTTACTCCGAGCGGGGAATGGGATATCCTGGCACTACCAGGGCAGACGGACCGTCAACCCTCTGGATCCCACTTATGTGGATCTCACATATGACTTTATCATCAAGAGGAAGCCTCTTTTCTATACGATAAACCTCATCATTCCGTGTGTTTTGATAACCTCTTTGGCCATACTGGTCTTCTACTTGCCTTCAGACTGTGGGGAGAAGATGACCCTCTGCATTTCTGTCCTCCTAGCTCTCACAGTGTTCCTGCTTTTAATCTCAAAGATTGTTCCTCCCACATCACTGGATGTGCCCCTCATTGGCAAATACCTGATGTTCACCATGGTGCTGGTGACCTTCTCCATTATCACCAGTGTGTGCGTGCTCAACGTGCACCACCGATCTCCAAGCACCCACACCATGCCCCCCTGGGTCAAGATGATATTCCTTGTGAAACTGCCTACCTTACTCTTCATGAAACGCCCCCGCAACTACTCTGGACGTCAGAGACTGCGTCAGCAGCGGTGCCTACAGTCTAGGAGATCCATTTTGGGTCTGGACTGTCCAGTTTCTCCCAAAACCTGTTTCAATTTGTCATCTTCTGGCCTACTGTCCTCTGACTCTGCCTTCTCCACTCCAGGACACAAAAATGTAGCTCTTCCAATGGGATATAGCCACACCAGCAGGAAGGGGGACCTGCGCCCCACTGATTACCTTTTCAGTGGTTTCAATTCCACCCAGGACCTCCAGGAAAGAAGCAACTCCGACTGGGGTGCCGACGTCCAGGAGGCGGTCAACGGAGTGCGCTTTGTGGCTGAGCACATGATGGGTGATGATGATGATCAGAGTGTATGTATGCACGTTCAAAACAAATATTTTGCCGAATCCATTTAGTTGTGTTGATAGATAGATTTGGATTCATTACTGAATCACTACGCACACCTATACAAATGTAAAGGGTGTATATTTGGTAATCAAAATCATCCAAATATTTTCGGGGCTATAAAATAAATATATTAAGTAAGCACAAAAATACTGTAGTCTATAAAAGTAATTTTGCTTTGATAACGCAATCTAAAATTCAACATTCCACAGTTGATCTTTTTCCTGTTTGTTAATGAAAGATAGCAGAGGATCTCAATGGAATTATAATGCAGTTACAGAGCATCACGCATTGATCATGAAAGCACAAATATAAGATTTGATGCTTTTAAAGCTTTAACAAACTATACGAATGTATTTAATATCTCAATCTAAAAAGTGACCAAAAGGAAATACATACAATAGCCACCATGTATGTATGGTCATAAGCCTGTGAGAACTGATGGAAGTTGAAGAAATAAAATCTGTCTAGATGGCAAGAACGGTCGTAACCTATAGAGCTAAAAGGGGATTAGACGATAGAGCAAAGCTTGGCAGCCAAAGAATACAGCTAGCCAAAGGTAAAAACCTCATGAAGTAGCGGCTGTGGCCCTGCAAATACCAAACAGACTTTGATTGGCTTATAGGTTTGCTAACAAGCCAATAAAACAGGACCATAAAATATGGTCCCAGAAATGTGGAGATGAGAAACTACAGAAATCCCACGATGTTTACAATGTTCATATTCTACTAGAAGTGGTCCTGCTTGTACAAATAAACTCAATCATCTTTATTAATTCATATCACTGTCTGCAATGCTGCTCCTTTTTGTTTTAGAAATAAATGTCTATGACAGATTTGTTATGAAAAAAAAAACAACAGCATCCTGCACAGCGGACAGACTTAATTATTTGTGTGTGTGTTTCTGCAGGTGATAGAGGACTGGAAGTATGTCGCCATGGTGGTGGATCGCATGTTCCTGTGGATCTTCGTGATAGTGTGTGTCGTGGGCACGCTGGGTCTGTTTCTCCAGCCTCTTTTTCAGAGTCAGGTTATTCCCAACCAGCAGCCCAGCTCAGAGACCCCTCGTATTTGACGAGCATCAATGGAGACAGATCGCCCTCAGGGCTTTCATTAAAGCTCTTAGGATAAACATGGTTATCAGGGCATCCTGTCCAGTGTTGGGAGCAGAATCACAGACAGCATAGAGGGTTTACATATAGTAGTAAACAACTAGATCAGATAGTATGTTAAAAAAAGCAATAAAATCCATCTATCCATTATCTATACCTGCTTCTTTATTTTCAGGGTCATGGGGGGTCTGCTGGAGCCTATCCCAGTTCTCTTTGGGCAAAAGGCAGGGGTACACCCTGATGAGGTCACCTGTCCATCACAGGGAGGAAATAAAATTATCTTAATACTCAAAATCATGTGTCCTTAAGCAGCACGTGCTTTTAGGAAATGGTTCGCCTGGAAAGAATCTGACATTGTATCTCTGCAAAAGGATCCATTTTTTATGGTAAGTTATATCTACAACGGACAACCACATAAGCCTGACCGAGTGTGATTTTTTTCACTGCGCCGAAGTGTGCTGAGCTGTTGCTGAAATATACCTTACACGACAAAGTTATGTCTTCTGTCAGATGTTGTTTAGGTCCTGGTTTGTGTTACTATGTCACTGAAATATAATAAAGACAAGTGTGTGTCCCCTTTTAGTCTGATTACATTTATGAAATGACCACAAGAACATCATAATGTCAGGGTTTTGCCTGAGTACTGTGCCAGTCTGTCATGCTTCTGAGAAACAGTATCTGCAAAGAAAATGGAATCAGTTAGGGATATTCTATCATATATTTATAAAAAAAAACAGTCATTCGCTTAAAAGAAAAAAAAAAACACAACAAAACTTGGAGATGGAGCCTTGGCGTCTTGATTCTAATCTCTTGAGATTGCTTAACAATGGATGTTAAATACAAGCTACAGTGTCTAAAGCAGCACTGAGGTGTTACATCACTGAAAAAGGGAACAAAATGTGTTTCTTTATGGTTACTCATTTGTGTTTTTCCACCCAAGCCGATCGCTGATAAGGGTTCTTTTTTTTTTTTTTAAACAGATAGACCGGTGCAGGCGCAGAAATAAATGAAGTAAGACACGGAGCCCATTCGCGTACACACAGTCACACGTAAGCTTTATTGCTCAATAAACAGCGCTGAGCAGGCTCGTTAGAGATTCTGCAGACTGTTGGTTATTCTGAGAGATCTTCCTTTAAATCAACAGATAGCTATCGCCATTTGTGTTAATGGACAAGCCCGCTGTACTTTGCTCCTGCAGTTTACAGTTTTCAAAATTATTTACTACTTTTTCTATCATCTCCTCACTTCCAGTTAGTGAAAAAAAGAGCATTGCAGTGCTGCCGCACACATCCTTTTTGAATCTATCGCCTCTTACAATGCAATCAAGTCTGGTGGCCTCATTCAACGCCGTAAACTTTCAAATCAATCACAAGTCTAAAGTCAGCAGTTGGACTTTGTCCTCGTGAAATTCATGCAAATGCTTTTCTAAGGATTGCAGTATCTTAACTTAAATGATATGCCTCCAAAAGGGATTAATTGATCAGATAATGATGTCCTGTGAGGATTAGAGCCAACAGATAAATCTACTGGATAACCTTTGAAGCACACGATGTTTTGGAAGCTGTTTGCTAAAGATTAGAGATGTTTGTTAATGACTCGAGCCTCTGCCAAGTGTGTCGGTGCACTACAGGTTTTAAGTCTGTCTTTTCTGGAGGAATGTTATTTTTACAGGATGCGGCCCATTTATTGGTCCTCATGTATCAGCTCTCCTGTCACCCGCGACCCTGGTCCTGGCAGAGATTTATCCCTGGTCTCAGGACACTTCAGTTGTTTGGGTGTCAGCTGGAAATCACTTGGACTTCCCCATTCTTCTTCACGAAGGACCGAACTCTGGGCCACGCTGCTGTCCAAAAAAAGAGACGAACGTCTCTGGACTCTGGATATTAAAAAATATAAAGTTAAGGACAACAGGAAAGCTGCATCTTTACCAATATACTTTGAAAAGAAAAGACATGATTTATCAATACACTGTTATTAAAAGAGAAAAAATAAGAAAGAAAAATGTCTGATGTTGAAGGCCACTCGAGTCTGAACACGGTGGTACACAAGTTCTTGATTTTGTATGAAGCCTACCTCCCAATTTAATCGATGAGGGATATTTATGAAAGAAAAGCAAAATATCACCAGTGTCTGTTGTCACCAAAAATATAAGTTACACCAGTGTTTCTCAAACTTTTTATATACGTACCACCTGAGAAACTATTCCGCTCTCTGAGTACCACCATGATGACCAACTTTAAAATATAGCCATATATGCCTTCTCAATTAGCTTTAAACACACAGGAGAGATGTTTATTCCTTATTGCGGTTATTTATTGTTACCTGAATTTTGTTTGAAACGTTGTATTTATAATGCATTGTATGTTTCTGATTAGAAAAAAATTAAGAAAGTAAAAATGTTGAAAGTCATGACGTTGCCCCGTGTACCACCAGAGAGTGCTCACGTACCACTGGTGGTACGCGTACCACAGTTTGCGCACCACTGAGTTACACAAAGCCCAGTTGAAAACTTGACATTTAAATGTTTTGACTTTTTTTTTCTTCACCAAACAGCCAACAACCCAAGAGATCCAGACCGGTGAACTATAAAGCAAATTTCAGTTGTATCTAATGCACTTTTTTCCTAAAATCACCTCACTGGTGTGACTAAAGGGTCACAGAGGATGTTCTGTCTTAGTTAAAATCAAAATGAAATGAAATGAAAAAAAAATACTTTATTTATCCCATAAAGGGAAATTCAATAAAATGAAAGGGCTAATTGTAATTGTGGCTGGAAAATGCTCACCTGTGAACAGTGCTCCCTCGGCTGTTTTTATTCTGACGCTATAAGTTACCCGTTTTTGCACAGTGTGGCTGCTCTCTAGTGACTGGCTGCGCGCCTCAGCGTGTCTCTGCCTCCCTCCACCCCTCCTCGCTGGTTCTGTCTGCAGCTGCAGACGAGCTTTCACTCTCCCACTTTCCCCCTCTTTCTGCTCCGTGGAGCTCTGCTACCGCTGACCCTGGATTCATCCAGCATCCGGCAGCTGAAACAGGATGATTGCCAGGTTTTGCTGCATATTTCCCAGCTGTTTGTTTCTTCTGTATCTTCTATCAGGTGAGTGAGTCTGTTATTTTAATGTGGCATCTTACTTACTTGTTGCTTTACCTAAAACTGTTATATGTCTGTCTATGTTGGCACAAACAGGCCTGATGTTTTTCGTGCCCAACCTAAATTAAATCATTCAACGTTTAATCCAATAAATAAATAAAATATATGTAGATTAAAACATTTAATTTTAATGAAGATAACAGTGGTTAGACTTTGCTTTTGTTTCTTACCATTTGGAGAGACTGGCTGCATTTACAGTGATGTTGATGTTATTATGTGTACTTATGTGTGGAAATAGCTTGAGGACAAAAAAATAAAAATAAAAATAATGTAAAATGTAAAGTTCTGCCATCTAAAACATACAGCAGTAAATGCTCCATGTCTGACATTGTGCTCTGATGCAGGAGGAACATGTTCAGATGCGGAGCATAAGCTCTTCACTGTGATATTCTCCAACTACAATCAGTACATACGACCGGTGGAAAATGTCTCTGACCCAGTTATTGTTCAATTTGAGGTCTCCATGTCACAGCTGGTCAAAGTGGTAAGTGACCAAAATATAGATATATATGTATATATTGATTATTTTTCCTGTGCTGATGTCCACACTGATTTTTAATTAAGCAAGACAGTCAAAAATACATCATTTTCCTCAACAAGGACGATCTGAAAAAGAAAAAGCAATTTATTAACTTGAAAACTACAGAGAGAGGTTCTTTGCTTTCAAACCGAAGAAGACGTATCATTTATGGACGACAAAGTTCCACGCAGGGACAGATGTCATCTGAGAATCCTGCGACACTCCCTGCTAATGTACAGCTTACAATCCTCAGAAGGGAGCGAGACGAAAAAACAGTTTCAGTGTGACTGTCTGTGTGGCCAAGACATGATGGAAAATGTCAGCTGTCTGAGTGGCTCTCAGATTAGACAGCTTTAACTCCCAGTGAGCACCCCTGGTCTGCTTGTGTGGTGTTTTAGCATTTTATCAAATCAAAGCTGATGAGATGATAAGACAGTTGTGTATATACCTCCCTCAAGATGATTTACACTGAAGGAACAGGTACAGATTTTGTTAAATTCACTTATTTGCTTTCATGCTTGGCAAAAGAGACAAAAATTGTAACTCACTCGTGTTTTTCTATCGATTAAACAAGCAGCATGTATTATGTCAAATCATGCGCGCCCGTGGACTGATGGTTGTTTTATTCATGATGCAAGGCTGTCTTCAGCTAATGCCTCATGTACACATGGTTCTCATCTGACTCTTGGCAAGAAAGCAAGATGTTAAACAGTCCTTTAATATTCTAATTTTCTGCACAGAGTGAAAAAAAAGAGTTGTTTCTCTGGAAAACTATTTCACGAAAATTGCAGCCCCAATACTCATATGAACATGATTCTACTGACAGTATTAATTTCATATTATACTTAAATGATTGTTTGGGTTGTGTCTGGTGTTTATGACAGAAAAAAAATGATTTGGAAATGTGAAATTTTGTTATATTCCTCTTAACTTAATTTGCAGCGTGTCCGGGTGCATCAAACGACGTAGACGCCCACAGAGCTCCCAGCGCTGATGGATGACTATTTCCCCTCAGTATCACCTGGTGCTGCACACGGACACAACTGTTATTGGTTGGCTTGTATCAATTACAGCAAGGCTATATGAGTTCATTTAGACCATCAATAGCTCATCGGCTGGGCTGCTTGAGTCATCAGCCCTAAAACCAGGGATGAGGCTCAGCGGGCAACAGTGGTGTGTGTTTTGTTAGCGAATGATGCTCTTCCAGGGAAAGCAATTTGTCATTTTTGAAATAGGCTTATTGACTTTTCCGCAAGAATTAACTGAGAGCTTTTTTTTTTATGACACTAAATCTTGTTTGTCCCCCAACAAAGGTGGCTTATCAGTCTTTCCAAATGTACATTTTTAACACATTATGAATATTCTCTTATTAATTATGACAGAAAACAAGGGGCATGAAAAACTGCTGTCTTGTCATTGTTCAAAATAAAGCTGCTGGCTGTGCAGCTTTACACTTTTGTTGCAGACATGAGAGTTGTGTCCATCCTTATGGACGACTTTTGGTAGAAAAACAAAGTGAGAAGGTGGTTTTTGCCTGTAAAGTCAGATCATTCTTTGGTTTGATCATCACGTCTGATAATGTAATCACCTTTTACTGAACTTCCTATAAGAACATGTTGGTACTCCTGTTGCATCCTGGTACTTTCAAGGGGATTACTTGATATGCAGTAAATATTCCCCTTGTATCATTGCATTCTGACTGACTTTGAGACAAGCCGCAGGATGAACGCAATCCTTGAGGAAATCGCTAGAACTCTTGTTTTGCTTGCTCTCCCACAGATGATCAATATCAATACAGATTATGGCGGGACTGTCTGTCCACCTGTGCTCAACACAGACCTGAGAGCTCTGTCGGACAGCAAATGGTCACATGAATGGTTAATGTTATGCACTGGGTCATGAGATTGGTTCATTCACGGTCCAAATCACACATAAACCTGACCCCTGTAGGCCCCCCCCCCTCCCCACCCCCACCCCCCCCCCCACCCCCCAGTCCCTCTGCCCCTGCTTTACCACTGAGTTGTTGGAGTCAGAGTTAAGGCTGTGGCCTTCTGGCTCCAGCTGTCATGTGTGTTGTGCTGCAGGCGTGGGGGGACTCAGGTGTGCCTCTCTGGAGCTACATGTCTGGGATACACTGACGTCTGACCCTGAAAAAAAAGCACTCAAACAAATCTTCAGTAGTGAATTACATGATTGCCCGTGACAGTATACTTCCAGTTTCATCTTAAAATGTCGACATTTATCAGATTTTCTTTCCCGTAACGTCTTCATAATTCCATCTACTCTGTTTTTAGGATGAAGTCAATCAGATCATGGAGACCAATCTGTGGCTGAGACATGTAAGTTGATGGTCCATGACTGTGAAAATTGACCTTGAGCAAGGGCATAAAGTATGGCTCTGGCCTGCTGTCATGTACTCTTTGAGACTGACAGAATGAATTATTTATGGGACGGAGCTTTTTAAACAAATTGTTTCTTGTGATCCTACTTAAAAAACAGCACAAAAGAATTTTGTGCATGTATTTTATGATCGCACACACGTTGAGCAGCTTTCTCTCCCCACATGGCGCCTGTATTTAAATGATGCACTGTGCAGTGAACCAGCTTTGGGTGAAATGAGGCAGGCTAAATCTCCAGGTCCCATTTTATAAAGCTGCTAAAAGGCTCAACTGTAATTGCTATTTGGTGTTAAGGGTATAAGCTCAATTTTTCTCATTTTATCATCTATCGTCATCTATTTTTTTTAGTTTTTCTGGACACAGCAAGGCACATTTCCCCTGCTGCCCATTCCAATTTTATAACAGACTCTAGACGTATATAGTTTTGTAATGAAGCACTGACAGCACTCTGATTAGACTTTACTATGCAACTTCATGAGTCTCTCAAGGATCACTGGTTTGTCCTGTGGGCAGGGTCAGGCACAGAGACCGAAAGGGCCATAAAAGACACTATAAATTATGATCTTATTGATTACATCACACACACAGACACTTTGTTTATGAGCACTGTTTATATACCTCAGAATGAGATGTTGACTGTTAATGTTTTTTATATATATATATACACATTTTCCAAGAGAAATCAGCTTTTTATGTCTTCCAGCATTATGAGGGCTTTTAAGAAAAAAACTACTTCCAAATCTCTGCTTTAGCCATGCTAGCATACTGCTTCCTCCAGTGTGGCCACACTTGCCTGAAATTTTTCACAAACACACTGCCAGCTGGTTCCCAAAGTGTGTTTCCAAGCAATCTCTTGTTACCATTTTTTTTTAAAAACTCTGAACAATGGTGGCAGATTTCCACACAAGCCTATCACAATAAAAACTCTTTCTTTAGCGCAGCCATTCCCAAACTTCAGAATACCAAGGCTCAATTTGAAATGTGAAAAATCTCCATGGCCCACCCAAACTTTTATTCACAACTGTGATCAACATCCAGGACTAGAAGCTATATTCCGATATTAATGTAAGGGGTCAACACATAAGGTGACACTTGTCATATTAAGATAAGATGGCAGTAGAATAACACTTAACTGTTTTTTTTTATTACCTCTTAATGTTTTTTTTATCATGTCATGAATATTTTACAGTCATTAAAAACATATTTCGAAAAGATTGAGGATTTAAAACATTTGTTTATTTTTAATGACCTCTCATGGCCCACCTGCAGTACCACGACAGCCCACCAGGGGGCCGCGGCCCACACTTTGGGAATGAGTGCTCTAGCGAGATATTCGATGTTGGTTCATGGGGCTAAAATGTGATATTTGCTTTCATATTCCTCCAGAGACTAATTGCATTAACTTTGATGATCCTAAACAAAAAATTTTGAACACTGTCAAGTCAAAGTACTTGTTTGCTTACTCTTATTTATGAATGCAATTCAAAAGCCATTACGGATACGCTAACATGCTAAACTGTGAGTTAGTTTTTACTGCAGCTCAAAGCAGAACTTAGTTGTTTCCTTGCCACACCACGAACTGAATTATAGCTTTATTAATGTTAAAGCGATAATAAATTGTAGAAGTTTCAGATTCAACAGATATGAGACCTGAAGTGAGTGAGAAAACCAATTTATAACCATTAACATACTGGTTAATGAATTTTTTTTTTTATTATTATTGTTCTTTTCTAGTTCAAGTAACTGAGTTTCCTTTTTACTTGTTTGCATTAGTTTGTAGCTGTTATTATAAAAAAGAAAGAAACTATTCATGAAATTTTGTTTGTTTTTTGTTTCTATCGTTTTGTGTAAGTTAGTAATTCTGATTTGTTTCTCAGATCTGGAATGATTATAAACTAAAATGGAACCCAAAAGATTTTGGAGGTGTTGAATTTATCCGAGTGCCATCCAACAGGATATGGAAACCAGACATTGTCCTGTACAACAAGTGAGTATCACAACAAATATGTTGGGGAATCTTTACTGTCTCTTTTCCCTTTTCTATTCTTTTCTATTCTTTTCTTTTCTATTTTTGTGTTGCATTTACTAGAAAGGAATGCTGCTATGTCAGAGTCCATCCCTTATTTTTGTTTTGAAGACTCTTAAGTGAGGAATCACAGACCATCAACAAATCTTAAAATGTGTATTCTGTGTTACACAAATCAATAGACTACTGTGGAATATGACCTGTATGGGGGCCTCTGGGGCTTGGCAGACACGCATCCCTCTCCACTATGGCTTCCTCCAATTATTCCAAGCAAAAAAGACAGGATCTCTACTCGTCCTTAAGTCAGTGTTGAGCGGTTCCTTGCCAAATTGACGAGAACAAAGCCTGTAACTTCCTGTCAGGTTCATCTTGTCGATATTCTTCCTTATCCTCGAGTTAAATCAGTATCTTCTGAATCAGTGGAGTTTACAAATCTCGCAAATGCCCCAAATGCTGCAGTAACGACTGGTTTTAACCAGTGCTGCCACCCAGTGGATACCATTAGGTTTCCCCTATTGTTTATTTTCGGTTTAATCTGCTACTGTTCATCCTGTTCAACTTTTGCTATGATCACGTTTTCACGTGCTCTTTTTTTATCTGTCCTTACAGCGCGGTTGGAGATTTCCAGGTTGATGACAAAACGAAGGCCCTGCTCCGTTACAATGGCGACGTTACTTGGATCCCACCAGCCATATTCAAGAGCTCATGCAAGATCGACGTCACATACTTCCCTTTTGACTACCAAAACTGCACAATGAAGTTTGGTTCCTGGACCTATGACAAGGCAAAGATTGACCTGGTGTTGATTGGCTCAACTATCAACCTCAAGGACTTCTGGGAGAGCGGCGAGTGGATGATAATTGACGCACCTGGCTACAAACACGACATTAAGTATAACTGTTGTGAAGAGATCTACACAGATATCACATACTCTTTGTACATTCGCCGTTTGCCTCTTTTCTACACTATCAACATGATCATCCCCTGCCTCCTCATCTCCTTCCTCACAGTGCTAGTCTTCTACCTGCCCTCTGACTGTGGTGAGAAAGTTACTCTGTGCATCTCTGTCCTGCTGTCTCTGACTGTCTTCCTGCTCGTCATAACAGAGACTATTCCCTCCACCTCGCTGGTGATACCCTTGATTGGCGAGTACCTTCTCTTCACCATGATTTTTGTCACCCTTTCTATTGTCATTACTGTTTTTGTATTGAATGTCCACTATCGCACACCTAAGACACACACAATGCCCTGTTGGGTGCGGACTGTGTTCCTGGGCCTGCTGCCCAGGGTGATGTTCATGACCAGGCCGGAGAGGGACCCGGAGAACGTGACTGTGGCTGGAAGTGTTCAGGCGATGCAGTTGAGGCCGTGCGCTGTTCATTCTTCAGGGGCTCTCCAAAAGCAGAACAAGCCTCAGGCTCTGGCCTCCAGCGTAGTATCGAGCCTTACAAACCGCCAGCGGTGTTTGAACAACACAGAGCTCTCCAATCTCCGCAACTTGAGTGGAGACGCAACCAAATGTGCTGGCTCTGGCTTCTTGTGCTATGAAGGTCGCTGCAACTGCTGCTGGCAAAAGAGATCTGGCCAGCTGCCTTCAGACTCCGGAGGAGGGAGCGGTGGACTGGGCAGCCTGGGGGCCCTGACCGGAGGCAGCGCTGTTGGAGCTGAAGGGGAGAGTCAGTGCTCCAGCTCTGAGTCTCTCGATGGGGGAATTGTGTCACTATTGCCGCTCTCCCCTGAGGTCCGGGAGGCCATTGAGAGTGTTAAATATATAGCAGAGAACATGAGACTACAGAATGAAGCAAAGGAGGTAAGGAGAAGTTATATTAATTGTTGTATCTATTGGGATTAATTTGGGAACTTGCTTCCCGTGAAAGTCGATCTGCCCCTTAAAATGTTTTCACTGTGATTCTCTTTCAGGTTCAGGACGACTGGAAGTACGTTGCCATGGTCATCGACAGGATCTTCCTGTGGGTTTTCGTCCTCGTGTGTATCCTGGGAACGGCTGGCCTCTTCCTCCAGCCCTTATTAATTGGAGAAGATATTTGATTCAGTTTAATAAAACTTTTCCTCCAGACTGCTGAAATGCACACTACCTGTTACATATGATATTCTAGCCATGGATCACAAGGACTTGATATAGAGTCAAGACAAAGTCAAGAAGAAAAAAATTCCATGGTTCAATCATTTTCTTTCTAACAACTTGTTTGTGTAATAATTTTGGGACTCCTTCATGCTGTGGAGATTTCAATAAACTGAAAAGACTTTGGACTTGCTGCATTTCAACCAGCTCTCCATCCTTTTCAGAGAATCAGATCATCTGACCTTCAGTTCGTAAATAGAAATGACACAACATATCTGAAACAAGTGTCATTGGCGGTACGTATTTGGTAGACCCTCGCGTGGAAAAGTAGAAATAAACTGATATTTTTCTGCTAGTTTGATGCATTCAGTGAAGATCTCCAGTTGCTGTAAATATTTGTACACTGCCAGACGTTTGAATACATGACCGGTCATGATGTTTGCAGTTGGCGCTGTGAGTTTTGAAGCTTTTAAGTCTCTGGATTTTCAGAGACTGAGAGTTTCTGACCTCTGACCCAATGGAAAGGCAAAGGTCACAATTTTTTCTCAATACTATACGAGGCCAAACTCTCTCATGGCGTCAAAGATCTGTAATGTTTGTTTGGATGAATAAATAATGGGTATGATAATTGATTTATTGAATTTGAAAACTTCTTTTTACATTGTGCAAGTATGCATGTGTTTTCATAGAACGCTTTTAGAAAGCTTAACATCTGGTTTACAATAATATTAAGATATTATATCCACATTTACTGTCATGCAGCATATTGCTCATTTAACACATTTTGTGGAAAAGTTCCTGTTTGACTCCGTTGACACCAGGGTTTCATACAGGTTGTGCCATTTGTTGCAGTAGTTCTTGAACTTCTTGTGTCAGAATATACTTAAGTTCATCGTCATGCTTAAAAATTCCCAGATGGAGCTGAGAGAAAAAGAAAAGACAGAAAACACCAGAAGAAAACCTACAGAAGAACGTTAAGTATTGAGGACATTATATCAGAGATACACACTGAAGTGAAATGTAGCTGTTGTCAATGTTTGTTTTTAATTTTACTGAAAAGTAAATGTTCAGTGTTTAAGTAGTTAATACCCATCTCCACTGGGATTTGAAACCAATGATCTTTGCTAACAGTTTCCAGGTCTTCAAGGTTCCTTCCCATCACTCCGATCTTTAGGTTCCTCCACACATTCTTAGATCTTCACATCTTGACTTTGGCAGGACCGCTCCATAAGGTTCATACTGTTCTCCAGCTCAAACATATCTTGCCAGCTTTGGCCCATAAGCTCTTCTTTGTATGGCTGGTTGTGCCACCATGCTTGAACATGGCGAATGTCTTTTTTTTTGGAGCTAAATGCTTCTTCTCTACTTTTCCCAATGAAACTCAGTTGTGTTCAAACAGCTCCATATTTGTCTGGTGCTACAAGATGTGATGAACTGATTTTATTTCTGGACTTTCACAAAGTCGAGGCAAGCTTTTGTGTGTCTCTCATAGGGAAGGAAGTCCTCTGTGGCCCAGCAGCCAGCCTTGTGTATCTGCACTGAGATGTTCTTACCAGATCTGTTAAGATTCATCAGGATAGCCTTGGAGGTAATCCTTGGATTTTTCTTTTTCCTTTGATATCCACTATTCTTTCTGCTGTTGGGTCACTTCTAAATTCCTAATGGCCACAGACACATGAAAATTTAAGCCATTTTTTTTTTTTTTTTTTTTTTTTTTTTTTTTAGGATTTTCCAGTTTGGATGTGTTGTCACATGGTGCAGATGGTTGCTCTTAAAAAGCCTTTGAATCTATGACATGCAAAAAAAAAAACCAAAAAAAACAACTTGAAATAACTAAATTTCTAGCACAAACTTATGGAAGTGTTCGTTACTTCTCTTTTTTTTTTTAAATTTTAAGCCAGAGGACATTAAGAAAATTTAACTTAGTATTACTACAACTCTAAACTTGCATGGCATGATTCATTTTCAAATGTTTTCATAGTCCCATATATAACCACGGAAACAACAACATAACAGACTGAATCTGAAAATGTCATTTTATATTCTTCTTTTTTTGACAGGCAACAAAAACGAATACTTAGTGTGAATTTTAGTTCTTATGAGATCCTCAGCAATGACGGTTAATGTGTTGAAATAGTGACATTGTCTGGTAGTTTTGGGGAGTGCAAGTGACTCGTCTTGAAGGGATCCATCACCCAGTTGGTTGCAACTGGTTTTCTAAGGCCTTTCTCTTGAATAATCAGGTTACACCAACTGGTAAACTCATGCTGATACTTCAAATGCATTTATGGAGTTCTTGGAGTTCTCACTGGAGGAGTAGAAATACATTTCTTATAGTGATAGAATGAAAGACTCTTCTTGCTTTGCTAATTTTGCTTTGCTATGTCCTCTTTTTCTACCTTATGTCAGCTCAACTTTACTGGATCACACACAAAAAACTGCTTTTTATTTTACAACAGTTCTTCCTGCATGTTGTCAAAGTAAAACTTTGAACTCATGTGGCTGATCAATACAAGATCTCCAAAGAAGACACTGTAGAATGTATGAAATAAATGCATTACAGAAGCAATTTATGATTGTTGCCTGAGGTTTTCTTTTCTTTTAAAAACTATGAGTATGATGTAGAAAGATGTTAATGGTAATACAACATTAAAAGGTCAAACAGCATCTGTTTTTAAATGACTGGTTAGTTGGTTAATGGTTCCCTTTCTCACAAACATCTTTCTGAACTGAAGGGGTTTTATTTGGTATTTAAGGTTTTTGTCGGTTGGCTTTGATCATAATCGGTTTTCTGGCGAGAATGTGTTCGGATGCTGCAGTGCTCATAACGATGATCACAGTATTTTTTTTCCACGTATTAACTAGGAGCAAGAGTATTTTTTTCTTCGATAGTAAATCAGGTCATAATCCAGACCAAAGGTGAGTTGATCGATATTATCATACGGTAGTTATCAATACTGTGGCCCTGAGATGGACTGGAGACCTGCATCTGATGTACCCCGACTACCTTACCGCACAAAGACAGCTGGTATACACTCAGCAGACCCTGAATAGGAAGCATAGATGGATGATGTTGTCCTGCAGTTTTTCTCTTGTGTTGAAGATCCTGTCCGAGCAGAAAACCATAAAAGTGAACAGTGACCTTTATGTAATTTGCAGCACAGTTGAAATAAAGAGAGACTGCTAGATTTATATTTATTCATGAATAGATGAATTGGGATTTAGGAAAGTGACACAAAGCAGAATCCAAATGATCACATTTTCAAAATATCCAGAGCTGGTCTTTATCCATGTAGAAATGATACATTCACTTCAAAACTAGACATCTGCAGTTCCTGGGCGAGGACACAACATATCAGATTCTGGTGGGTGTTCAGCAGATGTGTTGTTTCTTTCTGCTTATTTTCTCCTGCTGCCATGACACCAGTTTTCACCAGTTCACATGTACACTGTCAACACCGTGTATACACTAGATAAATGTCAGCTCAGCTGAATAAACCTGAAGAAGAACTGAGTCTTCCAAGTGTAAGTATTCAGTGTCACGCTGATGGAGATCCAATGTGATGATGCTACCTTCTTCCTCAACAATGATGCCTATATTTTTGCTTTTTTTTCTGACCAAGCATAGATCATGACTTTGAATTTTCTTTTCAGTCTGATCACCTCTAGTGATCGTCTGACAACCCTGATACCAGTGCTAAAGGCTGTGTCTTTCATGTGAATTTCATATGTGAGGCCAGATGAGTCACATGAAAAATATTTAATAGTTTAGTTTTAGAGGCCAACTTATCAAGTAAAGAGGCACAGTATCTTACACAGTAAGATGTATGGCACTGGCTTACTGCATGGAAAACATGGCTTAGTTAAACTGACTCGTGATGCTATAATCATATTTTCTCCTGTTTCCAAAGAACGCTGACCTTCATGCAGCTCACTGTGAAAAAAGTGAATGTGTAACCTGCGGTATATTTAAAAGCAACGGTAAGCCCTTACTCGGTAAGACATATTCTGGAGTATTTAGAACAAAATGAGCCGTGGTCATAGAAAATATCATCTTGGTGTCATGTTTTAATTAAAACAATAAAATAAGAATCAAACAATATAAACTTTCAATGGATGAACATCAAAATGAATAATTTTTCAATCAGAGTTAAAACATGATTTTTAAAACTACTTACTCATAATTAATTAAAAGAAAAACAAAATAACTCTTATCCCATTAGATTTTTTTAAACAAATATGGTCAATTGCTAATTATTTGTTAAAAATATTAATATCTTAACGGATAAAAGCTATTTACTTGCTCGTCTACCTCCATTTACCTCCACCTGTGTGTGTACCTGTCGGGGTGCTGGCTGGTGTGGTGACCAGTGTCCTTGTCCTCTGGACCATCCCACCTCAGTGCTGCTACCTGCATCTGTTTATATAGTCATTTCATTCAGTCATTTGTGTGCTCTTCTCTCTCTGTCCTCCATCCTCTCTCTGTCCTCTCTCCCCTCTCTTTTTCTTTCTTTACCCAGCTGTGGAGTTTAAAGTGGAGTTTTTCCTTGCCACTGTTTGGCTTAAAGGTTTTTTTTTCCTCCCACTGTGGGAGTTTTTTTTACTTGCCATTATCCTAAATTTGGATTTAATATTATAATTTTAGTTAATTATATTTGCTTATAATTTTAGTTAATTATATTTTGTTCATGCTCTGGGTCTCTGTAAAGCACCTAGAGACAATTGACATAACAGACGCTATACAAATAAAATTGAACTGAAATGAATTGAATCGTCTTTAATCATCTTTTCCAGCTGCAAGGAACGTAAGAATATAAACCCATCTTCCTTTTGTATCCATAATAACTGCTGTATGTTATTTACAGAGTTATTACAATTCAACTGTGCCACACTGGAAATAGTATCTGACCACTGACTGGAAAATAAAAAAACCAAACAAAAAAAAAACCAAACAAAACTGAAGTTATTGAAATTACTTAACTTAAACACACACACACACACACACACACACACACACACACACACACCCACACGTCATTTTTACCGTTTAACCTCACAGCACTTTATCTAGTGTGTGAAGTCTTATCTGAGGACAAGACTTCCCTTCCAGATAAGAGATAATCTATCATTGTTAGGTTACTATGTCCAGTTACAGAGGTAATCTGTCTAGTAGTCTGATGAAAGTCATATTAATGAATTTGATGTCTAATCATGATGCACAATGATGTTGGCACGACATAAGTATCAGCTGATAAAGAAAAAAAAATCTGCATTAGCATAAAATGCCAATGGTCTTGACCCCAATATAAATTTATTATATTATCTAATATTATTTTTTATTTTTCCACTGAGCAACAGAGACATCATGACATTGATGAGTGTAAAAGAGGGACAAACCAAAGATGTCTGCTGTGTGTCGAAAAGCGATAACAAAGTTGTTGTTTTCAATGAATACTCAACATCGGTTGTGCCAGGAGGAGTAAAAACCCCGTCCTCCAACACCACTGATTTGATAACTCATTTTAAGAGCCGTCATCCCAGGCCAGTACGACAACTTTGTGAAGATCAAGCAAAAGAAAGAGACTCCGGCAAAAAAAAAAGCAGCCACTTCTCATCAGAGGCTAAAAGTGTGACCATGACCCCCTGCTATTTACATATAAGTTGCAATAGTTTTCTTATTTTGTTATAAGAATGTATTTGCATCAGTCCCATCACCACAATGATGAGAACATGTTGATTTAGTGTTCTTTTAATGTCGTCAGTATTTTGTACTGCATCAGAAGCACAGCTGGATTATATCAGTATCAGTATCAGCGATCTACAAAAATTGTTTAAAAACATTTTGGCATATCGGATATCGGCAAATATCCAAAACTTGCCGATATAATTTCTAACATGCAGATGAGGACGACAGAATTATGCCGAGTAATGAATTTTGCGGGTAAAAGGTACAGTAATATGTATAACTGTTTTAACAATGCAGTAATTCCAAATATTAATCATATTTGGCAATATGACACCAGATAATTCATTAAAAGGCCTATTTTTCATAATCAGTGGTACAGGAAGAATTCACACTCTGCAGCAACTAAAGGTACATCTTTGAAAGCGCCCAGATGTAGAGTATTTAACAGAGAGAAATGAATCCTGCAACTGTTATATTATTATAAAAGTATCTTCTTTCGGCTGATACTGTCAGGTGTTGCCCCAGTGAATCACCTGCCTCCATCTAACCGTATACTTTTATAAAGTATAGAGGCTTAGAGTGCAGATTTGTACAAGGTTGATGTTATGTAAGGCCTTTGTGTATTTTATACTCGAAAGCTGGTGCCTGAGAGAAGACAGTTCAGTTCGTCAGTCATTCTCCATACCCAGTTCAATCCTGTTGATGACCGCAAGGGAATTGTGGTCATCAGAGCTGTAATGTAGCGAAGGTCTGGTCAGGTCTCTCATCACGCAACCACACAAAAACAGGTAAGATAAACAATCGTGCACACACACAGTGACTCCTACAGACAATTTTTATTCACCAATCAACCTGGCGTGTACATTTTTTGGACTGTTAGAGGAAACCACAGCACCCTTAGAAATCCTAAGGAGAACATCCACACAGAAAAACCCCAAGTGGTATTAGCTGTTATGTAACAGTGCCAACCACTGCATCACCATGCAGCCAGAGTAATGTGTTCAGCAGAGTGTTCTTATCGTTCATTTGTCTGATGACGTTTTTCTTTTGAGGCATTTTTTAAGACATACAAACCTGAAAAACATGGCAATCAGAAAAATGATTAGTGCAATAGTGGCTAGACAAAAGAGGGCTGCATCTACAGAGTAGTACGAGTACCACGGCAGTCGGTAGGACTCAGTTCTCAGGTGAGCAGCACCTTTGTGTCTCATGACAAACTCTATCCAGAAGAGGGCGCTGTCCAGCGGCTTCATTGGCTGATCTCTGTGCAGTCTGGAGAGTCTCTGCATGTTCATCCTGTAGGAGGGCTCATTCAGGACTTCTTGTATGGCCTTTAGGAAGTTGTCATCTTTGTCCACTGTGGCTAATGTAAGAATTTTAGCTGCTCCTCTCTCCTGCAAACGTAGAAGGTTGTCATACTGGTCAAAAAAAACAGGCAGACCTACAACTGGAACTCCATGATACATGGCTTCTTGGACTCCGTTTGTTCCTCCATGAGCCACAAATAGTTTTATCTTTGGGTGTCCTAAAAGGTCATTCTGTGGCATCCAGTCCACCACTAGAGTGTTGCTACCCAGAGAGGCAGGTCTGCTGCCTTTATAGCTCCAGATGACTTTCTGAGGTAATTTAGCAAAAGTTGCAGCGATCTCATTTGCCATGTCATCAGGAAATTCACTAACAAAGGTCCCCAGAGACATGATGATGACTCCATGTTCTCCAGAACTCTGCACAAACTCCTCCAAATGTCTAGGAAGTGGCTTTGAAGGTTTACAGTGAAAGCCTCCTATGTAGACTACGTTCGGCATTGTGGGACGTGGGAACTCAAACACAAAGTTCACTCTCATGAGCCACAGATCTGCTCCTTGTAATAAGTCACTGTATCTCACTTCTGGGCCAAAGAAATGATCACAGACAGATTGATACTGGGGATGGATGAAAAACGTGTCCTGGCCTTCCCAGATGGTGTAGAAAATCTGATTTTTGACTCTTTGCATGAAAGTCATATTGTCTGTCAGCTTTGAGCCGGTTATTGGGATATAAGATAAGGGAGAAGGGGCAATTGCCAAGTGCCCCTCCCCACTGGTAACCCATCGTACGTTATAAACAAGTGGCAGTTTGAGAGCACGAGCCAATATTATACCTGCTCCCATTGCTGGATCAGTCAGAACCAAGTCATAATTTTTTGCCTTTAAACTCCTCATCAGTTCTTCATCTTCTAACATGGTAGTGACCATTTTGCACATAATTCCATGCATGTCAAACATTGCCATAAACATTTCAATCTGCAAATTCACAAAGGTCATAAGAGAGCCACCAGTCATTGATAAAGAAGAATCTCTTTCTATGGTTATTACCTTTTCGATTATAGGGTTAATAAAATCTTGATTAAACGTTTTAACGACTGGAACTGTGATTGCCTTGTAGTGTGGAAAGTTATCCTTAATGTACCAGCTTTGATTGGTTCGCACCACATCGATGGAGTGTCCCTGGGAATGTAGAGCCTTGACGATAATGTCCATGTTCACCCAGTGGCTTCCCTCAAAAGGAACGACTAAAATCCGGCCTCCGTGACCAACCCTCCATGACAGAAACACAACAGATAATAAGAGAAAACACGAGGTTGCATCTTTACCAGGGGCCATCTTTGACCTGGAGGGGAAGAAAATAAGAACGAGTTGCTGACGATAGGAAAATACATTTATATCAAGTTTTGTTTCAACTTGAGCTTTGGCAAATTACATTTTTGACAAATAACAACTGGGCTATATAAGATAACATATATAACATACCTTTTTTGTCTGAATTAGCCCCAGCCTTGTACACATTTGTCCCCTGGACATCAGTCTGAAACATCGTAGGTGCTGCACCAGAGAGTTTGTAACTGGACATTCCAAGAAAGCTTGAGTAAGTGGATTATGGATTAGGTTTTACTGATGGAAAAACAAAAAGGTCTCTTTGTTGAAACGGAGTTACGCAACCGTGTACTAATTCTGCTTGGAACTTAATGTTCTTTAACACTGCACACACTTCCAACACTTCTTTCAATGACAGACTGACATTAATTAAACATTTCCTTTTTATATTTCATCAATCAGGTAAATATACACCGTTTAAAAGGAGAAGAATTCAAAACAACCGAGTTAGTGACTATGGAAGTGAGGCACATCCTGCAGATCTTTTTAGATTTACTTCTGTCTGACATTAGCTTAAAATATGGTCTAAGAATCCTGAGTGTCACACTAATCTTAAAAACTAAACTGCTGATGTGAAAAGAAGAAGAAGCCATGAAAAAGTTTTCTAACTGTATGTACATGCAGAAAACTTTCAGAACAGTCCAGCACCCACAAAGGAGTAACTGACAGAGGTAATTAACCTGAAACTATCATCCATGCTTGGCAAACTGTGCAAACTTGTGCAAACATTCATCTGAAGAATGTCTGAAAAAATGAATGATAGAATCATTTGGTCATTTTAAACATTTGCTTTAATTAAATTGTTCCAAGTGTGAGCCTCTGTCTACTTTAACCGTGGGAATATGGTCCTCTGAGAAAAAAACAAAAAAATGTTCATAATCTATGCCACAGGGCACCAACAGGCTGCCATAAAGAAAACTAAAATTATATTTATTAGGGCTGTCAGTCGATTACATTTTTTAATCGCGATTAATCGAAAGATTTTCATAGTTAACTCGCGATTAATCGCACAATAATCACAATTTTTTTATGTTTTGTTTATCCATCCATCCATGCATCATCTATAACTATTTTGTCCTATACAGGGTCACGGGAATCTGCTTTATTTTTCTTTTAAGCCTTTGGTTTGAAAACCAGAAGTCCACGAGTGCTGCCGTACTTTTTGGGGGCTTAATTCATCATGCTTCTTAGTGTATTTTGTCGGGGCTGCTGCTTGAACGCAGTAATTTGCTGACGGTCCCTAAACTCCACGGCAGCAGCGAGGTATTCACTTTACATGAATAAATGCTGTTATCAGTTGAGCAAAAACAATAAATAGAACTCTTAAATCTGCATCTCTCAAATGATAATCTTACAGCGGGATTTCTTAGAGTTTTTACCACACTCACTGAGCTTGGAGGGTTGATGACACTTGTGAAATGTCTGGCATACTTATAAAATCAAAATGATACCAACCTGGATGAAATCGGTGTTGTTTTCATAATGCTGTTAAAGTTTAAAGAGGAAAAAAAACAAGCTAATGTCGGACATGTGTCCGTTAATCTCGTGTTATAGAAAAAAAAATAGTTGCGTTAAACAGGTACGGCTCACGGTACCCCCCGCACCCCGGTTTTTGTGTCACGGTTTCGGTATGGATTCGGTACAGTTTCAGACCACCCGCTACCCGCTATCCTAAACCCACGATCGCAAGATACCGAGTTTGCAGAAAGGGCAACTCGCATGTCGGCGCGTAAAAGAGCGCGTCCAAATGGAATAAATGTGCATCCACCTGGTCACGTGTGGACGTACACAAACAGCTCTACCTCTCGATTACGCATCAATGTATTACCTGCATACGTTTTTATTCTCTTGAGGTCAGAGGATGTCTGGTCAGCAGTTGTGGTGGATGTGGGAATAGTCACGGCCAGACACGTCAGTCTGTACAGCTGTGGCATGATCTCATTCAGATGTCTGCTGTGGAGGAAACCAAGGAGATCTTTGTCAAGCTGTAAAAGGTTGGATGCGGGAATTTATTTCAGATATGTCTGAAACTGTTGGTGGTTGAGGAGGGACAGGAACATGAATTGTTTGTAATCTTTAAATGCGCATCCAATGATTCGTTCTGCAGTATTTTAAAAAGCACATCAGCTGTGCCAAGACGCACAACTGGTAACAACTGGATCTTACGCAGGTAAGATCGCAGATTTAGGGAGGTGGAAGATTGCGTTCTTTGCGGGGGAACGCCTCTCCCGCTACCCACTATCACTTGATAGCGGCTTTAGGAGGTTTGGCAGAAGATCGGCCCCACAGACGGTGAAGTTTCTGTTCACTGTTTTCACTCCCTCGCCGGTGTATTCAACAACAAAACCAAAATGCTCCCACACCGGCGATTAAAAAAAGTTTTTCCCAATTTCTCCGCTACTGCTGGCCATGCCTGCTTGATTTTTTTTTTTTTTTTTTCATTTCCTGCGTCTATGAGCTGCAGCCAACCAGCCAAAGTGTGATAGGCTGGTCACTGAGTGAGCAGAGGCGAGTGGACATTGACATGCAGTGGCGGGACTGTTGCCTAAAAGTCCAATGCGAAGTTATTGGAACATAAATCCCGCGGGACATAACAGCGTATTGTTCCGTGCAGGTCGTAACGGTTCAGTATATTACCGAGTACCATTGCATCCCTAATATACAGTCATGGAAAAAATTATTAGACCACCCTTTTTTTCTTCAGTTTCTTGTTCATTTTAATGCCTGGTACAACTAAAGGTACATTTGTTTGGACAAACATAACGATAACCACAAAGATTGCTCATAAGAGTTTTATTTAAGAGCTGATATCTTACCATTTTCCATGGTTTTTCTTGATTATAACCTAAATCACTTAAGGTTTTTACATCAATAGCTATGGCGTTGTACTGCCAAAAACACTATTTTTATGCATTCAGTGTTTTCTTTTCTGTCTGTTTTAGTCACATGATGATGTTTAGTGGTACCAGGTATTAAAATGAACAAGAAAGTGAAGAAAAAATAGTGGTCTAATAATTTTTTCCATGACTGTATATATATGTATAACTATATATAAGTTATAGTTATATATATATATCACGTTCCAGTATCTTGACATAGATTCCTTATGCTCTCATTGTGTTTTGCCCTTCTAGCATGTTTTCTTTGTGTAAACCTCACCCATCCTGTCTGCCCTCTGTCCCTACATATTGGTGAGTCATTCTGCACCACGCGGGATGACTCACTGTCTTTCCCTGCGCTGTATGTGTTACTTTTACTCACAGGATTGGCATGTGGTGCAGCGGGAACAGGAAAATAGTTGACTGGAACAATTCATTTACCAACATGTTCAAGCTTGTAAAACCTTTGTTGATGTTGCTGTTGTTCTTAGCTGTAATGTGAATAAGTGTCCACAGAGAGGCAGCGCATTCTCAACCGCTAACAGTCCTGCAGTTGAGAAAAGGTTCATTTTCATATTTCATCAGGTTCTCTTATCTCAGTTTACATCCAATATCAGTTTTCAACAATAAGATGTGGATTTGGTGTAAGACTTCTTTTTATTTTTTTTATGAGGGTTGTCTTTCTGTTAAACTATTGTAAAATGAAAACAGTAACTTATCTGTGCCGATCTGCTTCCATGGATTGCCTCAGACCGCTTCCAAAGAGTGCCGGATGTGTTGTCAGGCTGAAATAAAGAGCTGGGGATTTCAAGTCCTGACAGAAAAGTCTCTCAGGAGTCTGCAAGGATGCCCTCGTTAATTAATGTTTTGCTGATACCAGGACAAACATGCGTTAGAAACAAAATGACTCCATACTTATGGGGACCATCATGATAATGAGTATTCTTCAGATAAGAGTGATGTGCAGAACATCATCTACATTATATTAACAGGAAAAAAAGAAAACATTCATTGCACCTTAATTAATTATGTTTTGCCTTACAGGATCTGCTCTGGGAATATTGTTTCTGCCTCGTCTTGTCTCCAGTTTATGATGCCAATACAAAAACAACACCAAATGAAGGCCTTCTGCTGTATAATCATTTATTTATGTGTGGAACATTAACAGAGTAAAGATCTTAATACAGCATTGAGAATCCTTAAACTGAACCCACACGTCACTGTAATTTTAAATTGTATTGCTACATACACCTGTGGAATCAGTTTAAACTGCTAACTGCCTATTTATGATGCTATTTCCATGAAAAATTGTGTAAATTAGTTTCATCACCACCATGAGCATTTACTTGGAAAAGTCTTCAAGCAGTCAGAAGCTACTCTATATTATTTGCACACTGCTTTGTGGGAGAATATTTTGTATAAACAGTACATTCATTTTTCTTTTTTTAATTTAATTTTTTTTTTTTTTTTTGCCTTTCAATTTCTAATTACTATTTAAAACCCAGCTAAGGATGAGTATGGGTTTTAGACATTCAGCCAACAAGGCCTCTAAAATTGCAGCACAACTGCAGCTCAAAGATTGACGGTGAATACTCAGAGTATAAAAGTTTTCTGAACAGTATTCTCAGCCTGTCGCGCTTTCAGATGTCAAACATGACCGGATGTGGTGTGCTTTTCTTCCGTTTGGTGATTAAAGGAACTGTGGTCATTAGAGGGTACTTCCAGCATGGTTGGGAACGATGATGCTGGCCCATTTGTAAATAACTGGGATGAAGAGAAGAGCAGAGCCGAGGATCGACACCAGGAGGAAGGCCCACAAAAACATTCGATCCAGAACCTGGGCTACAAACTTCCAGTCCTGCACCACCTGCAACAAAGAAGAAGCGCGTCAATCTCTAAACACTTACTCCTTCCATTTTAATCACAGGTTTGTAAAAGTTTTGTTGATTTTTTTTTTCTTTCATGTTCACGCAGATCAAACTCACCTCCCTGACCTGATTTTCTTTAACCACATGCATGGTTATATAGCGAATAGACTCCAAAGCTGCTTGGAGATTTTGTTGGGTGTACAGGAGAGGAGTGAGCTCAGGTTTTGAGTCTTTCATCCTTCCAAGTCCTACAGGTCTCCCTGCACTGGCCACTCGAGTTGTTGCGTAACGGTCAACGTGGCCTCGCATGCACAGCAGTTTGGGGAGTCGATGGAGGAAAATCCTCCTCACCCATGGTGCCATGCCATGATGCGTAGAGGAAGAGCGATGGTGGATGTTGATGGCAAAGACAGTTATGATGATGGAGAGAGTGACAAAGATCATGGTGAAGACCAGGTACTCCCCAATAAGAGGGATTGTCTTTGACGAGGACGGGATGATCTCCTCGATGACCAAGAGGAAGACGGTGAGCGACACCAGCACTGACGTGCAGAGAGAGATTTTCTCACCACCGTTCGAGGGAAGATAGAACACAAGAATGGTGAGAAAGGATAGGCCAATGCAGGGAATGATGAGGAAGAGGGTGTAAAAAAGAGGCAATCTGCGGATAATAAAGAAGTAGGTGATGGTGGGATAGAAACCGCTCCCGTCGGTCCTCAGACCACGGCTGCCCGTGGCTTTCACAATCTCCCATTCACCATTGTCAAAATAGTCCTGTTTGTCTACATGGAAGTCCTCCAGAATTATGTCCACCTGTTAAAGACAGCATAGAAATGTCATATCAGTCACTGGATGTGACGGATGCAAACTGATTTAGCACATACCATAGAGCAGAAACTTACCTGAGAGCCATCATAGGTCCAGGATCCAAACTTCATTGAACAGTTCTGGAGGTCAAAAGGGAAGAAGGTGACGTCAATGGTGCAAGCTGACTTGTAATTGGCTGGTGGAGTCCAAGATATAGTTCCATCATACTTAACAACAGCCTTGGTAACAGTTCCCTCAAAGCGTCCATCTGAACTGTAAGGACATATGCAAAGGTTTGTGAAGAAAACAGCATATTGATGACTAATTTCTACACTGATAAATAGTCTCCCAAACAACACTTATTAGAGCATGTTAGATTTGAACAGTCTGTGGTGTCAGATGTGACTGGAGTTGATGTATTTAAATGAACACTAACATGTGAATGGACAACAACGAGGCTACCTCTTCAAAGACTGGTTTGCCCTTTGACATGACAACAGTTCAAAACAACCAAATCAACATAGGCCACCCCAAATGAGCATTCAAGCTCTGGAATAGTCAAGCAAGAGTCGAGAACAGAAAATTTCTTGAGTTACCTCAAGGTTATGCCTAAGAGATGCCCTTGTAAATCATGTTTGAAATGTGAGTAGAACCAGGAAAATACTGCCAATCCCAAAAGAGTCAAGCTTAGAGATTACACAAACAGACTAACAGCTGGGAGGAAATCAAAAGATGGTTTAAAGGACATATATTGTAGCCCTTTGTTCAAAAGTTGATCCAGTGCCACTGGAGCAGTGACACTGGGAACAGCACCAAACAGAGACTGATGGGCACAGCTACTGTGGGTTTGCTAATCATGTCCATATAAGAGAAGCACCCTGGAACCACGGGAGTTCAGGAGTTGCCAGCTACTGCAAAGTAGCTGTGATGGATGAACCAATAAACACAATAGCTTGACTAATTGTGTGTTCTGTTCTGTTTTGTTGGAAGGAACCCTCCTAGTGTGATTCACGGTTCATCCTTTAAAGGATGTTGAGCATGAAACAAAGCGTGTTAGCTACCTGTGACTGGACAGTACATGTGGTAATGATGATCGCATTGTAGTTGTGCGACTGTTCACATTACAGCACTACCACATCCCAACACTCATTTAGGAGCTGCGCAAATTTAGAAGAAGAAATGGCAGGAAATTAAAAGATCAAGGACCGGCTGGATGCTTGTGCCAGGAATAGAATATCTTGGCAAATTCGTGGCACGTTGCCTGCTGTAGTCATCTGCAATAATGTCTCTGAAGTGTTTCTTGAAAGAGGGGTCTACAGGAACAACTCAAAAATGATTACTAAAATTACTAAATTTTTTTCAACATGATCAGTATTTATCCTAAAAACCTCTTGTATATAATTGAGGATGTGTATTCTGCCCTCTACTGGAATATCAATACACTGCAGGCAGTAGAATGGCTTTTTCTGCCCTTTTCAAAATGTCTGCTCTCATGAGATTGGTCACACATTTTTTTTTTTTTTTTTTTTTTTAGAAATGTCTTTGCCAGTTTTTGAGAAGTTACGGTAAGAATAACAAATACATTGTCATTCACTTTTTTAGATTAATACTTTATGTTTTGAGATAATGCACTATTGCCAAAAAACTGTATTCTTTATATCACAGATATAAATCGTGTTAAAATGTGCATATCGTATTTGGTGCTGCAGGTATATAAGGTGCTTCATCACTGAACAGTCATGTAGCATTTTTATAAAGTAATGTGTGTCATTCCTGCCACAATTCAGCCACACTCTATTTTGTTTAATCAATAATTATCATTCAAATGTTCATTTCATAATAAACTGGGTTCTTTCACCATAACAGTCATTCTAAAACCACAATCTTTATGGTGTATTGACCAGTTATTTATGTGTATTTTCAGATGTCAAAAAGATTAGAGGAAGAAGAGAGAAAGAGAAAGTACTATGAAAATATCTTCAACATGATAACAGATAGGAATTCAAGTGACATAGAGCAGCTAGAAGATAATGAGGATGATGATGAGGACTGGACTCTCCTGGCAAAAAGCATGATGAAGAAAATTCAGAGAGCAGTGATGAGGAAGACCATCAGGATCAAAGTGTAGCTCAGACCAACATGGAAGTTGAGGTCCTAACAACGACAACTCTGAAAACAGTTAGAAATAAATCAGTGAATGCCAATGTGAAAAGGAAAGAATATAAATGGAGAAAAATGCAATATGAAGCGCCATCTGTCGATTTCATTGCCAGTGTTGAGGAAGGCACTGAGAACAGGTGGGACATGACACTATACATGTGCTTCAAGCAGCTTGTCACTGATGAAATGCTCCTGGGGCTGCAGGAGCAGCTTCTAGGCGTGTACATGCATATGGGGCTCGTGCAGATGCCCTGTGTGAGAGCCTATTGGGAGATGGAAACAAAGCTTCCTGCTGTTTGTGATGTGATGTCTAGAGATCGGTTCCTGAAACTGATGACCTCAATCTGCTTTCAGGACAACTTCAGTGCATCTGATGATGCAAAAAAAAAGGCAAACTGTGCCTACCACGTATGTGAAATCAATGGCTGTACAAAGTTGTAGGTGAAAAAAAAAACTGCCTGAAGTGTTCTGGACTTTCTAAATGTTATGGGCAAGATTTGTTTTTTATTCCCACTGTGGGAGATTTTTACTTGCCTTTATCCTTGTTTAGGATTTAATTTTATAATTTTAGTTAATGATATTTGCTTGGGGGTCATGCTCTGGGTCTCTGTAAAGTGCCTAGAGACAGTTGACATTGTAACAGACACTATACAAATAAAATAAAATTGAATTGAATTTAAACTCACATTCTTATGAGCCAAAAGTTCTAAAAAGAAAAAAAAAAAGCCTGCTGTATCAAATATGATACAAAAAATATTTCATAAACTCAAAGATATGGCTTTTTTTTTTAAAAAAAAGATTTTGTTTCAAGGCTTAATAAACAAAGTTCTAAAAAAATTAGAATTTTCGGACTATTTTTTGATGGGTCAGGCATTAAAGGGTTAATGCTGACTGTTACATACTTGTCATACAGTACAACATCAGGGAGCCATATTCTGTCGGAGGGGACACGGATAGTCGTGATGCCCAGGAAGTCCTCAGGGTTCCACCGGAGCTTCATGTCCATCCACTCCTACAGAAAACAGAAACCAATATATATCCAATACATAATAAGCACTTAGAAAAAAATAATTGCTGTAATTCACAAGGCTTTACAGCAAATGTGTCAAACACATGTGGCACGCCACATCATTTTATGTGGCCCTCGAGAGCTTGTGCATTATTGGCTTACATATTAAACCAATATTATAAGATTTAATATAAGCTTACACCACTTTAAAGCGCATATTAACAATAAACTACATCTCCCACAATGCATTTCGTCATTACCCACAACGATAATGGTATCTCACCATTAACGAGACGATTTTCAGAAATGATGGACTTAAGAAAAACCACTACAAACTAACCCCAACATGTCCAAGAAAAGAAAAATTGATGCACAGGAAGGCAGTTTCATGAACGACGGGACGAATACAAGTTTGTATCTCAAGGTAAAAAAAACAGTATGTCTTTTGTGTTATGAGGCGGTGTCAGTCGGCATTTTGACAGCAAACACGGAGCTAAGTATGCTAAATTTAGCTCGCTTTTGTCCGTTACCATGGCAACGCACTCTTTAAACATCACCTGTGCGAGAGCAGGTTGACAACCACAAACCCTGAGTTGAATATAATAATGAGGTAAATATTTGAAACTTGAATACATAATAAATACAGAAACCTTTATTTAAAAATATATTCGAGTGTAGTTTAATTTATTTTGAATTACATTGCATTTTGTTACATTCATGCTGTCAGTCTGGCCCTTCGAGAGCAACCATGATGCTGATGTGGCCCTCAGTGAAAATGAGTCTGACACCCCTGCTTTACAGGAACCATTTGATATTTTGGAAGGTATGCTCATTTGCATTCTTACATCAACAGTAGTAAATATAATTTATACAACCTTATCTTATTTAATCCGCAAACAAAAATAAATTGTTAAAGGATATTTTTTGATGAAGAGTTATCTGTTTAAAAATATATATATATTTGACTTGGATTAAATTTGCAATGCAGATAAATTATACCAGAATGAAGGATAAACCAGCCTATAAAAAACTTAAACTCAGAAGACTTTTCAGTGCCCTTCCGTTTCCCTTTATGCATGATACAATATATCACTATGAGAGGTATTAAATGACCTGAACGGCAGAGGATGGTCTCCAGGAATAATTCATAAGATGTTTGACAGACAGGAAAACCAAAACCATGAATAAGTCTGACAGGAGCGGGGGGAAGAGGAGGAGGGGGAATGTGAAGGCAGGTGCGTGGGCACAGGGCCGACTCCGCTCATATAGATGAGAACTGTCAGCGAAATGTCGCCGGCCAGATTAAAAAGCCCTACGGTGGGGACACGCTGGTCGTCTCTACGTGCCGTGTAAACACGAGACTCTTTCAGGATACATCCACAAAATGAGACAGCTGTGCTGGTTTACCTGTGTGTTTAATAAATATTCAGAGTAATAACTGATGATGCAACTGGAGCTTTGCTTGCCTGTTTCATCCAGACATTGGTTGTCATTAGTTGGTTTTTCTCATCCTGGAACGATAAAACAGAAAGTTAATGATTGAAAATGTTTTTCAAGTTGCAAGTTGTTCAATATTGTTGACATTTTGTCTTTGCACAAAACTACCTTTTATCCAACATATTACTCTTAAATCACTGAAGACAGTTGAACCATTATAAAGGAAACCATGCACCGTTTATCCTCACCACGTCGACTAGCTGGGAGATAGCGAGCCCAAACTTCACACAGATTGTCTGGTTTAGATATTCAACTGGACGAACCCATTTCTGGTAGTTTCCAAAGAGATATTTGAACAGTTGATCCTCTGCTTTTGCATGAGAGGAGAGTTTTGGGATCCCTAAAAGAAGTGAAAAGACAAACATGCATATTAATGATAACAATTAAAGCAAAGATCACAGTTTATGTGCAATAATATTCACATTTCTATGTTCATATATGTGTGTAAAACATACTTGAATATTACACTTTTGCTAAAACATTCCTTTCAATTGTAGCACTGCAAATTTATCAATGGTTGAATGTATGAAAGTCTCAAAGCCATTATCAGAATGACCCCATTTGACACACTGCATCTATCTTTTAGCAGCAGAAATAGATACTGTACAGCGTTGGCGAAGGAATTTTATTAGAGTTATTATAAAATAGCAGATAATACTGACTGAAGGAGCATTAAATGGTCTATCTCTGGCTTGTATCTTTTTTTCAGTATCAGTACGTTGAACGTCAGCATGTTGGAATTCAGTTCTAGTTCGCAGTAATTACCCCTTTGAAAGTCTCCCGCAGGTACACTGCATTTCATATAACATTTCAAGACAAATTATGTCCCAGCTGAACAATTTCTTCTTCCTACTGTATTTTTCCTTTTCAGCGTAAAGACCCTATAATGCCTTTTGACGTAACTCAAAGGAATTAGTTATTCGAGGTAATACAGGCACATTAGTTTCAAGGTGCACGCTTTTCATCAAAAACCAACTTCTGACAGATAAGGGGAAACCCAAGCACAGCGAGAACGTATCCACTAGATGGCAGCACCGGTCGGAACTGGGAGTTACAGCTGCATTTGGGGCTTTTGAGTGTCATGCAAACTTCCAGTTTTGAAGTGACTATAACCCCCACCGACTCAGAGAATAGAGATTTCGAATTTCAGTCTATGTTCCCATCAGTTTGGCGAGGAACAGATCAACACTGACTGCGAGAGCGGTGATCCTGTAACTTCCACTGGAACAACTGGGTGAAACCATAGCAGAGAGAAAGATGTGTGTCTGCAAAGCCCCAGAGTAGTGTGAGCTGGGCTGCCCCAATGACTGTAAATATTACGTAAGTGGCCCAAGAATTATGGCTTTTCTTGCAGAAGAAAGAATATTCACACAGTTGTTAGTAACAGTTTCCTCCTCTGTTTTTGCTCAGTCTTAGTTTCAGTAATACAGCCTGGCAGTTTGTGTGTGCTGCCAGAGACAGAAAAGTTAAGATTGTTGGATAAAAAACTGTTGTAAAAAGATTTTGTGTCTGTTCTTCATTAAGTACAGTTGATTGCAGTTCATAAAACTGTCATTTTATAAAGTATGCTTTCCTACATTTCCTGCTTTGGAGCAGGAGCTTTCCTCACGTGAGGCAGTTGTGTGGTTCAGGCAACACTGCGGTTCAGTTAAGGTCGACCTCCACTGCAGTGTTGCAGATATTGATTGAATGAAATTACTCTAAAATAACTGCACAGAACTGAATTCACTGTGAAACTGAATGTATCGATGGAGAATGTGGCTGGAAATCTACCACCAAGATGACCACAAACACACTGGGTTTTCTCTCTCTCTCTCTCAGTCTCTTTGTGTGGATCAATGCAGATGAAGCTACATCAACTCAATCAATGACTGTGTGATCAGCAAAATTCATCACCTTCTTGTCTTCTACATTGTCACCCTGCCTGGCTGAAAAGCAGACTGATAATCTGCTGCTCTCCACTTTAATCACGGTTGATTTATGTGCTGATAAATGGGAGGTGTGTAGCCAGAAATGTAGTAATATGCAACATGAAGTTTGTGTTATGAGCAGAAAGATAATACTGACACATGATACGGAGTAAAACTAATATTTAACATTAACTCAAGGTGTTTGACGGTTGACTGCGGTTTGGTGGCTGCGGTACATTTAAACATTTAAGGTAACTATGACATGATCATTTTACGGATGTGTACAGGACGAGGACTTAATGAGAAAAAATTGACGCTGACAATTTCCCATTAAAATGTAAATTGCAAATAACCAGTAAAAAAAAGGAGGCCTGAAAAAAGTAAGTCTCTCATGTTGGATTGAAAAAAAAAAAAACATTTTAGACACAAGTAGTCAACAGCTTTAACCATCTGCTTTCCCTCTTGTTGTTCTATTTTAAATAACCCAGTTAATTCAAGGAGACAGGAGAACATCAAGGGAGACAGAACAAACTAGACAACGATGATCTGCAACGTATCAAGAGCTGTCCTTCATCATTAGTTGAGATAATATTTAAAAGAAATATACATTTGTGCTTCGGAGCAAAGACAAAAAGGACCATCAAGACTGTTATCAGCAGCGAGTCTAAAAGCCAGTGTCTACGGTCCTTTGCTTGGCACAGTCAATGCCTTTTAACGATGCCCATGTGGTCTATCTCTGTGGTATGTTTTTAAAATGCCTTTTTACTGTTTTACGGAGGAATAGCAGTACAGTATACCCTTGCTGATTCACCGTTCACCATTCGCGGTCCTGCAAAGATTCGGATTTTGCTCTCAGTTTTTTTTTATCATAATGTATTTCAATTTGTGTTAGCCCTGGAAATTTTGTGAATTTATTAGGCCATTTCTTTTAACAGAAAAATGCTCACATTCACCCTAACTAGTATTATTAATACAATAATACTTGTTAGGGTGAATGTGAGCATTTTTCTGTTATATTTATTTTTTAATTATCATTATTATTATTGATAAATATTACCACACTACAAAATTAAAATGTTTTTAATTTATCATTACTACATTATTACTGTATTAATGAGTAAGAATGTCTTTAGACTATGTTTGGGAAGCATATTTTAGAGTATATAATATACATAGGCCTTTTAAAACTGCATCAATAATTCGCAGATTTTTGAGATTGGCTGCGGAAGGAAAGAACGTAACCCCTGCAAATAATAAGGGTATACCCTAGTATTAAGTGGCCAGAGCTTTGCAGTCCTAACTTTTCTGGAAATTGTTACAGGCCTTGAATGCAAAAATGAATGCATATTGCTAAATATAATGAAGATGATGGAAAACAGTAACATATCTTGGGTTCGTCCTGTCTGCAAAGAAATTAAACCAGAGATAAATGTAAAGAAATCACAGTCTTTTCTGATTTAGGGCTGTATGATCTTGTCATCCTTCCTCATCTGCCTACCAGCTGCTGCCATGTTTGATCCCAAACATCCCAAAGTGCATCAGCTAATCTATTGTTTTGTCCAACCACCTGACTATCACATGGTCTTTAAGTATTTAGATGACTAACTGTATGCTTTTTGCAGCACAAGTGCTGGCAGATTTCTTGAATCTACAAATTCCCAGATAAAATATCTTTATATATTTATTCTACTTTTATATGATCAATAGACACCACTTTCAGCTCTATCCCTCAAACTCTGTAAAGCTTTAATTAAAACATTTAGTCTTTTCTAATTTATTAAAGACAGCTAGTTTGCAGACTCTTTATGAACCTAATCCAACATAACAACCTCAACTAAACTGTAATAATCCTTTGCCAAAAAATGGAACTCAAGCCATCTGAAAAACTGAAAATTTAATATGAGCAAGACACCAGCAAAACTGTAACTGTAACTTCACGAGACATTCCCAGTCCTCGAAACACTCACGCAGTGAGTGGCACAGGTGGCACCAGCACAGTAGAGGCAGCAGCAGCAGCAGCAGTGTGAGAGAGGCGGCTGCCCCTTGTGCTCGCAGCATCATATCGGAACCGGTACTGGATACGCACAGTCGATCCTCTGGGCATCTCAGATCTGTGAAAGAATAAAAACAGTTTCCGGAAAAATAATTCATCTACACACTGAGACAAACGCCTGAGGGCAATCGTCTTCATAATAGTGATGGCTAATTATCCATTCATTTTATGCACACACACACAATATATATATATATATATATATATATAGATATATATATATATATATATATATATATATATATATATATATATATATATATATATATATATATATATATATATATATATATATATATACATATACATATATATATACACATATTTATATGCATGCATGCATTTCTTAGTATACAGAGCAGTAATACTCTGCAACAAGCCAGGATTATCCTGCACCTTCACTTTGCTGACATAACCCTCTCTAAGGTAACAATTACATTCCAAATATGAGTATAACGATGCTGTATACATACGTTTTCTGATTCCCTCCCATTAACACAGAATCCAGCGTGCCCGAGGCTGTGGAGGTGATGGCAGCCTTGACAACAGCGACAGAGCTGCTCTAATGCTCCTCCATTCCATGCAGGCTCTTTTTCTCGCCTCTTGCAGACGCTGCTGCACTCTCTGCCGCCTCCAGTTGTGCACAGGCAGCACATCGTCATCTCTCCTTCATCCTCCTCCTTCTTGAAAGAGTCCGCCCCATCCCCTTCACCACAACCAGCAGCCTCCTCCTTCTCCGAGCAGCCGGGTTGTCACACTTACCCCTTTTTATATGTGGCCACGCTGCCCCAATCCCTGCAGCGCATGACAACATTTACATTTCATATTTCCATAGTAACTTGCAGGTGATTTAACTGGTGTTCATCGCCACAGCATTATTTTTATCTGTAGACTCTGATATGTGTGTCTCATGTGAACATGCCGGCAGAATACCATACATGTATTGTGGAATTCTGAGACTTTCTGTGAGATAGCAAATTATTATTATCTGGATTGCATTAAAGCAGTCAATTCAGCTTCCTAAATTTTATTTATCACCTTGCTTCTCTGCTTTTTTTTTTTTATATGTGAAACATTTTAATTTTTTAGACTTCAAATACATATTGTATTGATTAAGCTGACTTTACTTATGGGGAAGGACTAGACCAACACACACCATGGCACGCTACACAAAAGCCTTTGGTGTTAAGACTTACATCACTTATGTTTAATATTTTATTTTCCATACCATCAGCACATATGTTATTCTAAGGCATAAATGTAATTTTCTTTGAAGAACAGCTATGTTGATATTTAAGTCATTGAAGGATTTTACATAAATTATTATGTATGAAACAACTTCCGTGAGGGAAATTGTCATTTTAATATTAAAGGAGATACAATATGCCATCTTTTTCTTTGATTGTTTTTTTTTTTTTTTTTTTTTTTTTTAAGTTGGCTCAATTACCTGAGGTGCTAATGAAATGCATGAGACATGTCCTGGTCAAACTACCACAGAACAACAGTACAACAGCTTCCCATTTTAATATGTTTTTTACAGCTCTGTTCATGGCAGTTTTAGGGGGTGGAGTCAGCACTTGACTTGGGTCATGCATCCTTTGAAACTGTTGTTTCAGCTTTACTCGGGCCACTAAAGAGAACCGATGAATGCTGCATGATTTGAGGTTAGGCAGAGAAAAAGATGGGGAGACTGGATAATTCGACTCATGGCTGGATCTGTGATGTCACAGGACATTTGGTTATCACTTCATATGCTCAAATATATCCTTTCACTGGCAAAAATGTAATTTTTTTGTTTTGTTTTTTTCAAAATATGTCCCCATAAGAAGTTCAAAAAAGACAGTAAAGATATACCTTATGTGCAAAATGTTTTGTTGAATCAATTGAAATATATCATAGCTTGTTGTCTCCAACTATTGGAGGAGGTGTGACAGTCATGGCCCTGAAGAAGACAGAAAGAATATAATCTCTGGATATTGGTGTTAAAATCGTCTGTCTCTGCAGAATAAGTTCATGAGACAACAGTGCTAAGTACTGCAGTACAGAGCTACATTCACGATAGGGGCTACCCGACTACCGTAGAATATACATGTAAAGGGGCAGTTCTCACATTCTTCAGGGGCTTTGTAGACGTTCACCTTTCTGTGCTATGGCTTCCTCCAGTTATGACAGGAACACAGCCTGGAATTTCTTGTGTTTTTCTGAACCGGAAGTGTTTGTATCTTCAAAATTCTCCAAATGCAGCAAATGCATTTTCAAATGGTGCTGGAACCACCTCTACCATTTTCATGGTTCTGGGGTAGCCCCTATTGTCACTTAAAACTTTAATGTGCAAAAAAAGAAGCCCTGGATTACCCTTTTCTAGAGGTGGGATCAAAGTCTTTCATCTTTGCGGGATCTGGGATGGACCATTACACCGAAGAAACCTATACTGTGGTCAGATGAAGCAGCTTTCCAGAGCTTTTGTGTAAGACAGAGACGCTGAGTGCTTCAGAAAAGAAAAGGACCATCCAGACTGTTATCAGAATCTTGTCCAAAAGCCAAGGTCGGTTACTCTTCTGTATAGGAACGTATCCAAGCCCCTTGGAACAGGACATTTACACTTCCATGATGCCAGCATTAATGCAGAAAAGTAGACTAAAATTTTAAAAGAACATATGCTGTCTTCGAGATGACATCCATTTTGGGGCATCCATCCAGGATTTCTCAACAAGTCAATGCAAGACCACTTTCTGCACATATTACAAAGGCATGAGGAAGAAGAAGGTACAGTAATGCACTGGCCTGTGCTCAATGGAGACTGTGTTGAGAAATTTCAAATGAAAAATGCATTAATAACTCTTAACTACTGCAAACATCAAGATATGGTGGCATGAAAAATGGGACAAATCGCTATCTGTAAGAGGAGTTGGCCCAGAACATGGTAGTTGTGAGCGGCTGTGGGAAGTGACGAGAGAGGGAGATCAAGGGACCAATACACGAGTGCTCATTTTTAGGACTATAGATGCTTTAATGGGCATCATCATTGTTTACTAATGTTGTCGATACATTGAGTAATAAAACTTTTAATTGATATTTGTGGACTCTTTTTGACTCTGCTTACCCCGATTCGTTTAAAGAACCTGTGGCCTTAGAGTCCGAGGCTCACTCCTAGGTCGGTTTTCTTTATCATTTTAATAGTTTTGTAATATTTATACTCACTTTTAGTCCATATTTAAGTTTTTATTATATTTCTAATAGTTTTAATCGGAAGAGCCGCCAGCCATCACTTTATTCACTTCTTGTCATGCAACACAGATACCGACAGATCTTTGTGTACTGAGGCTGAATAATAATGAAGGCATTCATAATGCACAGTAGTTAAGGATTACTGTTGACCAAGAACTATGAAATATTCGGCTTTGTATACATACACTGACCCAGAAGGTACCAATTTAGCACAGGGGTAAGAACAAAATGGGGAAGAATATTGACGCGGTGAACCTCACAAGAAATTCAGCAAGCAACAGATCAACACTGACGCAAGACGAGTGGTGATCCTGCCTATTTTGCTTGGAATAACTGCAGGAAACCATAGCAGGGAGAAAGACGTGTCTATAAAGCCCTGGATGAATGTGAGTTTTGCCCTACATCTGATATTCTGCCTGTCCTGATAAATTCACCTGTTGAGGGTAAATTTGAAATGCAAACATGAGTTCTGAAAAGATATTCAAAGATTAATACCATCTTTAATATACCATGCAGAATATTTTTGGCTGAGTTGGTACACTCTTAACGTCACAGAGACATGAAGAAAGAGCACAACTCCTCTCCTTTTTATAAACACAGAAAGGAGGGGTCTTGCATCACCCTCAACACCTCCTCTTCTTGACTCAATAGTAGGTATGTAGCTCTTCCACATCACAAGTCTAGATATATGTGCCTTGTCTTGGTCCAGAAGTAGGGATCGAAAACAAAATGTGTTTATCTGTGCAAGCCACAAACTTTTGGGGGTCAGGATCTCAGTCATAAACACTACATTAGGTCATAAATAACCTAAGGCCAGGAGTTTAAAGATAACAAAATGGGGACTCAGTCCTAAAATATAAGGACAGCCAACATTCCTAAAAACATTAAAAGTTCTGTCCTAAGTCAAAAAACAGTCAGAACAGTCAAAAAACGACTGCTGTGTTTAGCACGGCTAAGCTAAACAAAGCTTCATCTTTAGATGCTTCCAAACCAACCACAGCTACTCACAGTGCTCTGTAGAGAGAGAAAACTCTGTTTAAAATATGACCATTAACTGCAAGGTTTATATTCATTGCTTTGAATAATGCTAAGCTCTAGTAGCTAAAATGATAACAGAAATTGCTAGAGGGCATGGCCAATGTACAGCTGTCAATCAAACTATGTCATATGATCTCTGGCCATTTGATTGGTCAGCTTCATGGCTTTATATGATTTTAACTGATGTCAGCACCTCGTGATCAGTAGAGGAAGTGCAAATTAAAAAAAAACAAAAACAAAAAAACAACCCACCTGTGGGATGGTCTCCACTTGGGTCTCTCCGGTGCATTACTGTGAAAAGCGATCGCTGAAATGAAGAGCCCCATGGGAGCGCACAGATTGGCAGATCTGTCACATTGCATCCTTTGGCGCTTAATCAGGCATCATTACTATAATATTGAATTTAATGTTACTCATCAAATTCCTATAATTATCTACTGCTTACAGTAATCAGGTAAATGACATATGGCAAGGATTAATTTCACTAGTACAGTAGAAGATCTTGGTCTACAACATCTGACAGGATCTTCGAACTGGCAGGAGACATTTAACCAAATGACATATTCGGCATGAAATACTGAGATAAGTTCATCTTTAACACACACTACATCAAAGGAACTCACGGGTACTGATTGGAACACAGACAGACTTAACTGAGAGTGACACAAATTTACATGTTAAAACTAAGGGATATGAATCAACAGGGTGTTAAACCAACAACAGCCCTCACATGGCAGCATTAAATTAAAGAGCTAACAAATAAACACAGATAAACACCTCAACAACCAGGGCTGCAAAGGATGCTGGGAAACAACCCAGAGGACCTGCCTGGCTACACCACAACACTACACTACAATATAGACATGAATTGGCTAGACTGCTCTAAGTTCTGCTATCGCCTGCTATTTTAGCAGCATTTAGCTTTGATAATGGAGTAACCTTACTTGAGTAAGTTTAGCATTATGAACGATCTATGATGCTTTCATAATCTTATACACAATTTGACATATAGTACAAATATGAGATATGAGTATATTTCCTTGTTTATGTGGCTGCAACTGCTGCTTGCATTGTCATGAAAGACAGACAGTACTTCTCATACCGTATTGGCCCAAATATAGGCAGATATTTTACTCTAGAAATCATATTCTCAAAAATGGGGGTTGTCTTATAATCGAGGTCTAGACATTTCTATTGTCTTTACACATCTGCGTCACTAAATGGAGCCGTACCAGAGTAACCAGTAAGCGAATGCATCATCAGAGTGAACACATGGAGCAGGATCTGATGTAAAATGGAGGAACCACGGGAACGACTCCAGCAAAGGGGTTTGAAAGTTTTGTTGCAGTCTAGAATTTGTTTTTTACAGACTGAATCATATATATTGTTCTTGAAACCGAATATAACTTGACTTTGATGGTTATGCAGTGATTGACATCATTAATGCTGTTATTGAACTTAATGGTTGTTGCTGATTCACTGAGTTATAGCCTCAGATTTTAAGAGAATACAGTTTACAAAATAGTACCATAACCTTGATCTTAAATAACATGGAAACCTGACACGTACCTTACCTTAAGTATAGTACCATACTTCCTAAAAAAGATAAAATCATTAAAATGTTTAACAATACAGCATGTTATCGCTGTGTGAGTTATTTCGATGATAATTGTACAATAAAAAGTTGTTTAATGTATTACCTTATTGTCTTCAACAAATTTTTATTTCCCCAAAATAATATAATATAATATAATATAATATAATATAATATAATATAATATAATATTTGGAAAATAGGGGTTGTCTTACAATCAGGGTCGTCCTATATTCGTCCTATATTCCTATATATCCTATAATTGTGCACTGTGATGACGGAGAGAGTCCGACAGCGTTTGGATTAAATAAATTCCACAACTGTAATCATGAAATACGAGTGGCACAACATCCGAAAGTCCATGTGTCTTGAAGTAACGCAACACCATTTGATGGCAGTGCACAGCTGTTCCTCTGCACAGCTGGGAGGAAACTTGGAACAAAACTGGAAAATAGGGTTTTGCCTGTTGTGTTTGTTCACAACAGCTGGAATACATCGTGATCGTTCCTCTCTGGAGAAACGAGACTGATCAGAGTGAGTTGAAACGCTTTCAGTTAGGCATATGTAGGCGATGCAAAGATTGTGATTTAAAAGATGAAAACTGATTTTAACTTTAAGACTCAACCAGCAGAAACTAGAGTACAGTTGCAGTTGAAATCACACTTTAGTACGAATTACTTTTAAATACTCTCATGGATAGTATTGTTTTGCATAACTAATCATTTTTCTGTTTAAGATTTTTTTTTTCTTTTTTTGTAGAAAATGTGTGTAATGCCATGGAAAAGTGGGGAGAAATTAGGAAAAGTAAGATCTCACCTGTACCATAAAATGATGTACCACCTGAAATTTGTCAAGAAACTGTTTCAAAATTTAATTAGGAATTCCCATAATCTGACAGCTATGAACTATTTAGTTATTTTGAATGAACTGGCTGAATTGTTTTCATTTCAGATGAGGCTGATCTGTTGCTGCAGTGTTTTGCTGCTCTTTCTTCTTTTTTTCTCCCAGAGTCTGTCAAAGTGGAAACATCTTGGTGTTTCCTACTGAAGGCAGCCACTGGATAAACATGAATATCTTGCTTCACGGTTTGCACTCCAGAGGATTCCTCTTACTACAATACAGTCACAGTCACCTGTGGAGAGACACATAGATCAGAAGCTCATTACACAAATGATAACAAATATACAGTTTAAACAGGGGATTCTTCCTCTGACAAGCTTTCTCCATGCAACTGTGGGGATGTTTGGCACATTTATTGATATTCACAAGGCCGTGTGCTAGTTTGTCTCAGCTGTGCTGGATGACACAGTCTTAATTAGAACCTTGAATAAAAAACAAGTTTGACCTGCTGCTCACTGACCCCTGTTGGGGAGGTGGAGTTATTTTTGGCCAAATATCTGAACCTTCCTTTGGTTTATAATGTTCGCTGGATAATGGCTGAAGAGGCTCATTTTGCTATTGCTCCTTTACCCATATCCTGTATTCCTTTAACAGGATCTGGTTACACAAGTAAGATGACCTTCTCTCAGAGAGTTAAAAACATGGCTATATATTTGATAGCCAAATATATGACCTTGTGTCAGCTAAACAACTATACCACCAATATGTGACAAATATCTTGGTTCTGATTATGACTTTCATCAGACATTGATTGATCCAGACATTTGAATGATGAGAGTGGATTTTGTGTTTGACTATCCACGTCCCACAATGCCTAATGTTGTGTACATGGGAGGGTTCCACTGTAAACCTGCAAACCCACTTCCTGAACATCTGGAGAAGTTTGTGCAGAGTTCTGGAGAACATGGAGTCATCATCATGTCTCTGGGGACCTTTCTGAATGAACTTCCTGATGACATGGCAAATGAGATTGCTGCAGCTTTTGCAAAATTACCTCAGAAAGTCATCTGGAGGTATAAAGGCAGCAGACCTGCCACTCTGGGTAACAACACTCTACTGGTGGACTGGATGCCACAGAATGACCTTTTAGGACACCCAAAGATAAAATTATTTGTGGCTCATGGAGGAACAAAAGGAGTCCAAGAAGCCATATATGATGGAGTATCATGAACAACTTCCTAAAGGCCATACAAGAAGTCCTGAATGAGCCCTACTACAGGATGAACATGCAGAGACTCTCCAGACTGCACAGAGATCAGCCAATGAAATCAGTCACATTCCTGGCCTTCAGTCAAGTTATCTGATTCAATCATATTGTCCTAATCAGTCACATTCCTTTGACAAAATCAGTCAAAAATCACCTCATTACAACACTCATTTTACAGTATTTTTCCACAGGTAATGATAGACGCAAACAGTTTTGAAACATAGATCATATTACATTTTCATAACAATGTATGCATATGTAAGCAATCAAAACTGACAAGTTAATATTTCAGTTAACTCTTTTTAATATATTAGTATAAAAAATATATAAAAAGCATAATATATATATATACATTTTTTCTTTTAATAAAAAAGTGAAACAGCAATGCCTTTCCTGAGAGCATTTTCTAACGAGGAAACTATCATTCAATCTTCTCATAAGAGCAAAATAATGGCAAACTTAAATGCAGCATATTTTCTTACAAAGAAGGAACTACCATTCATGAAGTTCTAGAGGACACACAGAGAAGAAATGATGTAAAATAGAATGATTGTGGTGTCTTTTATAAAAACAGTGGTTGGTATTATAGTTATGGGAGAAATGGGTGTAACTGAGCTGTCCGCTGATTTAAGGTTTGGCCCTTAAATTCATGGTTGTGTCCGTAAATAAATTCAGTTAGGGACTACATTGCTCTTCGGAAAAAGCCTTGGTCCGCATCCCTGAACGTTAAAACAACCTAAACAAACTGCGGTATGAGCCATTAACATCCAAATTTCCCAATTTTGCTAAAAATATGACAATTAAACACAATGATATGAAACAGTTTTACAAACTGTCTATTGGTTGGATTATTACTATAACTATCTACAACTTCCACTTATTAGGGTTTGGGATGCAGGGACAGCAGCTGAGTAGACAGACCGAGTTCCTACCTCTCCCAGACTCTTCCTTTAGCCGTTCTGGGGGAATAATGAGGTGTTCCCAGCGCTGCTGAGAGATCATGTGATCAGGGTGTGCCTGATCTCATTTGGACATTGCCCTAAATATGGCTCCAGGGAGGTATCCAGGGGGCACCCTAAACACAACCACCTCAACTGTCTCCTCTTGATGTTGAAGATGAGTGACTCTATTCCAAGTAATTTCTGAATGATTTAACTTCTCACCGTGTCTCCATAGGAAGCACCCAACCATCCTGCAGACCACAATCATTTCATCTGCTTGGATCTTCAATGTCAATCAATTTGTCCTAATGTACAATTCGTGACCATTTGTGCATGTAGAAGCATAGATCGACTGGTAAACACGCAGTCTTACCTGTTTGGCTCAGATCTCTCCTCATCACAGCAGACTGGTGATGCAAGGCAGGTTTATTTGTTGAGCACAATTTGTACACAAGGTAATTCAAAGTTCTTTACAGATGCATAAAATCACAAGAAGGCAAATAGAATCATTCCATAAATCATAAGAGCATAAAAATGATCATTAATAAATTAAATTAAAATTCCTTCAGCAGGAAGGTCCCCCCATATGAGCCAGGCCCTGCTCAGGGTTTCTTCCTCTTAAAGTGGAGTTTTTCCTTGCCACTGTTTGGCTGAAAGGTTTTTTTCTCCCTCTGTGGGAGTTTTTTACCTGCCATTATCCTTGTTTAGCATTCAATAGTGATATTTTTAGTTAATGATATTTGCTCTGGGGTCATGCTCTGGGTCTCTGTAAAGCGCCTAGAGACGAGTGGAATTGTAATAGAGGCTATACAAGTAAAACTGAATTGAAATGAATTGAAACCAAGTACTGTTGATTAATAAATAAACAAATCAGAAGCAATAAAATAGTAATCCTTACAATTAAAAACACATAAAAGGGATCAAAACTGGCAACAAAAATGGTGAAATCATTATGCTCTACCTTAATGCCAATGGAAAGGTGAATCAGTGCCACCTCTATTTCTATATCTGGATCTTTGAACATCAAACATAATCTGGCTCTTTTACCTGGCTTTATTAGTTCGGTAAAATTTTCATTGTGTACCAAATGTAACACATTCATTACTTAAAAATGTTAAAACAGTGGTCCTTTTAATCAGTGGTCTTGTTATCTCTGCTCTCTGTACTCAGATTGATAGGGCGGTGCCTTGTGTTGTGAGAAAAGATTTAGCTCCTCCCCCCTCCACTACATATATTTTAAACATACATGTGCAGCTGTAGTATACAGATATCTTCAAACAAGGTGATTACTTCCCCTCTCTGGATGAAGAAGATGACAACAGTGAGTAAAAAAAAAAAAAAACTTGAGGGCAGAATATGTGTTCTCATATGTTAATGAGTGTTTGTGGATTTTGAATTTGGTTCAGTAGTTTATCAATGTGCAGATGCATGTCACATGTAAACTTGCTGTATAAACTTGTTATTAAAGAACAGCTGAAGATACACCATTTTAAATTTTTGTGGGGATTGTTGTATTTAAGCACATTCAGAAAAACTGGACTTTTGCAAGTTTAAGACTCATTATTTAGCTTACAAAAAAAAAAATGAGAACTACAACTTAGGAAATCGATATAGAAATTAAAAAAGTACTGTGAGGATGAAATAAAATTACATCAATCAATCAATCTTTATTTGTATAGCGTTTTTCATGCAAAAACATGCAACACAAAGTGCTTTACAGAATTAAAAATAACTATCACAATAAAAAAAAAAAAAAAAAAATCTTATGAAGAAACCCCCTCCCCCTCCCACCCTCCATACTAGACATATACCCAATAGAGAGACATGGTATCGCACTGAGGATCAAGGAAACACCACCTTTGGGGCCATCCACACTGGGAGGAGCCGCAGGCCTTATCAGGGTGACCAGCACCTGGGCCCCCCGACTCTAACTGACAGGCGGACCCCCAGATCAGAAGGAGGAACCCCCAGCCAGCCAGACCAGAGGGACCCAAGGACAGCACCCCCAGTCACCTGACACAGCTCCCAGTGTGGAGGACCCCCCTGAGGAAACACTGGAGTTAAAAGATAATGACTAAAAGCATAAAATAGCAAGATAAAAGCAGATAAAAGCATCATCTTAAAAAGCAAGTTAAAAGCAGCAACATAAAACAGGATAGCACCAGATAAAAATGTAAGAAGAGTTTGAAATATTAATTAAAAGCCTGATTAAAAAGGTGTGTCTTTAATCTTCTTTTAAAAATATCAACAGTCTCTGCAGTGAAACATAAATGTGTCTACTTCTTCATTCTGCCACAGAGGTTGAGAGTTTATGGACCTTATCACAGATATTATGAGGGGATAAGTGTGTTATACCCAGGACAGATCACTAACACATTATAGTCTCTATACATTAACAGTGTTTCAACTGATATTTAATTGTTTTCATTTCAGATGAGGCTGATCTGTTGCTGCAGTGTTCTGCTGCTGTTCCTTCTTTCTCCCAGAGTCTGTCAAAGTGGAAACATCTTGGTGTTTCCTACTGAAGGGAGCCACTGGATAAACATGGATATTCTACTTCAAGCTTTGCACTCCAGAGGACACAACATCACTATTTTGCGTTCCAGCAAAAGCTGGTACATCAAGGAGAACTCCTCCTATTATAATGCCTTCACGGTTCCTGTGGAAAATGGCTTAGATCAGAAGATCGTCACAGCATTAGTATCTGAGATGATACAGTTTGAACGGGAAGCTCTCCCCTTGACTAGATTTCTTTACTTATCTTTTAGGATTTTTAACAAATTTTGTGAAATTCACAGGACTGTGGGTAAGTATGTCTCAGCGATGCTGGATGATTTAGAGCTGATGAGAACCTTGAATGAGAGCAAGTTTGACCTGCTGCTCACTGACCCCTGCTGGGGAGGTGGAGTTATTTTGGCCAAATATCTGAACCTTCCTTTGGTTTATAATGTTCGCTGGCTGATACCTGAAGAGGCTCATTTTGCTATTGCTCCTTCACCCATATCCTATATTCCTTTAACTGGATCAGGCTACACTGATAAAATGACCTTCTTTCAGAGAGTTAAAAACATGATATTGTATTTGATAATGAAGTTTAAAAACAATGTGTTTAATCAAGTATACCAACCAATATGTGACAAATATCTTGGCCCAGATTATGACTTTCATCAGATATTGATTGATGCAGACATTTGGCTGATGAGAGTGGATTTTGTGTTTGACTATCCACGTCCCACAATGCCTAATGTTGTGTACATGGGAGGGTTCCAGTGTAAACCTGCAAAGCCACTTCCTGGACATTTGGAGGAGTTTGTGCAGAGTTCTGGAGATCATGGAGTCATCATCATGTCTCTGGGGACTTTTGTAAGTCAACTTTCTGATGATGTGACAAATGAGATCGCTGCAGCTTTTGCAAAATTACCTCAGAAAGTCATCTGGAGGTATAAAGGCAGCAGACCTGCCTCTCTGGGTAACAACACTCTACTGGTGGACTGGGTGCCACAGAATGACCTTTTAGGACACCCAAAGATAAAACTATTTGTGGCTCATGGAGGAACAAATGGAGTCCAAGAAGCCATGTATCATGGAGTCCCAGTTGTGGGTCTGCCCTTGTTCTTTGACCAGTATGACAACCTTCTCCGCCTGCAAGACAGAGGAGCTGCTAAACAACTCACATTAGCTACAGTGGACAAAGATGACAACTTCCTGAAGGCCATACAAGAAGTCCTGAATGAGCCCTCCTACAGGATGAACATGCAGAGACTCTCCAGACTGCACAGAGATCAGCCAATGAAGCCGCTGGACAGCGCCCTCTTCTGGATAGAGTTTGTCATGAGACACAAAGGTGCTGCTCACCTGAAGGCCCAGTCCTACAGGATGTCCTGGTACTCGTATCACTCTGTAGATGTAGTTCTGTTCCTGACTGGAGCGGTGCTGCTCATGGTTTTAATGACTGTCATCCTGATCAGATGTTTATGTTTTATAATGTGTAAACAGAAAGTCAAACATGACTGATGGTCCATGAGATCTCCAGACATGTGCAAACGTTAGTTGCCCCTATTTTAATAAAAAAAATAATCAGATTAAATAGGTCCTACTATTAGGCAAAAACAACCTCAAAAACACCAACAAACTGATCTCAAAAAGAAAAAAAAGTGGACTGCCCATGATTCAGCAGCTCATATACACCTTTAGCTGCAGCAAAACATTAAAGTAGTTATGTCCCGTATTACATTGCGTCCATTCATTAATTTATTTTTTTTTACTTTGGAGACTTATTTATTCAGAGCTCTGTTAGGATTTAGGATTAACTATGTCGATTTTTAACTTGTTATATTGGCATGGAGGAATGCTGCGGGTTTCTCAGCTTAGGTTTACGACTTAATTACTGCAACATCCTCCCGACCCCCATTACCAGTTTTGCAACCCCCGGAAAAACAGTTTGTCTATTAACCAGGACTTTGGGACGGTGAGACTGAGACGATGAGCCATAAAACAGGATCTGCCTCCCTTGGATCCTAAAAAGGTGGACAGAATCTGATTCCAGTGTGCATTTCCTTGGCATCTCCTCGTGGTGTCAAGAAGTGTACCATCGGCCAATTAAAATATTCTGCATGGCATAATAGTTCTTTGTATTCATGATTGTATTAAACTCTTTGATTGACCTTTGTTTCTAGTCTTGTCAGTAGGCACCAGAGAAAAGAACACAGAGAGAAACTTTCAGCTCTCTGAAGAAATAAAGACAAAAAAAATGATTTTAGTTTTACTGTGGAAATTGTAGACACTGGGTATTCAAATCATTTTCAGTTTTATGTACAAAATGGATGTAATGTTTGTGTTTGAAATATTTTAAAGCTTTCCAAGATTTTGTCTTTATAAAGGGAACATTTGATGATGCATAACATGGCTAGCTGTACCAAAATCAGTGCAGTTGTCCCAGCATTTTATCCTGTAATATATGAATAAATACTTGTTAGAAAAGTTCCAACAAAAAGTGCTGGAGTCAGTCAGAAAAGTAATCAATCAACTCAGAAAAATAGTCTACAAAAATGACTGCAACCTAAATGCATTGATTCCTGTCTAAATTTGGATTGCATAACATAAATCAGGTAATTAAAAAGTCATAATTCTGATTACCAGAGAGTCAGGGGTCAGGGCTCCACACTGCTACCAAGCCGTGTGTGTGTGTGTGTGGTGTATATATATATATATATATATATATATATATATATATATATATATATATATATATATATATATATATATATACATATATATAACATTAAAACAGGTAATAAAAATGTCCATGTTAAAGTTCTGTAACTTTATCAATCCCTAATTATCTGTGTATCATTTGTTTTTTTTTCCATTTTTAATTGTCAATCAAAAATTTAAAAGTGATGTTTTTTCTGTTTTTTAATCTAACACAAAAAACAAAAACAAAAAAGCCATTTTTTTTATATTTCAATTTTAGTAAACAAGCCACGGGACTGAATTTGTTTTTAATATTTTATTGTCTCAGGTAACAATAAACATCTCTTCTGTGATTAAAGCTAATTGAGAAGGCATATATGGCTATATTTTAAATTTGGTCATCATGGTGGTACTCAGAGAGCTCAATAGTTTCTCAGGTGGTACACAGCATTAAAAGTTTTAGAACCACTGAGCTAGAGAACAGCACGTCAGTGAACACACGGAGCAGATCTGATGATAAATGGAGGAATGACGCAATCGTCTTGAACAAAGGGGTTTAAAAGTTGTTTTTTTTTTCAGACAGAATTGTTAACATTGCTACATAAGTTGCTACCCGAACTGTAAAGTACACTGATTTTTACCGCTCTCCATGTCCACATGTTTACCTGCCAATTGTTTTCTGGTTCTGAAGCAGCCAGTAACAGACTTTTCAAAACAAAAGCATGTGAGCAACATGCGTTAACGCGCAATAAAATAAATGTCGGCGTTATTAAATTAATGCGTTAACGCGATAATAACGCATTAATTTGCCCAGCCCTAATATATATATATATAGCTAGATAGCTAGCTAGATAGCTAGCTAGCTAGCTAGATAGATAGATAGATAGATAGATAGATATAGATACAGTAATCCCTTGCCAATTCACGCTTTAAGTCCCACGGTTTTAGTTATTTGTGGGATTTTTAGAAATATATAATATAATAAGAAATCAAGAAAAAAACCCTGGAAATTCTGCAAAAATCCACCCCACAGCAGACGAGAGGACGCAGCTGCCAGCGAAATGTCAAACGATGACTCACAGCCTCCTGTAGGCAGCACAAGAAACGCATACGGCCCAGCACTCTAGAATCTAGGCACTGATTGGCCGAGACGCATCACCCAAGCATCACAGGATGTTGTGCGCGTTCTGTCACAGAGAAGAAATGTCGTGAGCCAGCCTGAAACCCTTTAAGAAGGTAGCCTTATGGGTAATGGTGTGTGTGTCATGGGATGGCAGAATGAAAACGGGGTTAGATGAAAAGTGTAGTGAGCATAAACAGCAGCCCAGCGTGTATAGATTTACATTCTCTGTTAACCGACAGGAGCCCAACAATACAACCTGTGTGATGTTACAAGTTCCTGCAGTGCCAGAATAAAGTGCCCGTTCCATGCAGAGAAAACCAAACTTTTTCTTATGTTGTTGCTAACATGTTAGCCGCTAATTACGAGCCAAAAATAGCACAATATCAGCAGTTTCTTTACTACAGTTCAGAGACCAGAGGCTATGAAGGTAACAGAAAGACCACAGTTGAGACTTTGTCTTGTTTCGCTGCAGTGCTTTTTGGTGGTTTTTAAATATATTTTAAATAGGGTGGGCAATGATTAAAATTTTTAATCGCGATTAATCGGATGATTTCGCTGATTAATCATGGTTAATCGCATTGTATATGGAAAATCAAATAATGAATTCAAAAGTAGTGTGAAGTGCACTTTTATTTAAATGTTCTGCTGCCATATGAACTAAAGTGCCATAACATTTGTTATTCAAACACTTTTAACATCAGCACTTGTCAGTAACACATATTTAATGTAAATCTTATCTTAAAAAATGTCAAATAAAATAAAGCTTATTGCCACTGCCAGGGCATCAATGTCATCCTGTTTTTTTAATGAAAAATAAAAAAGTCTACCAACTAAATCCTGAGCCACAATCATAAAATTAAAGCAGGCAATTTCTCGTTTTATTTTGTTTTTTGTTTTTTTAATCTAACACAAAACAGAACACAGAGAGAAAAAGGCCTGTTTTTTTATATATTTCAATTTTAGACTTGGATCAAAAATACAAAATGAAAAAACGGGCCACGGGACTGAATTATTTTTTAATATTTAATTGTCCGGTTTACGTGACCCTGAAATGGCTTTGTGCACAGCAGTTCAGGTAGCATGGCGGCGCTGGAATCACATACTATAATATTTGCAATATTGTGGAAATCTGAATGAAAACTCAACTCATATATAGATCGAACCATAGATCGAAAGGCAGAGGTACACCCTGGACAGGTCTAAGATGACAACAGTGAGTTAAAATTAAAAAAACCTACCTGAGGGCAGAATGTGGATTTTTGTGAATTTATAGCAGGCTTTTCTCTTTTTTATTGTAGTATAAATTGCTTTTCCAGAGGCAAGTCATATTCACATATCCACAAAGAAAGCTGTAGTTTGGTTGTGTATGTTTTTCTATTGAGTCTATTTAGTCCTTTATCTCATAACACTGAATACACTGGGTTTGTTGGGTTCAGCGTCATGCCCAGTGACATGTTGACATGGGAACTGAATCTAAACAACAACAGGGGCAAAATTGCTGTGCAAATCACCACACAAAACTTATGTGAAACAAATATTGTGGATTGAATCTGTATAAGTAACTGCGGCCCAATAATCTACACGTAACATCTTCCAATACATGCACAGATTCTTTACCGCTTCAGTTTGAACTGTATTATCTGAGTATGATAATGAATGGATTATTGTGATTTGCTGATTTTGGACCACTGACCATATTTCTACAGTAGGACAATAAAATAATTCAAAGGGATTTTTTTTTCCCCTAAATCTATGTAATCACTTCCTCATTCATAGAATTACCCAGACTAAAAAAAAAAAGGAACCACAGGGCATTCTGAGAAATGATTCAGCTCCTTTCTCCCCTCCATATTAATGGGTTTCAGTTTATTCTGTGTAATGTTGCAATTACTTCCACTGTCTGCCTGAAGTGGCCAGAGGGAGACTGAGACTGGGTCCTGCCTGTTTGTATGACGCAATGCCCTTTAAAGATACAAGTCCTGATGCGTGTTCATGATGATTTTTTTGCTGACAAGAATATGTCACATGGGGGCTTCAGTATTGGTTAATCATATACATTTGAATATGATGTAAAGTTACAAGGTGTGGATGTGCGCTCAACAAAAATCCCAGCCTCTCCTCCGATTTTCAACCTCAGTGCAGGTGACTGAGCACCTCTTTATAATTATTCCATGCCCATGTGACTCAAAACCCACATATTACCCTGGTAACAGAAAAAACAATGGATATTGCTCCTACATAAAGCTTTTGCATATAAATATCTTTGAAGAAGGAGATCTTCGAACAAGAGACCATTGAACAGTCAGAGTCAGAATCATCATGAGGACCAGCCCACCCACGCACTCTACACACCACAGCACACACCAAACTTTCAGAATTGCTCACAAGTAGTGATGTTACAAGATTCACCGAGGCTTCAAGGCATGTGTCGAGTAATTGGGGGGGGGGGGGGGGGGGGGGGGGGGGGGGGGGGGGGGTAAAGTACGTATCTTGGCTTACTTCGCTTAGGTGAGGAGCCAAAAAGGATGGCGCCTGAAGCCTGAAAGGGTGTGTTAGGAATTTTAAGGTGATCTCATGATGCATTTAATGATGTCGGTACTGACCAACTCTGTATACATTGAACTTTGCCTGATCTCATCATGTCTGTACTGATCAACTCTACAAAACAACAGAACTTCCCCCCTATCCATTCTTAAACTTGTCTCAGACAGCTGCTATCGGACAGCAGACTGATGACATCCGTTTAACTTTCATTGTTTCCCTAAAAAGATTTTTAACGCTTCCTTTTATCTACTCTCACCCGAAACTTGTAATCGCCCCCCACCCTGATTTTTTTTCTGTAATAAATACCTGCTGGGCCATCAGAGTTGTTCTGATGCACACAGAGGTTTGTCAGACGGCTCTCCCTTTGCAAATATTCACAAGGTTTACTGTCTCTTGTCTGGTTCTTTCTTAATAGGTAGAGGTATGCAAACCCTATCAGGGTGTTTTTAAAGGCCAGAGAGGTTGTGTCAAAAAACATGGAATCGCTTAAAACCTTAAACTGTGGAAAGACTGTTATTTTTGAACAAAAATTAGTAAAATCTAAGCATATTTAGTGCCTCCCTCCTAGTTCCACATACACTTTCACTGTCCTCTGCCTGCTCAGGCCCATGTCATCCTCCTAAAGTGACAGAAAACCATTATTACACAACCTGTCATATCATATGATACTTCCATACTGGGAAACTTTACACAAACAGAATACATCCATGACATATTTTATTACACATATATGATAATGTATGTAGAGAATTTATTTGGTCATACATTCGTACATTCGTAAAAATAAATAGATAAATAAACAGGAGCATAAAATTGCAAACCTTACAATTAAAAACATATAAAGAAGTGATTGAAACTGCCAAGTTAATATTCCAGTTAGCTATTTATTTAGTTTATCAAACAAAATTGGTGAATTCAATATGCCATGCTCTAGCCTAATGTCAATTGATAGGTGACTATTTCTGTATCTGGATCTTTAAATACCTAAAACTGGTTCCTAACCTTGTTGAAGGTACTGAAACCCACCAGTTTCATATGCACATTCACCAAACCCTTCTTTATTCAAAAATAAAATCAGGGTTTTTTTTTCAAATTTAAGACATAAGCATATTCTTTACTGGTGCACAAAATGAACTGTGCATTAACACCTCTGTGTTCAAAGAACAAAACCAATGCAATGCATGAACTGCATAAATAACATACCTTACTTATTATTTATTGTATCTATCATTCATTTTCTGAACCCGCTTTATCCTCACTAGGGTCAGGAAAAATAAAATATGTTTTGTTTTTCAATTCTAGACTAGAATTGCTTAACTTGGCATTACAAATCATGCAGCTAGGAAGCTGAATCCCATCATGTTCCGTTATACATGTGAATCCATATTGTGCACAGTCGTCAGACCACTTTCTTTTGTTGCTCGACACAGTAACTCATAGTAAGAATGGATTAAAATATTAAAGAAATCACACAATGTAGCATCACGACAGTCATAAGCCAACTACTGAGCGCACCAAATCCTCTGCAGCACAGATTGGCCAAGCAATGTAACGTGTTCACCTGTAGCTCAGTGATGGGCAAGCGGGGCGTGTCATCATGAATCATATGAGTCAGGTGCATGATCGAACCCAGGTTAAGAACCACTGGTCTGAGATAATCAGGCCGTTCTCCCTGCTTTTATTAGTTAAGTAAAATTCTCATTTAGTGCCAGATTAAACACAGTAATTGCTTCAAAAATTTTAAACAGTGGTTCTGTTAATCAGTGGACTTGTTATCTCTGCTCTTTGTACTCAGATTGATAGCTCGGTGCCTTCAAACACTGCATTGTGAGGAAAGATTTAGCTCCTCCCCACTCCACAACATATATTTATATTGTGTCATGCTCAGCTCTAGTATACAGATATCTTCGAGCAAGGTGATTTCTTCCCCTCTCTGGATGAACAAGCTGACAACAGTGAGTAAAGAAAAAATAAAACCTGAGGGCAGAATATGTGTTCTCATATCTTAATGTACAGTGTTTGTGAATTTTAAATTTGATCCAGTAGGTTATCAATGTGCAGATGCATAATTATACATTTTTTTGGTGATTGTTATGTTAAAGCACATTCAGAAAAAAATGACTTTTACTTGTTTAAGATTCATGATATACCTAAAAAAAAGAAAAAAGGGAGAACTACAACTTAGGAAATCGATATAGAAATCAAGAAAGTACTGTGAGGGTGAAATAAAATTACATAAATTTGTCTATTCCCTCATTCTGTCACGGAGGATGAGAGTTTATGGACCTCATCCAAGATATTACAAAGAGATAAGTGTGTTAGACCCAGGACAGATCACTGACACATCATTGTCTTTATACATTTACAGTGTTTCAATTAATATTTGATTGTTTTCATTTCAGATGAGGCTGATCTGTTGCTGCAGTGTTCTGCTGCTGTTCCTTCTTTCTCCCAGAGTCTGTCAAAGTGGAAACATCTTGGTGTTTCCTACTGAAGGCAGCCACTGGATAAACATGGATATTATACTTCAGGCTTTGCACTCCAGAGGACACAACATCACTATTTTGCGTTCCAGCAAAAGCTGGTACATCAAGGAGAACTCTTCCTATTATAATGCTTTCACGGTTCCTGTGGAGAGAAGCTTAGATCAGACGTTCATCACAGAACTAATATCAGATATAATACAGTTTGAACGGGGGGCTCTCCCCTTGACAAATTTCCTCCATACATCATTTGGGATGTTGAACAAATTAACTGAGGCTCACAGAGTTGTGGGTGAGTTTGTCTCAGCGATGCTGGAGGATTCAGAGCTGATGAGAACCTTGAATGAGAGCAAGTTTGACCTGCTGCTCACTGACCCCTGCTGGGGAGGAGGAGTTATTTTGGCCAAATATCTGAACCTTCCTTTGGTTTATAATGTTCGCTGGCTAATACATGAAGAGGCTCATTTTGCTATTGCTCCTTCACCCATATCCTATATTCCTTTAACTGGATCTGACTACACAGATAGGATGACCTTCTTTCAGAGAGTTAAAAACATGATTT
>JAGFBZ010002457.1:0-177524 GCA_018398805.1 Hirundichthys speculiger | reverse complement strand
AGCCTTCAAAGAAAACCAGAAAACACAATCATCATGTACAGCATGTAACTATGTCAACCTTTTTTGTTGTACGTGTAAATCAACTTGATACGGGCTCTTTCGGTTTCACTGTCAGCAGTATACTGGTTCGGTCTGGACAAAGGTCTTGGACTCTTCTCTGCATGCTTATTCTCTTCTTTTTTCCTAAATATGCTAGCTTACATAAGGTGGGTTTCCATTAGCAAGCATCGCTACAGGGGGTTGGGGCTGTGGTAGTTCTGGGACTGGGGATGGTACTGACGGTATGCCAGGAACATTGTCTTCTGTTCTTCTTCATATCCACCACATTTGCATTTCTCTTAGCAGAAGTCCCGGTAAAACTGAGGAGGCTGGACTTGCTACAGGGCCAAGCTCCTGCTCGGTCCTTTCAGTCACCACGTCTCCGTTTACACAGTCGGAGCGGGTAATGCACCATTTTCACTTGATAAATAAAAGAGCAAGACCATGGGAATAAGAAAAAAATAGGAACCTTGAGATCAACGTGAAAGGAGCTGCAACAGTTGATGCCTTTTAGTTTCCATTTGCAAACACCGCAATGATGACGATGAATAAGAAGACGTGACTCCTACTTAAAGGGGACATTGAGAAGGGACAACGTCATCTCCTGCCCGCAACTGAGTCACCACACGGAAACGGACGTCATCTCCATGAATGCAAACAGAAAAGCACTTGTTTATGACTACTTTGTTATTTTTCCATAGTCGTCCTCTTTCATTTATTGGTGGTTGGAAAACAGTGAAAAGGATGCATTTTTTCCACCAAATGTAATCAAATGTCAGTTTGCTCAGTGAGTTTGCTCGCCACTGTAACTGAGTCAGTAGCTGAGAGGACCGAGGAGGTCACTCCCCTGCTAATGGAAACTTGTAGTTTTTCATGTTATGGAGGGATGAAAGCCCACATGTGAAATAACACTGAGTGCATCATTCACACAGAGTGACTAGTGCTTTAAGGAAAGAGGTGTTGATCAATAAAAAGGTATGAAATAAAGTTAGTCACTCTTTTTTCTGAGGAATCTTGCTGGAATCAAAGAGCAAAAATAGCCTGTGCAGGTGTCCACAGGTCAATGCATCATCATCACTGTGCTCAGTCGCCACTTGTCATTTAAGTGAAACTGCAGAAAACATCCTAAAAACAGCAGCTAATTAGCAACATACTGTTAAATGACATTACTGAGAGATGGAGTCATCTTTTCTTGAAAACACACCTCGTCTCAAACTGACTCGTTTCAGTACGGTCGACAAAAATGAACTGAAAAAATTCTGCCTTATATAAAACCACAAACTGGTGCTTGGTAGAAAAGAAACGAGCTGATTTTTGCCACAAAATCCAAAAATATCACCCCACTGTTTACTGCAATGAAATTTTAAAGCAGTCTCGAGGACCATATTTTTTTGTTTTTTCTCCTCCATAGGTGATAAAATTCATGACACGAGAGAACAGCCGAGATACTTGCAAGCACCGGAAACGCCATCAGCTTCAGTCAAACGCCCTCCTAGTCACAGCCAGCAAACACCGAGGCTGTCAGTGATGAATCGCTCTCTGCCTGCGTTCGCGACACACATCTGTCATGCTCGAACGTGGAAAACAAAAGGATCCCATATGTACGCGCTCAGTCGGCTGCACAGGTAGCGGCTACTATACAGCACATTAGGGAAATGCAGACGGCGTAGACGCTGTGAAGGGCTGACAGCTGATCAGTCGATGCAAACACAAAGAGGAGCAATAGCTATAAGTGTGTGTTGTGTGTACAATGTCTGACTTACCTATGGAGAGAATCCACACGGGAGGGAAAACATGCAAGAGAGAAAAAAAAAGAGAAAGAATCATGAGTTCAGGGATGAGAATCAAACAACACGTCCTACAAAGACTTATTAGGAAACTGTGTGATACACTTTGCAAGCATCGGTTTATCTTTGATATGAATCTATTGTTAGAAATCCCATAGGTTCAGCTTTGTATACCAGGAGCCAGCCACCCCCCCCCCCCCCACCTCCCCCCCCCTCCCCCCCTCCTGGGTGCTGAAGTACTCTCCTTAATGATTTTTGCTCCACCAGTCATGAACAAATAAGCATCAACGCAAGCACTCCCACAATCAGACTGCTCTTTGGGGAACCATTCAGGCAGGAGATTATAAAAAAATAAAAAAAAATAAAAAAATAATTAAATAAAATAAAAAAAAAAATCAAATAAATAAATAATCAAAAAAAAAAATTAAAGTTGTGATCGATGGAGGGAGGCGGTTCCAGGGGACAATAGACTGAGACACAAACAGTAATTAGCAAACTTGTAAAGTAAAACGGGGGGGGGCAGCTTAATGACTGTCCACATACTTCTGATGTCCTCGTTGTGTTGGTTAGCAGATGGAGAGAACAGAGAGCTGCAGCAGCTTTGCTTTTATCAACATTTAATACACACCGAATGCTGCAAGTGTCTCATAAAGAAGAAACAAAAATTCAAAAATGTTTTTTTTTACATGATTAAGCAATTAACCACTTGATTAATAATCATTCATGATGTGGTCGATAAAATGATTTAAGAAAATAGAAAACTGTACTTTACAATTCTCCGTATCCTAATTTGAGACCATCAAAGTAATGTTTGTTGAATAAGTGAAAATATAATATATTATGGTTGGAAAAAGTACTAAAAGAAAATTGAGTAGAGCTTAAATGAGCATTTTCTTTCTGGGGAAAAAAAAAATCCATTAACTGACTATAAAAATATCAGCAAATTTGTCTTATTTTTGATAACAAATAGACCCTTTTCAGAGCAGACAGGAAAAAGCACAGATGAGGCTTATTTTGTTAATGACGGCTCAGTTCCATTAAATCTACCAGGAAGCAACAGCATTATCAAACGTGCACAACACGACCACTTCAAGGAAATGGAATATAGTCATTTGAGAAATCATGAATTAGACGTGATTTTCCACCTAAGACAAGTCAAAGTGTCTGCTGTGGTGGAAAGTCTTGATAGCTGAGGTCATACATGATTAAATTATTTCAGTTGTATCTGCTAGCCATACAAAATTAAATCAGCTTTTCCAACAAAACCGTGTTCAGTTCTGCTTTCCAAGTCTTAAAGAAAGATGCAGCCTGAATTACACAGGCCTAAAGACCCATAAATGTGTATTGATTGATTTGAAATGATCACTTCGTAGCTGTGGATGAGCTGTTACCCTCAACAGGGGTCTCCAGAGTCAGTCCTCAAGGACCGCTGTCCTGCAGGTTTTAGATGTTTACCTCCTTCTGCATATATTGATACAAGTGACTGTCATTAACAGACATGTGCTGACATTGATGACATGATGGCCGTTAATTAGGATCAGGTGTGTTGAAGCAGGGAAACATACGAAACCTGCAGGACAGCAGCCATCGAGGACCGACTCTGGAGACCCCTGCTCTAAGATCTGTAATTGATTTTAGGGTGAAGCAAGCCAGCATGCCATCCCAGTTCCTCCTCTTCAACACAAAGAATTGTTCTGGTTCCACTGGATTCAACTTTGAGTTCAATTAATGCAGAAAAAAAAAAAAAAAAAACACCAGACACCACTGGATAGGAATGCAGCCAGACGGAGAAATGAAGAACGTGACGTGAGCAAAGTGACAGCAGTCGAAAGATAAAATGACATTACAGTTAAGCTACTACTCAAGAGAGAGCGTGTTGTTTTAAAAGACTGGAAAATTTGGAGAAGGAATAACCACAGTCGGACTGGTGAGGAAACTGGCTTGTGACCCTTTAGTGGCTCAGATGGTGGGGAAATGAGAGGTTCACTGTCTGATGGGAGAAAATCTGGCAATCAGCCAAGTGGCATCAGCCCAAAATGAAAGGGAAAAAAAATGTCAAAAAGAAACATCACCTTTTTTGTTAGTTCCTTTGATTTCTTCATTAAAATGCTAAAAGGTGATGTAGTAGGATACGTAGCTGTTACCTTCCTCTGTACTACAGTGATCCCTCACCAATTCGCGGTTTAAGTTCTGCGGTTTTAGTTATTCGTGGATTTTTCAGAAATATATAATATACATATATATATATATATATATTTTTTTTTTTTTAAATTAAAAATTGCAGAAACATCACAGGATGTTGTGGTCGTTCTCTCACAGTGAAGAAATGTTGTGAGCCAGCCTGGCCCCTTTAAGAAGGTAGCCTTATGGGTAATGTAGTGTGTGTGTCGTGGGACGGCAGAATGAAAACGGGGTTAGATGAAAAGTGTAGTGAGCATCAACAGCAGCCCAGCGTGTATAGATTTACATTCTCTGTTAACCGACAGGAGCCCAACAATACAACCTGTGTGATGTTACAAGTTCCTGCAGTGCCAGAATAAAGTGCTCCGTTCCATGCAGAGAAAACCGAACTTTTTGTTTTGTTGTTGCTAGCGTTTTGTTGTTGCTAATTACGAGCCAAAAATAGCACAATAGCAGCAGTATGTTTACTACGGTTCAGAGACCAGAGGCTGTGAAGGTAACAGAAAGACCACAGTTGAGACTTTGTCTTGTTTCGCTGCAGTGACTCGCTACTTTTTGGGGTTTTTAAACATATTTTAAACACATTATTGAGGCTCGGGGGCTCCGGCTCCTGTTTGCGGATTTTGATTTTGGCAGGGGGGCACCGGTCCCCATTAACTGTGAAAAATAAGGGATCACTGTATAAACAAAAATGTTAGTTGGGCAAAAAAAATGAAAATTCATATGTGATATGTGATCCTCAGTAATTCAGGCAGGCCGTCCACATGTCCTCCTGCAGCAGTCGCAGGTTTGACTCCCGGCCTGTGACCTGTAACTGCACCTCTTCCCCTCTCTCTCTCTGTCCCACTTTCCTGTCTCCCTTTACTGTAAATAAAGGCCACTAGAGCCACAAAATCTTTGGAGAAAAATAATAGATAAAAAAACCAAGATGAGCAGGTGAGAAGGAGGAGGATATGTGGTCGACATCAGGTTTAAAGGCTTCCTTCACAGGTTTCCATACATCCAGATCCAACACCTTCAGCTGCTGTTCGTGTTTGCACCCTTTTTTTTTGTTGTTTTTATTACGTTGGCCATCACACAGTCACATTGTTCCTGCCACTTCCTCTGTGATGCCCGTTAACCTTTAACCCGTCAGTCTTGCTCTGTGATTTGACAGCCCTAGGTCGTACAATTAGTCAGGAATAATTCCGAAGCCAGTATTGCTAAAATAAAAACACTGTTAAAAGCTATTACAAAATGCCCTCAGACCGTTACTCTCATTTTATGCTACAGGTTGGTGGATTGTGATATTTCAACAGCTGTGCTCTCCACGTTCCCCTCGGGGCAAAACTCCCATTTGTTTCCCATCATGACAATAATTTCTGACCAGGTTTGTTTGTCAGTGACATCACAGGAGCACGTTACTGTTAATGCTCGTAGCTTTAAAATACCATCTGGTACAGAAGTCACCTATAAAAAGACAATTTCTCAAGTGCTCTTTTGACCAACACAAATAATTAAATATAAAGAAAAACTTGCAAAATTTGAAACCAAACGGCCATTTTTTTTCTACTTTGAACTGAACACAACCACATATATTCTGGCAGAGATGATACGTCACCATGATCTTCATTTCCTTTGCCTGAAACACCTCAGAAACAGTTCAGGGCTCTTTCTTTATTTCCATTCTTCATGGTGCATGAGTTCATGTGCTCATGTGAAACATCATCAGTCACAGCTGATTCAAAGTTCACATCTACCCAAGAATGGTCAACATCCTGGATGCGTTCTTCTTCTGACTAGTTTATCAGTCGAGGAGCGTAATGTTGGGTGAAAGAAAACTGTTTAAGCAAGTCTGCTTTTAATACAATCTGCTTTTGACCCTTTTAATAGTGAAACACAAGCAGTACATTTATAGCTGCTTTGAATTTTTATACAATGTTTTGTATAAACAATATTTCTGTATGCAGTGTTTCATATACGCAGGAAGATGATTCAAATCTAATCCAACTTTATTTTATTATGTCCAGTCTGCAGATTTGAATTCGTAACATAACTGAACCAAATTAAAATGGCTGAGGGAAGAAGAAAGAAATTCTGCTCCTGGATTTTTTATTTTCCTCTAATCTTTGCATTTTGTTGTTTAATCAGGGAATTTTATAGAAAAATTTAGATGCCAACTACAGTTTACAGTATGAGATATACCCAGAACACTGAAAGGTTAGAAGACACCTTCTTTTACCAGCTACATTAGATCAACTTTAACTCTTATGCAGATGACACAGTCATGCAGTTGCCACCTACTCTTGCTCTTCCCACCTGCAGCTTCCTTCTAACGCTGCCCAAGAGAACCTGGATTAACAAAAGCTCAATTTAAACCCTGACAAATCTAAACTCAGTAGAAAAACCTCAGTAAATCCTCCCCCTCTGTGAATCGCGTGTCTAATTTTAGATATCTCGGGTTGTTAAATCGATGACAGTCCGTCTTTAGTGCCTCCTGCTCTGAATCCGGTCAAAAGGTCGAGACTGAAGATGGGATTTTATTTCGGAATTAAGTCTCGTCTATCTTTTAAAGCCAAAAAGCGGCCACCTTTATGTCTGTGCTAGACTGTGGTGATGTGATTTATATGCGTGCACAGGGGAGCGTGCACAGGGCACTGAGGTTTATAAGAAACCTCAAAGCTCTCGCACATCGCTGTGTTTTATTCGCTCATGTTGGATGTCGCTCATCTTCAGCCCACAGACTGAAACGCTGGTATATCTGTATTTATAAATCTATTCTTAGTCTGCTCCCTTCTCATCTCCAAACATATCTGCAGAAACCACACACACCGATGCAGCCTTCAGTCCCGGAATATACTTTTATTGACTTTACCAAAAGCTGCGGACCGAATTGGGAAAAAAGGGGTTTTTAAATCTGCAGCTCCGTATGCTTGGAAGAATCTGCAAAAGAGCCTTAAACTGGTCGACTCGGTTTCATTGGACACTTTTAAGGAAGCTCATCCGTGTGTGCTTGCTTTGTTTGATGAACTTATGCACTTGCTGCACATCGTCTTTAGCCGTGCTTTAGCGGTTGCCTCTCGGTCCCTTGTAAAAGAGATTCTTAATTAAAATGAATATATTAACATGTCAAATAAATGCTTTGTATAAAATAAAATATTTCTAAATAAAAAGTATGGAGTGGAAGCATGAAGTAGTGTAAAACAGCAAGTCTCTCGAAGCTGCCATCCAAATCATCCATTTCATTTCCCCTGAATCCTGCATCTTCCTCCTTCACATTAAAAACTAGAAATCTCCTCCTACCTCAAACTGCACCTCTTTGAACCACTGAACAGAAGATCAAGCAGTAATTATAAATCTGTCACTAAATCTGACATGAAATACGGCCGCTGAGATATTTCTTTCTGGACATCAGTAGTTGTTGCTGCCGTCCAACAACTAGCAGCTGGGCTGCTAATGTGGCCTCAAAGGAGAACAAACTAAATATTAAAAAAGACAATAGTAATTTTAAAGCTTCAAAACAGGGAGAGAAGCTGAAAAAAAAAAAAATTTTATTATTATTTTTGGTAATGTTTGCTTCAGAATTAAAGCTCTCCGTCCTCTCTGATATCCTGGCATGATTTTCAGGTAGCCGCCGCTGCTAATCACTCTGGAAATATCACAGGGTGAAGTGATTCATCTGAGCTGTGAACGTGGAGGTCAGATGAAGAGCAATATTCAGCGGTGCTGCTTTCTATACCCTTCACCTCCGCTAATGGCCCACAGAACACATTATCCTTTACCCGTCTGCCGTATTTGCTTACTCTCCCAGGCGTTATTAAGAGAGAGCAACCGCTAACCAAACTTTTGAGGACATTGATGTCTTCCAAAGGGAGTATTAAACGCAACCCGAGACAACAGCAGTGTGAGTGTTTAGGTGCTGTGAGCAACTATCGATCGAGGCGGATAATTGGGTCCGTAATGGAAACAATGCTGCAGGTAGCGCGCCGCGGAGAGCTTCCAAGGGATTTGAATAAGATGAAGCGCGGCACTGATTGTGCCTTGTTGAGAAGCTGTCAATGTGTCATATCACATTTTCTCCTCCGCCATGTTCTCCTCCTCCTCCCCCTGCCTGCGCCAGAAAACACTGTTTGATGGCGTCTCAATATGTCAAAACTGAAACGAAGCCTTCTCATGATCACGACCGTATTGTCAAAATAACGAACAAGGGTTTTAATCAGCTGAAGAGTCTAATAATAATCAGTCAATGCGAGAATACATAATTATGTCAGGAATAATCATCTTGATTACACTGTTGAATATCCTGATCTCAGTTATTAATAACAATCATTCAATCTTTGTTTCCAGAACGGCGGTTCCTCATTCGTTTGTAGCCATCCCACCTCAGTAGTGGAAATTACAGTCTGAAGCAAACATTTGAGTTATATATAGTAAAAGGAAATGCTACATTTCAACTGATACCATTTTATCTGCAGGGTTACACAGTCGTTAGCTGTTCAGTGTCCCTAAAAGCACTCTGGGAATATTAGACAAGACATCAGTGGCGGATTGTATTTCATCATCTTTGTTAACTCATGTCCACTTTACTGCAGGCTCCTCTTAAATAAAGATCACAGAAAAATGAAGCGTACATGTTCTTGGCTCTCGGGTAGAAAAACACAAAAAATAAAACGTACATATCGACTGAACATTTTGTCGTTTGTAGCTCATGTCAGTTGTTTGGTTAACGCCACAGTCGAATCGGTCTCATCTGATGAGTTTCTCTTCAGTTCTAGAGTGAATTTGAACAGACTTTCGGGTACATCACCTCCTTCAGAGCATTCCTCGACTCATCGCCCTGATTAAGACGTTCAGAGAGGCACGCGTCACGACAAACGAATCCTCCAGCTGACCGCCATATAAATGCTACGGAACTTAATGAGTTCAAAACTTAGATGAAGCATCAGCCAGACACATGCAGTGAACCTGGGGGTCTGGAAGACTTTCAGAGAGTTTTTACCACCTTAAGGGAATATTTTTAAGAAGCCGGCTTGATGGAAGCAGGGAAGACAAATGTACGACACCTGTACGACACCTGTACGACACCTGTGACCTGCTGCTGGACAGGTCACAGGTGTCGGACCCTCTCTAAGGTCAGAACTGGTTGTCCTTACACCGGTCTGATAAAGACTCAGAGCTGCAGGTCATAAAAAGCCCTGCAGCTACATTCCTCTGAGACTCTGAAGGGTTAAAGGGTTAATCAAAGTTTTACACATAAATTTAGTTTATCAACATTTTAATATCCTTACTGTTGTTCTGTTTTCACCAGGATCAAATTGATCCAAATCTGATGCCTCTACTTTTTTCTGAACCAGAGAAAGTCCATGTCATTTCATACCGCATCATTTCACAAAAGGACACTATTTCTAAATTTTAGGACCAAAGTTTCATAAAACTTTGAATGTTTTATAATGTGGCATCATTAGTCTAATGTTTAATAAGTGTGATGAAATCTGCATTACGTTTTTATGCAGGAATTCATTAGTGAGAGTAAATCAACATCTCATTAGATGAAATTGACCATCTCATTTTGTTTCTAGTTTATTTCTAGTTTCTTTGAGTGATGTTTTCTCTGATAAGGACAACTGACCCACTCATCAATACTCAGAAGTGGACAGAGAAACTACTAAAACACCCTCAACCTCTGATTGGCCAGTTCACATGACATCAAAAAGTTGTTTTAAAAGGCCAGTTTTATGGACTTGGAGGGAGACAGAGATGGATTTTTTCTTGAGAAGGGGAGGACAGGAGTGGAGATAAATGGCCTGGTCCTGCCTCTGGACCTACGATGGGCAGCTTGGCTCAACAAGAACCCACTTATGGCATAACCATGGTTTTCACCCAGATGACGTTGAGTTGATGTCAAAAATACAGAGAGAGATTAGTTCAGATTAGCCAAATTTTCTCTGATTGATTAGTTCCAGATTTCCATTTGAGATTTTCCAATCTCGTACCTTCTGTTTAAAGTTTAATTTGTTCTTCTGGAGAACTGTTACATTCTGGGAGTTTATCACTGTTATTTTTTTTTTTTTATAATTTATTCACTTTACATTTAAGCACTCTTAGTCCCTTTATGTTTATTATTTACAGGACAAGGAACCATGATCCGATATCAATGTAAGGGGTCAACAAATAAGGTGACACTTGTCATATTAAGTTAAGATGACAGTAAAATAACTCTTAACTGGTTTGTTTTATGACTTCTTAATGTTTTTTTTAATCATGTCATGAATATTTTACAATAATTAAAAACATATTTAAAAAAGATAGAGGATTTAAAACACATTTGTTTAATTTTAATGACCTCTCACGGCCCACCTGCAGTCCCACGATGGCCCACCAGGGGGCCGCGGCCCACACTTTGGGAATCACTGATTTAAGGATTCACGACTTCAGATGAGACTGATTTATTAATTATGATTTTTAGTTTTCTTCCATTACAGGAAGTGGTGTCCCATTCAACAATTAATCAATTATGATCCCAGATATCCAGGAACACTACACATGAAGCAAAGCCATAAACGAGTTCCTTTACTACTTTTTGTGAAAACCTGTGAAAGTTGAATCAAAGTTGATCGAAATGCACTGAACAGTAGAAACGCCAAAATACTGTATATTTGTACTGTGTATTTGTAAATGGTGGATCGGGATTAGCTTAAAGACATAAATCAAAGACAAGACAAAGTACCATTTCAAGTTAAGCGTATACCGGCTCCTCTGTCATTTTTTTTTTTGCAACACGTACAAACACACAGGAGTATCAGCCATTAAGACTCTCTTGACTCTGGAGGAGATTAGGTTTACATTTACGGGTAATGCTAACATCAGCCAAGGGCAAGCCGCGGCCTTTCAGGGTTGAATTTGTGAAAGCAATTCACTCCTCCTTATAATAGGGGCAGTGTGTTCATGATAACTGTAGCTAAGTATGACTCAGGATCCCTGAAGGCAGCAGCTGATCCAGACGACGCCAGAGGAATCAGAAAAAGAAAGGTTTTCAGGGGAAAGTGGATTGTGGGGATTGAAAAGGAAAGAAATGTGTGACTTAACAGAGATGGATGGTGATTTGGTGGTGGAAGAATAGAAGGTAGTAGATTTATTTATTTCTTTTTTTTTAGATGGGGGGGGGGGGCGGTAAGGCGGATTTGAGACTGAAAAGTCTGAACCTCTATTTGAAAGTGACAGAGTGAAAGAAAAGCAGAAGCTGAGGAGGAGTGGAGGCGGGGTGATTACTCAGTCCATGTGCCTCAGACAGCCATCAAGGAGTTCATTGACAGAAAGCATTAAGTATGAACATGTAGCTGCTGTAGGAATAAGACTTCTTCAAGGGCCTTTACACTACATGCTAATTTCATTAGAGCAGCTACGCAAGACAGACATCTTTGTATGCAAATGAGGGGGCTCAGTTTAAGTAAATTACAGCCCGTGTCTGCCAAGTATGTGATTATGGATCTGGGGTGTTTGTGCTGTAACGCTCATCCAAACGTGCAAAGCCTTTTGAGTCCAATCCTGCGATGAAATGGCATAGAAACATTGAGCACTTTAAGACGGTTACAGAATGAAGCTCTTTGTACGAGAAATGAGCAATTTATTGAGTTACAAGGCTCAGTATTACTGAGAGGAAATTCAATCTCTTCTTTGGCGTTAAAAGCTAAAAACCACCATGGCACATTACTCACTAGCCGAGTCTTATTTTTTTTGCTGAAATGATCGATTATGACAGAACATTTCCGTAAAATGGACCAACTATTTAGAATCCAATTATGACACATTTTGTGCTCAAAGTTTCAGGCCTTCAGCTGCTCAATTTGTTAAAGTGTGCAAGAAAATCTTGCTAAGTAGGGGAAAAAAATACAGACATCGTCATGACCTGTCATCATTAAAGGCAGTACGGCAAGACAGACCCTTAAATAAAAACCCATTCATTCAAAAACTGGTAGTGTACCACAAAATATCTGCTAAATCCAAGTATGGAGGGTCTTAAAATCTTTAACCAGGCCTATCTTTAATAGGCCGAGTATGGAATAGGACAAAATGATATGCATGTACAAGTTAGCATTCGTACATATTCATCTAAACTTGTGCATAAATAAAAAAAAATTAAAGTTTAAAAAAATATATCCATTCTTTTGGGTAAAATCATATAATAAACATTAAATTTGTATCGTTGCCTAATATGATTCAAATAGTTATGACCATAAAAGATTATGAATGCAATGTTGCATGTTTCTTTATTATGAATACAAAGATCACGTGATCACAATCATAGTCTATGGAACATCAACTTCCAGGCTGTGAATGAAAACTTTACACAACATGGTCATATCATGAAGAGAATATGGTTCCCTGTGCTTGGACGGATGTGCTAACAGACCACCATGACTTGCTGTGGTTGGTCTGGAAGGATCTGAGTATGAAGGAAGGAGCTTCGCTTCGCTTCGCCATGCTAACCGAGGCAGTCATTTCATGTCACCACCGAAACAACAACATTAGAGACCGGAGATCCCAGTACCAGGATAATTTACTGGAAGATTGTTTTCTGTGAGCAGCTTGGATCAACTGCGTAGCAGCCGTCCCACAGAGCCGTTGGCTGAGAGCTCGATCGGCTCCGGGCCACAAGTGCCTTCGGCCGAGTCGGGGAACAGCCCCACATGAGACTGGCAACGCCGCTGTAAACAATTCAAACAGCTAATGGTCAATTCCTTTCAGGACTCGTCAAAGCATAATCATGCAGGGTCCTGGTGAAGCCCGTTGTGGACCGCGGCATTTGCTCCCAGAGGCACCATTGTATACGTCCACAGTCGTAAACGCTCTATAAGCTCATATTATTTTAACACATGCAGGTTGAGGAATCGTATTACTGACATGTAGACACACCATATTAGCCAATGATGTTTTTTTTATAAATACGCAACACAATGCTAACGTTTGTCATCCACTGAATCAGGAGCCCCGGCGCTCATAATCCCGTAAATCACATTGCTGTGACTGGGAGCAGAACAAAATACAGCTCAACAACCATGAAAGACACGAATGGCCACAAAAAATATTTCTCAGCTTGTTGCTGACACTGAATAACTATTTTTCTATCAGTAGGAATCCCCATTAAATCCTAAGTGGAAACCAATTTGACCTGCTAATTCTTGGTCAAACTGTCACTTTTATAGAAGACATTGAGTTCAATGATGATCAATTCATTACTGTTAACAATTTTGACTTCACAGTTGATGATTTCTATTCATCAGCAAACAGAGAATGACTTACGCTTCTAAAGTTAAAGTACAAGAGACAGCTTCATTGCAAATGAGTCCATAATATACAGTATTAGAAAGCCACATGCCGTCAAGGATATATTCCTTTCATCATTATTCACTCATACTCCATCTGAATCAATCCTTCACAGAGGACCATTCAGTCACACACACTAAGTCAACCTAATCACACATCCCTCTTCCTCTACTACAGCTGCCAATTTTCCATCATAAGTGGGATTTTTAACCGACTTTAATGCCAGCTGTGTCAGCTATATTTAATAAATGGGAATCTCCTCTGCGGTCGGACGGTGTGCAGGAGGAGAGAGATCCTCGAGTGCTGGAAAATATGTGTGAGGAAGTTGTGAATGTAAAGTTTTAGAAGTTAAGCTGATACGCACCATTAAATAGATTTGAGGAACACCTGTGGATGTATTTTAAGGTGCACCTCAAACACACTACTTCCTTGTGTGACATTATAGGAAAATCAAAAGAAATCAGGCAAGATGTCAGGAAAACACCTGTGGACCTGCACCTGTCTGGTTCATCCTTTGGTACAATTTCCAGATGCCTGAAGGAGCCACGTTCATCTGTTCAAATTATACACAACCATGAACACCCACTCAGGAAGGAGACGGTTCTGTGTCCCAGAGATTAACGTGCTTTGCTACAAATGTGTGACAAAGAAACAAAGAACTTAATTTCTGGAGACATGCCTCGTAATCTGATGAAACTAAAATTGAACCTTTTAGCAATAATGACTCTTGTTCCATTTGGATGAAAAGGGAGGAAGCTTGGAGACTGAGAACACCATCCCAACTGTGAAGTACGGGGGTGGCAGCATCATGCTGTGGGGGTGTTTTGCTGCATTTGAGTCTGATGAACGTCACTGTGTCATTGCTATTGAAGCAACATCTCCAGATATCAGCCAGGAAGTTAAAGCTTGGGTGTAAATGGGTCTTCAGATGCAGGGTGACCCTAAAAATATCACCAAATTAGTTACAAAGTGGCTTAAACCTTTGGGGTCTAGAGTATAACTGGCCATTTTAACTACTTTAAAAATGGTTTATCTTGCCATGTTTGGCATTAATTTTCCATTTTGGCATACTGTATTAACACACCGGACCTTAAATCACACAGAAAACAAAATCTGAATTGGACCTCTGTGTTCCTCCAGAGGACCTAGAGGAGGTGGCTGGAGAGAAGGAGGTCTGGGTCTCTTTGCTTAGGCTGCTGCCCACGTGACCTGAATTTGGATAACCAGAAGTTGATGGATGGAAATTATTTTGTTAGTCCTAACTGACCAAAATCAGGAATCTGATTTAATATCAGACAGTGAGAGATAAAAAGGAAAAGACACTAGGTGAAGCTCAGATTTTTCTTGCAACAAGACAAATAAGGATTTGCCTGAATCACCAGCCAAATAGAAATAATGGTTTTGATTGTAGCTTTTTTTCATTCCTTCCTGTTTTGAATAGGAACATTTCTGAAGAAGAAACTGATTTTATTTGTACAGCAATTATAATCAAAAGGAAAATGTTTTTTAGGTGAGCAAATCAGGATCCTTAGACAGGCAGCATGTGGGATGTTAACAGGTGTCCTTCGTGCTTTTTTTTTTTTTTTAAGTATTTGTGACTGGTTTCCTTTTTTTTTCCTTTCATGGGATTTAAAAAAAACTGCTGAGATGCTCCATTGATGACAGGGTCCCTTGTTAAAGCACGAGAAGTTATTGTTCCGTACAAACATGTAAGCTAAGCCCAGCAGTATCTCGCTTTCTTATTTTAATAATGGCATCACAGCATTTTTCATGCCTGTTATTAAAGCAAGAAAGCATGACTTGGCAGATCTCAACATTTCATCCGTGAAGATGTGAGTGGAGAGCTAAAGTGGATAAACAGAGCTGGAGGTGCATGAGGCAGAACAGCTGGCTGCTGGTCAAGATCTGAAACACTCCGCTGCCGGAGTGTTTCAGACCCAGGAGGTCGGGGGACTCGTGTACTAAGACTTGCATGGATTTCAGTCTAAATATTTGCATGGAAATTTTTCGTACGCACAAAATGATTAATATGTGCTAAACCTTCCGTACAGGCGAATCCATGCACAATCAACTTGAACATGAGCCCAAAACATGGCACATCTCCTCAAGTTGAATACGGATTCCTGACATTTCCTGACAGAGGTTTTTCTGATACCTGACAGAGATATTCCTAAGATAACGATAACATCTGATGATTGAGACCTGACTCTGATGGCTGATGATGTCCTAAAATGTACACCGTACCCCCCAGTCCTGTCGAGACAGCGCCATCGCTCTACAACTGCCCGGGTGCGCCAATAGACATCATTGTATCTTCGCTCTCAGGCAGTCTATCAGTTGGTGAGGGATGTTAACAGGCACGTCTTCAGTGGACAACCGCTGTCTCCGGTGGTTAATACACTTTCAAAGGTGGATTTTAATTTAAAACACATCGCTCACCAAAGGCCGCTCATCCTGCCCCCTACCAGCTTGGAGCCTCAACCCCACCATGCTATTCGTAAGATATACGAATCTTGGGTTGATCCAGGTCACCTTCCCACAACATCAGTTATGTGCATTCATGCATCATATATTTGCTCGGTTGTGGAATGGAAATTCTTCCTATTAACATACACAAATTCATGTTCGGATGCATGCAGCCGATCACTCAGGAAACCCAGTGGTGTCAGCACTTGTAAAGGAACGGGTAATGTTCTCCCCGTATCTCCCTCCAAAGTCAGACCCAACTCAGCACAAACATCTAGAAGGTCAGCTCTTGGAGATCTAAAAAGGCTGATAGCCATAACCATCCTGGGCCAAAAATAAATAAATCCCTGTGAACCCTAAAAATCCATTCCCTTTTGATTATCCCAATGTTGCCATTGTCATCGGTTCTGGGTTGCATCATCATTCAATTTAGCATTATGTATATTGTGAAGCAATACAAAATCTGAGAACTAAAGCCCTGAATCACAGAAGGAAAACTCTCAGCTAAATACTGTAAACCAGAGCACGTTCATCTTTCTCCATTGGTACTTTTCGCGCCATCGGTTCTAAAACCATCTGTTTTCCAACAGTCTGTCAGTTGTGCTTTTTCTGTTCTAGCTTCCAATTCTAAGAAGAGAGTCAGTGATGATCGCGCTCTCGTTGACAGAATTAGATTTCTTGGTTGCAGAGTTTTCCATCTCTGATTCAGGGTTTGGTTCTCAGATTCCACATTTTGATTCACAAAATACATGGTGCTGAATTGACGCCAGACTTCCACGTGTGGTTGGATACAAGTAGTTGAGGAAACGATTCCTAATATTTGGAACTTCACTGTCGCTTCAAAGTGTCGCCAATGGACAAAACCCCAAGAAAAAGTAAATCTTGGACATTGCTGTCAAAGTGGCCCAACATCCACCCCTGTGGGGGACACTGAACTAAAAACTGTGAAAATTAATTTGTGTTGCTTGAATCAACATTCCTTGCTTTCAAATGTCATAACAACTCCAACCTTGTGGTACAATATCAGCCTTGTATACTTGTGTCTGGTCTAAATCTTGGACTACTTCAAACCTTGTCTCTAAAAGGAGACTTTTGTTGGTGTCCTTTAAGTATTTAAATCTGTAGTATGTTACTGGCCCAGCCTGAATGTCATGTTATTGTAATGTCTTAGATGTCCAGTTTCAGTTTCTTTAATACCTTATCTGTCTTTTCAGCGATCAATGTTGATTTAAGAAGGTTTCAGAGATGTGTGAAGACCTTTAATTCCCTGTGAACACACACATCCGTTAGAACTTGTTAGCCAGTAGAACAGAAAAGGAGTCTGTTGGTGTGTTTGAGTTTTTCTGCCCCTCAGTGCTGGAAAAAAATATATAATGAAAAAGCTGAAAGCTGCTACAACAAGGACATTTTCTTCCCAGTACAGGGCTGCGTGGTGTTTGATGTTGGACTCGGGCAGCTACACCTGTGGCTGTGGGTTATATGATCAAAGGTAAGATTGTGAGATTTGCAGAATCTGCCATTGCAGGGTGATCTCCACGGAGACTCTGCACCGAGCACAGACCGTCACCACTTCTGACACTATGATTCACACTTTAGGATGATTTCCTCATTCAAATCAGAATTTGTTGAACGTATAAAGTCAGAAACATGTTTTTTTTTTCATGTGATCATTCTACAGTTAAAAATTATATGCAGTCAGCCGTTTTCTTGGATTTCTTGTATGATAAACAGGGGATTTGTCAGTTTATGCACGATTTAAGCCCTAAAATACCACAAGGCAGAGATAAAACAACATTTTGATTCCCATCAGAGAATGTCAGAGGATTATTTGATTTCATGGTCAGACATGTATGCATATGATTTTCTTTGCAGTTCCACTGTAATCTGTACTCAGTTATATTTTCACCATGTAAGCATTTAAGTGTATCAATTCTGTACTCTTCTCTCTTGTGAATTGTGTCTCCATCAGGCATAGGGGTGAGGACCTCGCAATATGATATGTATCATGATACTTGGGTCACGATATGACATCATCGCAATATCGCGATTTTACGATATATTGCGATATTCTACCCCGTTGATATCAAAATTAAAAGTAGAGATGATAAATCAAGTTGCTGTATATGTTCATCAGATGATATTAATCAATCAGAGGACAAATTGAGTCAAAATTATTCTCTTCGAAACAACGTAATTATTGTGTATTATTAGTGTTTTTGCACATTTAAGTATTCACAATGCATCTAATACATGAATTTTCCTAAAAAAGTGCAGAATATACCGAAGCAGTCACAATGGGGTTGGGGGTGTTGTTTGTCCATACTACTCTAGCTGTTCTCATATTGGTTGTATTCCTGTCCAGTGGTGTCCAGGGCCAGTTTCTTGACAACCATGATGTCTTCTGGAAAGTCAAATTAAAATCTAGAGGACACAAGCTGATTCTTTTAACTGAAAAGATGGCTGGTCGTCCTCCCACTTGTGAAAACGAGCCATATCCTACCAAAACATCTTGCTTTGATCACACTTCAGTGTGAAATGACATTTAAATATCACTTAAATGCGAGTTGTCTTTGTCCTGAGGTTTTACCTTTTCATACACAGGGGATGCTTCAGGGCTTTTTATCTTAAAAATGTTACAGTTTAAAGGTGGCAGCTGGAAAACTCCTGGATAAGAAGCTGTATTGAAATAGTTTGAGCAAGAGGCCGGTTCATTTGCAGGTCCAGCTCCGTTTCCCTCCCACACCGGCATCAACGTGGTTCATCTGAGGAGGAGAAAGCCGCAGACGCTTCACATCCACCTCAGTGTGAAGCATCTTTCCTGATACTTCACACGCAAAATCAATACGGAAGATGAGGTGGAATTACTGCTTTCAACAGGAATCATCGTCATGTGGTTTTTCATATTCTGTAAGGATTCTGTGGTGTTTGCAGATACTTTACAATGTTAAAGGAAGCACTCCAGGAAAATGAGGAGCGCTTGAAACATTTGTTCAAATGCTCTTTTGTCAGAGCAAAAAGCACTGCTTCCGATCCAACTAATTGCCTTTAATAAGTCAATTTCATCGCCAGTGAAACATTCAGGTGGAGATGAGAGACGCTTCCAATCTGTCACACACATTTAATTATTGAATTTATTAGTACGAGTTAATAACAGAGAAACTCCCAGAGCTCCTTATTTTTTCTCGCAACAGCTTTGATTTAACTGCATGGTCTTACGTTTGCGTGACTGTCAGCGGAGCATCGACTTGAAAGAGTCGTGTTTAGCAGGTGTGAACCCCCCCCCCCCCAGCCGCCGCCGCCACCAACTGGGCGCAGAGATGAAGCGTCAGGAGAAACCTCAGAGGGAGCACGCTCACAACTGGGAGGTCAATGATGCAGCAGTAAGCTTTTAACCAGTTACCCCCACGGGAGGCATTTACGACTAATTTGATTTTGTGGAGCCTACAAACGGTGCCTGAGGTAAACACCTGCCAGGCACCAAAGGCCTGTTTCATTACTTTTAGTGGATAAATCAATAAGGTCAATTGTTTTTTTTTTGTTTGTTTGTTTTTTTAACTGTATTTACTGTTATCAAATATTTAATTGGACTTTCCAGATGAACAACTACCTTGCATCAGATCAGGTGGAAGACAGCACAGTTTGGATGGTTAATTATCCTGATAAGTTGTGAAATCACCACAGCGACAAATCAGTGATGATGACAGAAGCTATAATTTAAAAAGTCCAGATTAAATTTTGAAAAGTCCACACATTGGTTTGAACTCAGAAAGGATTTAGGGACACGTTACACCATACTTGGTCTCTCAGGTCATTATTAGTCTTAATGTTAGCTAGATTTCCGCTTTCTGATCAGATCTTTGTCCAGTTCCCTCTACAGCTCCACTCTACTCTTCAAACACGGTCACTTTTGGCTCCAAAAACAACCAACATGGCGGCAGCTGATGCTCGCCATCTTTTCTTTGTCTGAAATCAAATAATCTGGCAGCAAAGATGCCGCTATTTTTCCCATTATTTTACAGTGGATCCACTCCAATTTATTTCTTATGACAAATAAGATAATGGAAAAAAGACAAAAGGTAGAAAATCAATACTTATTTTGAAAGTATTGGATTACACGTTTAAACACTTTGCTGCGAATAAGTAACAAGTAACTGAACAATTATATTCCGAGTTTCTATTTTCTTCAAAACTAATGAACTCTGCGCAAATATCATAATCAGGTTGATCCCACTGGAAGTGTGCTGTTGTTTTATATGGAGAAATTACAGCTGCTGCTGGTTAACTGGCAGGATACACCACACCCTCACTGTCGTGTCTCTTTAATCGTCTTGTCTTTAAATGTTTCACTGCTGGTGTTTTTTAGTCCTCTCTGACGAAATCAGGATTTAAGATGTTAATAAAGACGTAAGAATTTACTGTCAGAGAGGACTGGTGAAGGACATTCAGCCACATTCAGAACCGTTTACTTACTAGCCAATTAAAATGCAACTTAGAGAACTTATTAATTATTGCAACCTAGTAGGAGTCACTTACGAGAGCAAATCTGCCAAAGACGAACCTTATTAAAAAAGAGAAATCCCGAACTTCATGACTTTCAGCTTGACAAACACTGCAGACACTGTATACTGTATATTTGGACTGTTTGTAGACAAAAGATGGATTTGCAAGTCATTAGGTGTGTTTCTGTCACCCACTAAGATGTGCAAATTAGAATTTCGTAAAGAAAATATCAACTACTGAGTCGTTTTCGCAAAAATTTAAACCAAAGCATTAAAATAAAAAAAGAATATTTTGCAAAGCTGCAAAATAAATGTTTTTTTCTTTTTAAAACACAGTTCTCATGATGTACAAAGCGGAGTTGTTATAGCAAAGTATCGCTTGAAGGCCACGAGGTCAGCGAGACCTTTTATCCTTTTATATCCTGAATATGTGGAGTGTCATCTATTCCTGATTCTACCTTTGAATGTGGGACATCATCAGAGTCTCGTGGTCATCAGCTGCCTCATTAGTGAGTAATGAACTTCCCTTTGTACAAAGAGAATTAAATTTTATTTGTGCCTCAGTCGCAGCTATGTCTTATTTAGCTGTTTTAACCTGACTCACCAGAACCACAATTTTACTCAAAATAGTCTTCTACATTTTTTGCCTTAACAGGAGTCAAATGTGTTTTTCTGTAGGAAACGACTCTCTTGAAGGTAGAAGGTTAAACATCCAGATATACACATCTGGGCTGAATCTGGGCTACTTTTAGCACTGATGGCTCAGTTACAACACCGGCCAGTTCTATGTGGGTCAGACGTGCCCTAAAGCTCATGAACTGGACAGAACTTGGGTCCTTACACGTGCGGTACGAGCCAGCTGTGGCCCAGATTTCATAAACTGGTATGACTTGCAAAGGTGTGAGAGGGCCGAGCGCAGTCCAAGATTCATGAAAGACATCAAGGACTTTTTCCAGGTGAAATCAGTCACATGTAGTGCTGGGCGATATGACGATACATATCATGGGGACGATATAAAAGTGTGTATCGTGCCATTTCTCTTCTATCGTTTCTAACCTAATTTTATCAATTATTACAGCAAATATGTAATTAAATAACCTGCAATGATAAATTTGATAGAATCATATCTACTTCTACAAAGTAGCCTTTTATGTTTGCACTTTTATTCATGGTTAATGCCTTAAACAGAGTTCTCTTCAACCCTGATGTTTACTTTAGACACTTTATATTGGTTTGCAAACTTTGCACTACAAGGTTATAGATTTCAGAAAGTTAAAAAATAATTTGTATTTATCTTTTATAGCTGAACTTCAGTGCAAACTGTTGTGCACTTTAAAAAAATATGTGAAAGCTACTGTACCTCTGTACCTACCTGTTTTTGCTGCACTAAAATGTTTGTTTGTGACAGTTCAGCTAAATGTCCTTTCAAAATAAAGTTGAAAAGTAAGCAATGAGATTTTTGTCAAACTTTTCAGAGAATAACTGAAAACATACTTTATTATGGTATATCATGATATATATCGTTATCATGATATAAAATAGTCCATATCGTGACATATGATTTTTTCCATATCGCCCAGCACTAGTCACTGGTAGAGTGATGTCAGGAGCAAGACTCTGGAGCAGTGAATATTATCAACATTTTAAAATATTGCTCAAGTTTTGAGGCAAAAGTTTCAATGAGCCTAAAGTTTTTTTCAGGGTTCTGTATGGACACCAGAAGAAGACAACAAATCCCTTCTTTAGAGGACAGAGAAGCTCAATGCTGAGAGCAGAAACCTCAACACCTGTTGGCGAGCCGACCCGAGTGTCTGTGAGGATTTGTTGTTGCTGAGACGGTGACGCACAGAAAGAAATATATTTTTCCACTATAGGTTTCATTTATGATACGGTTAACGCTAAGAGAAATAGGGTGACACTGAACTGAATCACTGAGTTTAAAACAGGGATGCTGGAGTCACCAGGGCACGCACCTCCCACAACCCTTTGTTTGATTGCTTGTACGTGTGGAGCAGAATATGTTATTTCAAAAACAAATATAGCAAAATATCTGATTCAGTCCGTGTGCAGGAGAGAACACATCATCTATCTTGACAGAAAAGATGGGAAATGACTAAAACAAGCCAGAGAGAGAAATCAATCTTCAGTTTCCTTTGCAGGATGAAATTGGATTTTGGCAAAAATAATGCCTTTAAGACGAAAACATTGAAGTAGCTCACCTTCTATGCTCCGACTGTTGCAGAGCTGGCAGCTCGTCAGCCTTTTTCTGTTCTATTTAGACGGCTATACATATTCTCTAAAAACTAAGGGGATTATGTAAATTGCGGTACATGCCTTGTGAGAGATGCCAAAAAGAAATGAAAATATTTTCTCAAAAAAGCTCTTTTCCAATGATGCACATTTATGACGGTAGTGATTTCTGCAGTCTGATCCCACTTTGTTCTGACATTTATGCCTCATCTCTCCTGCCAGCAGCATCTGAGGAGGAAGAGCTCTTGAAAGAGTCCAACACAAATCTGTGATGCACTTCCGCCTGTAAGTTTAATGAATCCGGGGGAGTTTGTCAAACTTTACCAGCGTCTGACCTCCATCTGCGCTGCGTTTGCATGCAGCCGAGCGTGTAATGCTCAAAAGTTATCTCGGTGAGCGTCTTCTCTCGCACCCTCGGGGACTGCGGGTACAGTGGCTCATCGATCGATTTCGCTGGATGATTTGTCTTCATTAACGCCGAGCGGCATCTAAGCCGCGGCTGAGGATGTGCGAGGAAAGCAGGGGAGATGTGCCGATTCATCTCAAATGCAAAGAGGGGTCAGACTGCTGCCCGGCACCATATGGTATCACACCGACATCAAAGACGGACGGCTTCGGGCTTATTACTGTGTTCTCTCGAATCATACCTGCCTTAAATCAAGCTATAAGGCTTAATTGCATTTTGTCTTTTTTTTTATTCTTTAGCTCCAGCATCAAACCAAAAGCACAAAGACACAATTTCTCATTAACAAGTATAATCCGCCAAAGCCTCAAACAACTTCACTCCGATGCATCCTACAGATACTAAAACAAACGAGTCTACGACTCTTATGAGAACATAGGAAATCTGCTTCGATTAAAAGGTTGTTTTTAGCCTATTTTGCTGCAAATGAGAGCAGCATTCAGACAGAAACTGAGTTTTCTGCAGTCATCTCAGTTGTTTTGAATCGTGGATCTTAGCACGACCCACTTAGCACGACTAAAAATGGTTTGCACGTACCGTAATCCACCGGGGGTACTCTCCAGGAAAAAGCTAAAGTGACCCCACAAAGTAGGTATGACAAGTACGACGAGCAGATCCAAACTGAGGTTACATCATTGATAACTAATATATCCATAAAACCTCTGAAAGACCATCTAATTTTCCCTCAACTCACGGCTTCGCTGGTCCTGATGATTAGTCATTTTAACACATTAATTTAACTGTGATCTTTCTGCATATTTATAACAATTATTCTCATTCAGTTGTATAAAAGCTGGTGGGTGAAACTGACGCGTCACTTTTCCAATCCGACAGTTTTGACCGACTCAGAGATCTGATGGCCTTTAAACTGCATCATCAGCTGCAGAAATAAATCTGCCATGTGCCTTTTTTTTTTTTTTTTTTTTTTTTGCAAAGCAACAACAGCAGGTTTTATTCATTTCTGCAGTTTCATGATTTATCGTCCTGAAATGTCTTCTAAAACTACAATTGACCTTTCGGTCAATAGTTACTGTTGCTAGGTCGGACATTCTCGCTGCTTCTCCATTAAGGACAATGGTAATTGGCTATTTTTCCGATGCGTATCATCAGTATTTATATCACACTAGAATAACGTCGTGGTAAAATATTGCAGCTGTGGACCTGCAACAGTGACTCGAGGCGTCCAGAACGTTTGGAGGGGACATTTTTATTCTCTTTCCCAAACCGAAACAAACTTTGTTTATTAGATGATTGATTTAACCACTGTTCAGTAAAAGCAATAATATGATTTAGCGGCAAGGAGGGTGATAAGTTCTCTGTTAGCATTAGCTCCATAGGGTCAATGACTTCTCCACTATGGACCGGAGCACGCTAGCCAGCTATAAGCCTGCCTTGTTGTCTACAAATATATATGGCCCTGGATATTTATTTTGTTAGGTATAATGTGAGGCTAGTGATGCTAACGTCACTTTATTAATTATATTAATACAATGCTGCGACTGTTAACATAGCTCTAGTGTGGGATAGACCTACGGAAAACGTGGATTTATTTTAAAAACTACAAAGGAAAAATCCTTAAACCCATTTCTGGTCCGAAATCCAACGCTGCAATGAGATTCTTGTGAACTCATATGAATATTTGTAACAGATATTATGGCTATTTCAAACCAGACCAACACTTGATAGGTCCGTTGCCCCCCTTCCCCCCTCTTTTTTAAAATTCTGCTTTTAAGTCTGTGGAACCATCATTTCTGGAACTCCTCGTGGATCAATCCAGTTTTATTTTCAGTTTCAGTTTTTCTTTTCCAGATTGGGTGAATTCAACATTAAATGATCAACCTGACCTCTCGCTGTCCCAATGCTCTCTCTGAAAAGTCTTCGTAGCTTCTTTCAGAGACCATCCGGCATCAGTGGCTCTTGTATTCTCCGAGCACCATCACTGATGCGCTTTAAATTGCACATTCAGAGTGTAAGCTGCAGCCGATAAATGAATCACTGGCAATGATCATCAACAATCAAGGCCATTGTGGAGCCATCATGCAAGTCATATGAGATGAACTGATCAGAGTGGTTATGATGCTGAAGGGGGGGGGGGGGGGGGGGGGGGGGGGGGGGGGGGCTCGTCTCCTTGAGTTTCTGCGCTGACCTCTGCGCGTAAATATGGATTTCTCATGCATAAGCTGATTTGTTTTCCGGTGTTTATAGCGTCATCTTTGCCTCCTGTTTGTAACCGACCGCCGCTGACAGACACCTGTCCCGTCCTGACCTCCACATCAGGAGGGCGACGGTGCCGCAGGAGCAGACTGTCACTCCCGATCGGGCTAAATGACGCTCAAACACGGCGCGCAGTCGACCACCAGGACCGATTAGAAGTCTTACAGCTCTCACATCAAGATCTGCTGAGAAAAAAAAGAAAACGGCTGAAAACTTGTGCGCGAGCGAGTCTGCAGGGGCTGAAACAGTGTGCAATGATGTGATTCATTTGGAGCGGTGAGGAGGCAATTGAGTGCAAAAAATGTGAGCGCGTGTGCACGAATGTGTGTGTGTTGGCGCGGAGGTTTGTGCAAAATGTCAGGAGGGGAGTGCAAGGTTCACTGGGAGTTCAGGGCAGATGTCAGTCTCCTTCGCTCTCCCGGTGCCACACAGCCTCAGACTCGACAGCAGGTTCTGGCTGCGACGGGACCGAAGGCTGATACGTCTGGACGGGCCGGGTCACGTGTGCAGGCCGGGCCCAGAAACCAGGCGAGAGGATGAGGCGGGGATGTACGGTCAGGGACAGCTGGCAGTTACCATTTTATCCACTGGGTTTTTATCTCACAGGTTGTCAAAATTTATCTAGCAGCTGTCAATTTTATGTTTTGTTCCTTTACTGTGTGCAGAGTGTAAGCAGACCATAAACACCATCTGGAAGTACGTAAGAACGTCTTTAAGAAGTCCTGCTGCCTTACATGTTTCCTTCTTCAACCTGGAGGTCAAACAGATACGGACTCTTACCCCAAGAATTTAAAAGTCCGTCAACCACACCTCTGACAGCTTAACTGAAATTGTAATTAAAACCTCATTACGACTTTCTCACTCATTTCTAAATAATTTATTGAACATTAAGCAGTAATGCTTAAATGCTGCTTCAATTAGTCATGAATCCCAAATTGTTCTCACGAAGCTATAAATGATTTATGGCTGCATGTGTTGAACAAGCTTTAAAACAGGCCTCGTTTTTGTAGCTTCAGCGCTTCAACCGTTTAGATCAGGGGTGTCAGACTCAGTTTCACTGAGGGCCACATCAGCATCATGGTGGCCCCCGAAGGGCCAGATTGACAGCATGAGTTTAACAAAATGCAATGTAAATCAAAATAAATTAAACTACACCTTATTATAATGTTAAATAACTGTTTCTGTATTTATTATGTATTCAAGTTTCAAATATTTAAGTCATTATTATGTTAAACTGAGGGTTTGTGGTTGTAAGAGTATCCATTACCTTGCGATACTTTGTTTTTCTTGTAGGCTAAAACACTTAGCTCCGTGTTTGCTGTCAAAATGCCAACATAGATTAAACTCTTTCACGACTAACACCGTTTCATAACACAAAAGACAAACTGTTATTTCATCTTTATATACAAACTTGTAATTGTTTTCTCATCATTCATGAAACTGCCTTCTTTGTGCATCAATTTTTCTTTTCTTGGACATGTTCTGAAAAATTGTCTTGCTCATAGCTACCGTTATCGTTGTGGGTAACGACGAAATGCATGATGGGAGATGTAGTTTACTGTCAATATGCGCTTTAAAGCGGTGTAAGCTTATTTTAAGTCTTAAAATATTGGTTTAAAATTTAAGCCAATAATGCACTAGCTCTTGAGGGCCACATACAATGACGTGGCGGGCCACATTTGGCCCACGGGTCTTGTGTTTGACACATGTGGTTTAGAGCGTACTGAAAGTGACCTGTTAAACATTTCCCAGTCATCATCTCACTACGAGAAACTGGGAAGTACCTGTTCTGAGCAGAACATGGAGAACCGCTGGTTAAAACATGGATAATGGATTTTTAATTGCAACAATTAATCAAATGGCGATGCAACAATGTGAAAGGGGTTGAGCATGCTGATGAACCTCCAGATGATTACTTTCTTTCGGCGAGTCTCAGCTCATTGTGGAGCTGTCCCACCCTTACGGTTCAACCCTCTCGCAGTGTCACTTTCAGCAGCAGGCAGCCTGCAAATAAAGCAGGATATAGCAGCTAAAGGGGCAGATAATGCTATCAGTATTCAGCAGAGAGCACACGCAGGGAGGAAATATTGGACTTGGATGTGCCAGGTGGCTGGAAATACGACTCAAAATGTGTAAAAATACATGAGGACTAAAGGTTAAAGAAAAAAAAAAAAAAAACTCTGCTGACTTTGAATAGCGAGCACCACAACAGATGCAGCTGAGATGTGAGTATTATACCTGCAGACATGATGAACTGTACAGCAACAGGATTTACTAGTTATGGCACGTGTTAAAGGCTGGTCTGAAGAGCTGGCAATTATATGACTGATGCAACCGGTAGATGAATACTAATAAGCTCCTGACACCAGAACGTCCATCTAACCTATGAATATCCATACCTGTGATATCCCCTTTACACAACCAGGTCAAATCCAACAAGGAAGGTCTGTTCAAAAGCACAAATCAGTCACGGAGGGTAAAGCCCCACAGGGACCGGGCAGACATGAGGAATTCGATTACAGTCCAAAAGAATATTTCAGGGACAAAATAACGTTTCCAGTGAAAGTCTATAGCAAAAACTAGAAACAAGATGGGATTAAAAAAAAAAAGAAAAAACACTGGAGAGCTGGATACGATGTAGCAGCAGAGAGCAACAGAAACCAGCGAGTATGTATACACACTGATCAAGCGCAACATGTGTGACTGGCAGGAGCATATTAGATTAGAAGATAATTAAATCTGCTTGAGTCGGTTGTTAGCAGCCTGAGCAGCAAGGTAACCCCACCATCATCATCATCATCATCATCATCATCATCATCATCATCAGCCAGTCAACTGGTTTAGTCTCATCAATACTGGCCTCGAAGTTCAAGTGACTGGAAATCCCTCAGAAACAGCTAACCAGCTGAACTCAGATTTGATTGCTGCGTTTGTTTCAAGATTCTAAGTATTTATACATTAAAAAAAAGGGGAAAATAAGTCTTTTTAATGCATAAAGCAAGAAAAATAAAAGTCTCGATGCCCCCTCAGTCCTTCCCCACCTCTCATGCTCTCCGTCGCCCGCGGCAGTTCGTTTAACCACACTTAATGAGCAGCAGAGCATCAATGTTGGGTGGGTTGTCAGTGGAGTAGAAAATCAGTCGTGCGCTCTACTTCTGCCTCAGCTCGCGGCCTTAAAGTCACCTTGGGCTGTGAGGCGCAGCTCCTCGCTGACGTCACCTCGGCCTCGGACGGCTATCGCTTCACCTGCTCACCAGCCGTGCCAGCGAAGGGCCTTTCGGACAAACTTTGAGGTTTAGGGAGCTGTAATACCCTACGCATCTCTCTGTTGATACTCCTGAACGTGCAAGTGCACGTGCCCACCAAGCTTGCATCACTCAACACTTTGATAACTTGCACATCCGACTGTTCAACATCTCACGGGCTGAACATCTGCAGCATGTTGGCAACCTGCATGTGGCAACATGTGTCATGCTGATACGAATGTGCAGATTTAAATTACAGTTAAAGAGAACTGTTGCCGCGCAAATTCAATTGCAGATCTGAGGATACTTAAAGTTTGACAAAAGAGTGATGTTTTCAATGTTCAGTTTATCAGGACGGCATCATCATGCATGGATAACGTGTCTCACTAAAGTCACTAATATCTCATCTCCATGCAGCTATTAATGAGTCGCAGGAAACCAATCTGGTATCAAATTTGATGATAAGGCATCTGATCAATTAAGTAGATTATAATCAATTATATGAATAATTTGCAATAAATTTGGCCTTTAGGTAATTGCTGTGGGGGAAGGTAGCAAGTAGAAGATAAACCTCATCAAGCTCATGTGAAGGATAACAGGAAATGGCACGTAGATGAATTATCTTCCCAAAACTCGATCGTCAAAGGACAATGAATAGTATTGAAGCAACCTTAGTTAAAATAATTCAAAACAAAGCCATGAACTGCGGAAAAAGATCCGTTCACATTAATTCAAAAAGGCTCGAGTCTCATCCAGAAGGCTTTCACAGTTCAAACTGACCAGTTCAAACTGGTAGAAGATATCAGCCTCCCTAACATCACTCCTGTGGGTCTTTGGGTTTTTTTTTTTTCTTTGTCCACTGTCAAGTGTTTCTCTGGTTTTGGTCACATGAATGCAGTCGACCGGGTCGTGATTCAGCGACCCACCTTCATCTCGAGGTTTAGGGACAACAGAGTGCACGTTTTGAACAGAGAAAGTTTGAAGTAGGAGTAAAGGAAAACATCTTCCAACATTTAACACCTACGATGTAGCTTTGACTCCTCTAATCAGATTGTTTCACAAACATTTACACCTTGAAAAACGTGACCAAAACCAGATATGACCCCTGGGAGTGATGGGAGGGCCTGTCAGGGCAGGAACTGGACCACTGATCTCCCAGTCGAGCAGATCACTGCTCTACTTTTAATAAACAACCCCAGTCAGGACTGTCCTGCCTGTTATAAATACATTATGAAGATCTTCTACCAGAGAAACCAGCCCTGCCTTCAGTTTCACTCCAACTCTCCATCCTTCACTGGTCTCCACTCATTTTGTGAAACAACAAAATCTTTATAAATCATTTTGCTCGCAACAGTGTCCCTTGTTTCACGGTCTGTTGCTTTTATCTCGCCGATGATTGATGGCGAGGCACCAGAACGCTACATCAACATCGTCCTGCGTTTTTTTGTAAAGGTGTATTAAATAAAAACCTGCATGCTGATGTTCAGTAGCGCTCACACTAAAACCTTTCAGCTCCTCCGGCTCTATTCAAGTCCTTTCCTTATTTCTGATCGTCAGTGAGCGTCGCCTGCCGCTTCTTCCCTCCGCCATCAAACAAAGATTCATCACTTAAGAGAAGCTGAAGCTGCTCAGTCACTCAGGAACAGATGATTGTTATATCTGGACCCGACACAGCTGAGGCTGGTCATCAAAGACCACCGGTTATAATGTTTTCTGTTTCCCGTCTCCTCCACCATTTACCAAACACCAACCGCCCTCTCGATCACACATACACCTCGTACGAAGGAGTCGTTACCGTCGCTGCCTGCGGCTGCTAAGTGTCATGAACTTTTGCTTCTTTTCATGTCTCACAGAAGCGAATGTAAGGTGTCACTATAGCAACAGCATCTGAAGAGAAGCCAAAGACGCACGGACGACTTTGACAGCAGCATTTACACCTGTAAGCTCTAATTACAGGGTGAGAAAATATAGAAAAGACAACTGAAAGCAGAAACAAAGCAAACGACAGCAGTCAACAGACACTAACGTCATTTATCACGAACAATGAGCGGCGCACGCACACCTCCGGTTTTACCAGACTCCGACCGCGGCCTCCAACAGTTAATGTGAAAATGGCAGGCATGTCAGACGCTGATAATTAATGTTAATTCTGTAAGCGATTTGATGGCAGGCTAAAATTAAACTTGCTCTCCTGCTGAGGAGCTTTCTGCGAACAGGCGGCTGTGTTCATATTACGCTGCTCTGTAATTCAACAACTTCCATGAAATCCGACAAAAGTCTCCTCCGCTGCACATCTGTGCCGTTCTCAAGGTAAAACTTTCAATCGTTTACAGCTGGCGCATGAATCGTGCTTTAAACAGGAAGTTAATGGCTTGTCGTAGCTTCCTCCAGAACTCGCTTTTCAATGCACGATGTCACAGCGTAAATGAGGAGCTACGGGCGTGAAAACAAAAATGGCCGACATTACTTGGTTTTGCATCATATGATGTAGCAGTGGGCGGTAGAAACGATATACGGTAGAAACGATATAAATGTAGCTAACGGTAGAGATTTTTACAATACCGGCCTACCGCGATTGTGCAAGTTGATAATGTCAAGCTGCACCTACGAACGTCGATCACGTAATACGACAAAAAGAATCAGAGGTGGATTCATATTACAAATGCCATTACTGTAATTTTGTGTAAGGTCACGGTGGAAAAAAAGTGGCTTTAGAAAACATGATAAAGACACTTGAAGGACACTTCGAGTTACCTAGCCGCAGAGTTGCCAGGTGGGAAATGTAGGATTATCGTACCAGAGATTCAAAATTATCGTATTTTGAGGGAAATCATCGTACATCTGTCATAGCGAAAAAATAACAAGCCCAATGATGCACTATAGTCAAATTTAATCACTCTAGTGTTAAATAGCAGGCGAAGCTAACCATTCAGCCCATTCAGCCTATGATGCTAGTTGTTCTGAGACAAACGCTCGTATCTCACGCTCAGTAAAGCACGGTTGGCTGGAAACATGTCACATAGGAACAGATGCCTTCAGGGGTAAAAAAAAAAACAAACTCTCCAGAAGACAGTTGCGGCCGGCAATAATTTTAAATAGTCAAATTATCGTACATTTGGCCTTTTTTTGGATTATTGATCGTACATCGTACAGAGGGCCAAATTATCGCACAAATACGATAATTATCGTACACCTGGCAACGCTGCAAGTACTTTAGCCCAGTGATCCCCAAAGTGTGGGCCGCAGCCCCCTGGTGGGCCGTTGAGGTACTGCAGGTGGGCCATGAGAGGTCATTAAAAATAAACAAATCTTTTAAATCCTCGATTTTTTTCAAATATGCTTTTAAATTACTGTAAAATATTTAATACACGATTTAAAAAATATTTAGAAATAAAAAAAAAAAAACAAATGAGTGTTTTTATCTTACCTTAACATAACTAGCGACAACTGTTAACTTATTTTTGACCCCTTAAATTATTATTGGAATGTAGCTTTTAGTAGAAGAATGAATTATATATCGCAATATATATCGTAACCGCACATGCTTTAGATTATACAGCAATATTGATTTAAAGCCATATCACCCAGCCCTAATATGATGTTTCATGTGCCTGTATTTTTGAGACAACTTCCAAATTATTCAGTGCAGAAATAAATTATCTAAGGTTGGATTATTAAACTGCTTTCAGTTCTCATCTACGTTTAAGATCTGACATCAGAAAGACTAAACCTAAAGATTTGCTCTGTTGTCGCTGGGAAGAACATATTGTGTATTTGTGTGTTTACCTGAAAGGACAGGAAAAAAAAGAAACATCTCATTAATTTGTCAGTTCAACAAAAATAAAAAAGTAGTTTGATGAACTCTTCATCAAAATGGAACGGGATTTCAGGGGTCAGAGGCAGAAACAGATTCAAGATTCCTTTCTCCTCATCATCCCTTCAAAAAATTGAAATGGCATTTGTGTCCATGTTCAACGACGCCATCAAACAACCTCTCAAACAACTGGAGCACAAACATCAACATGTAATTGGGGTCACGAACATGTGATGCTGAGAGCAGCGACTCCCTTCAACACGGCCCCGTTTACGTGCCAGTGTCTTCGGGGTTAATATAAAAATTGAAGCTCTCTCCGGGGTTTGCGCTAAACCCCCCCCTCAGCTAAATAAATATGCATGCCTACACTCAGCTTCGTTTGCATCCTTGAACTGTGCCTGTTTTGGAGTGTGCTAATGACGGGCTGGAAAGGGAGAGACGGGGTTCTATATGTTTCTAAATTATGGTTATGCACATGTGTCTGTGTATATTGATTTATGCATTATTTTATATTTTATTTTATAAATATATTTATTTTCAGATACATAGGTTCATGATACTGTTAAAATTGTCTATGCTTTAAAAGATTGTTTTGACGTGTCTGGAATGAATCAATAAATGAAATGAAATAAAAAGCTTAAAAACCATTGTTGAGCCTTATTTTTCCTCATAAAAGTATAAAAGAACGCCTGCTTACGTGTGAAAATGACATTTTTTCCACTGTGCGTAGATGAGAAATTTAAATGCACCTGTAAGTATTTTAAGTGGGGTTCAGCGGTCGTTCTTCACCTCACTTCTCATTTTTACAGAGTGCAGTTTTTATTAGCGCGCTGCCCTCTTGAAAAGGTTCATTTGTTGTTCCTCCTCCTGCATCAGCGTGTTGATTAAGTGCAACCAAAAGGGACTCGATTATTTACTCAGGCTGATTCATTTTGCTCAGCAGGAAAATATAAAGATGAAACTGTAATAAAAACGTCCACTGAAGGATTCTGTTGGCTACAACTGAAGTTGGAATGTCAGGAGGTTTTACTCTACTTTTTTTGTTGTAATCAAATTTTGGAGAATAACTGAGTTGAAGTAAAATATACATTTCAGCGTAGTGATGGGAGTTTTGGGGGGAAAACGCTTCACCAACTAGACTCTGAAGTAAACAGAAAAGCTTTTATCCGACGTGCCGGCGCTGACTAACGGGCCTTATTTACAGCCCGCCCACCCAACTTTTACTGGTGGCTTTCATGTTGATCAACACCAGCAGGGGGCTGTCATCTCTAAGATAAATGCCACCCAACTTTCTGGTGATTTACGACAGGACGCAATGAAATAATCCTCATAAAATAAGAATGATTAAAAGGGTTGCGTTCCACCGGTGAAGAGCGAGCCGCGCTTGTCCGTTGACATTTACTGCGTCGGTATGCAGTTGTAGTGAACAACATAAAGCATGTTTCCTGTGAGCTCTGCTGGACTCGACTGCCAGAGTCCATTTAAGAGATACGAGCTGGAGGAACACCGAAGCTTACGGGGAAATTAAACAATCAAGAGATTTAATATCAATGAAATCATGTTTTTAGTTATCTGCACTTTCCTCCTCCTCTGTATCTTGAAGTCACAGCATAAAAAAAAAAGCTTGTGTGTTTGGACAGCTCATGTACAGCCATTTCCTGCAGATTCCCTGAATGAAAACATTAATCTCCTCTCCGTTTCATCTTGATTAAACATCTTGTCAGATTTTTGAGATTAGGATAATCACAGTGACTCATTTTGGCAGGGGGAGCAGAAGAGAGAGAAAAAAATAATAATCTGTCAAAATCAAGTAAACTGAGCCGATTACGCAGCCTTGACGTTTTCCTTGAAGACGGAAAAGCGTATGAAAGTAATGTTTTCCTGACAGCGTGGCGACATCGCGACACGACCCGAGTGCCCGCAGTTGTGATGCGAACTCATCCGAGTGTGAGCGGATGAAAATAACAGATTCCTGCCAGGACCTGATGGCAGCTCAAAGGAAATCAAAGTCAACGTTAATGGTGTCCTGTGAGCTTGAAGGGTATGATTACCAGCAGGGGGGTGAACTGTCACTTCTCTTCTCCCATTACGCTGTCAGTGGCGTGAAGGATTACACGTGAAATGTATGTTTTGGGCTCAGACTCGGACATGTCAGTCAGAAACTGGAATACGGACCGGTCGCTGTACACTCAAAACTTATTTTCATGGTACAACATGAACTCCGTCCATCCAACCGTTACGTCTGCTTTTTCCTGTTCAAGGTCACAGAGGAACGCCTCAACTTGAACACTTTAGTTTTACCTGGTGACATTAGGGCTGGGAATAGAGAACCGGTTCCTGTAGAGAACCAGTTCCTGTAGAGAACCGATTCCGTATGTTTCAATTCTATGGAATCGTTTGGCAGTTTATCCAGCGATTCTCTTATCGATTCCAACCAGCACGAATCTCACGTAATTTACGCAAGTTACGCACAGTCAATTCCAGAAAGCACTTACGTGATTAAGTTACGTCGGTTTAGCACGTTAGCATTGCAGTTGTAAACAACAATGGCGCCCACCAGATTCAAACGCTCCGAAGTTTGGCTTCACTTCACAAAGAAAGATGGCAACAAGGCAGCTAGCAGTCATTGTAAAGTGGAGATAACAGCGTCGGGAGGAAACACGGCTAACATGCAGAAACATTTGCGCACACAACATACGATAACGAATGTCGTGTTTTTAATGCGTTTCGGACTGATGGATCTCAACCCAGCAGCAGTAGCCAAGCTAAGATCACCTCTGGTAACTCTGGTAAGTAGCTATCCCGCTGCCTATGTGCTTCTTTGTAAAACACGCTATAACATTAACGCTATGCTATTAAACGAATGCCTATTGTTAATTCTTCAAAGTATTCGTAGATTTGTACTCTGCACTGTTCTGTTGTATTTAATAGTATTTCTCTTTCTTTATTATTATTTTTGAGTGCTTAGTAAGCTCATATATCCTTTAAAAGGGATATTTTTTTCTTTTCTATTAGGAAAAATCTGTTAGTAAAATGTTACAGATTCTTGTGTATTTGCACAGTTACATATTACAACAGTTAACACGTTATCCAGGCTTTGGGCCTCTTTTGAACTCGCTGTTGAATTTGTAAGGTTGTGACTTCTAAGTAAAAAAAAATTGATGCTAATAAAACTTTTAGTTCTCCTTTTTCCCCAAATTAGAATCGATATGAGAATCGATAAAGAATCGAATCGTTAAACAGTATCGATAATGGAATTGGAATCGAAAACATCGTATCAGTTATATTATTAATACAATAATTATCTCTTTTTAATACAGCTGCAACGCTTCAGATCAGTCCAGAAACAATTGAAACATGGCAGGTCAACTTTAAAGCCAGTTCAGTCTTCTTCTATCGGCTCTAGAAAGACCCGTTTCTTGTATCTGCAGCATCGCTACTTCGCTACTTCGCTCTCAGTCTCAAGTGTTTTTGTGTAGATGAACTCGCAAAGCAGGAGAGAACCCAAATGGATTTTTTTTTTTTCACTTCAGTGAACGCCTTTCACTCAATAGATGACGTGATGGCAAAAGGTGAGGACGCAGCACCACAGAGGAACACATGCACGTACATACGCACTTGGCTCAGGAAAGAAAAGGGTCTCCATGTGACATGTGGAAGGTGGGGGGGGTTGTCCGGTGCCAAACGTGTCACCGACTCCTGAGCTGCATTGTTCCGGTGCAGCTGAACAGCAGGAAACGCTCCCTCGCCGGTTTTCACCTTTCTGCTCTGAAACACCGTGTTACTGTCGCAGTCGCACACTGCTGTCAAATCTTTCAGCCTTTCCTCCCACAGTTTTCACCTCTACACTTCCTGCCTCCCGTCCCATCGAGAGAGAATAAAAAAAAAAGCAAAAAGAAAACAAAAATTGTGCCCGTGCTCCTCATGTCGTTCACACGACGACATGAAAATACCATCAGAGAACATCCGCCCCCATCAGCCATCTGCTGTCATCTCTGATGTGGACGAGCGGATCCAGGCTTCGAGAAGCTCCTGTTATAAGGAGGAGAGAAGCTACGAGGCCCCCGGCTGGCCCCTAGATGTGTGACCTCCTACCTGCCAGGGGCCCAGATGGAGTCGGGAAATGGAGGGACAAAAGGTGATGGATCCACAATTAATCTGAGTAGGTCTGTATCTGCTCAGCTTTCACCAGCAAATGTTTTTGACGCAGCAGAGTGAGCTATATTCCTCTTGTTTGGTCCAATCCAGGTTCTCATCAAAAAGTGCTTTTTTCTCTCATTAAGACCTGAGGGAATTTTCTATAAAGTCAGCTGATCTGAGATTTGTTTAAAAAAAGGAAAATAAATAAGTGAAATTTAACCGAAGTTATTTTTTTTCAGGGGAACCATGTCCGCATCGTCCGTATGATCCCACAGAAAACTGTCCTCCTGATCCAACCTGTTCTCACCCTCTCGTAATCACATATGGATGCTTGGACATGACCCCAGTGCACAGGGGACCCGTTAGCGTTGCTTTTTAATGAGCCCAGTTGTCAGGTTGATGTCAACAAAATTCCCTCAGTGTCTGAAATAGATGGTGGAAATCCAAAAACAAGATATGGAAGGTCAGTAAAAAGGAAAACAAGCTTTAAGAGGTTTTTAATGTTGTAAGCATTATATATATAAAGGCTGGGCAAGTAAACGCGTTATTTTCGAGTTAACGCATAATTTATTAACGCCGACATTTATTTTATCATGTTAATGCATGTTGCTCACATACTTTTGTTTTGAAAAGTCTGTTTCCGGCTGCTGAGAAACCGGAAAAAAGTAAACATAAGGAAAAACTAAAACAGACATAGAGAACGGTAAAAATCTGTGAACTTTACAGTTCGGGTATCAACTCAGGTAGCAATAATAACAATTCTGTCTAAAAAAAATTCTAGACTGCAACAAAACTTTCTTGTCATTCCTCCATGTTCCATCAGATCTGCTCCATGTGTTCACTGTCCTGCTGTTCTCTAGCTGGTTACTGCAGTGCGGCTCCATCTAGTGGCACAGATGTGTAATGACAACAGAAAGTCTGTTCCTTGATTATAAAAACAAATTCAGTTCTGTGGCCCGTTTTTTCTTTCCGTATTTTTGATCCAAGTCTAAAATTGAAATACATAAAAAAAACTGGCATTTTTTTCATTTTTTTGTGTCAGATTAAAAAACAAAAAACGTAATAAAATGTCCCTTTTAATTTTTTTTTTTTTTTTGATTGACAATTAAAAATGGAAAGAATGAATGATACACGGATTGGTAAAGTTAATGAACTTTAACATAGATATTTTTATTTTAAAGTTTTCCCAGACGGATGATTTGACAGAAACAAGGTTATTTGTAACAACTGACAAGTTGAACTCGCCGTTAAAAGTTTCTGCTGTTACCTCAGAAATCAGGGAGATTATGCGATTAATCGCGATTAAAAATTTTAATAGTTGCCCAGCCCAAACCAAACTGACTGAGGGGGAAAAAGAAAAAAAAACAGCATAAAAATGGGAATCTCAGACAGCCCCCAGAGACAAACGTTCCTCAGAAATCTCCAGTTTTATTAGAGTTGCATCAAAACGGTGACATCTTAGTTATGGGGCAGTAGCTGCTTTATCCCAAGTTCTCCCTGAGGTACTTAGGGTGAATTCCAATTCCTCCCTTAACCCTCAATCTCAACCCTCAATCTCAAAAATGCGCGCTCCCGCTAAGGGCAAGTGGTGTCCCAATTCTAAGGGACATCAAGTTGAGGGACGAGTTTAAGGGCTGTATCGCCCTCAAAATTGAGATTTTCCGACACCACCCTTGGAAGTAAGGGCTATCCAGAAGCTAGCTACAAACGTAAGTATCTTCGTATATCTTAAAGATATAAATGTTACGAAACCATTTTATTGTGTTTGTTTGAGACTTTTTTCATGGATTAACATCGTTGTTGGGTAACATTTATTTTTTTACTTTACGATGTTTGCTGCCGGACCGGCGGTCCCGTCGGCTTCACGTTGTACTCATCGGTGGTCCCGGTACATTATTCAGTCCTCCGTCGCTACACACAACAAAGTAACTTGAAGCCGACCCGGACCGCCGACGGGACCGGTCCGCCGTCCGTGGCGGTCCCGGTCCCGTCAGCGGTCCCGTCAGCGGTCCAGGTCGGCTTCACGTTACTTGTACTCGTCGGTGGTCCCGTTCCGCCGTAACGGTCCCGTCAGCGGTCCCGGTGCCGTCAGCGGTCCCAGGCGGCTTCACGTTACTTGTATACCTTGTTGTGTAGCGACGATGGACTGAATAATGTATCCTCTATTGTGTTATTTGCTAATATTATTTAGAGAATATACAGCGCTCTTTTCAATGTTATCCCTGTGTAATTTCAGGAAATACAGAGACAACACGGCTCTGATACGTTTCAGTCTGATGACGTAACTGCACTCAAGGGGTGTCCCATTTCTAAGTCACAAGATAACCCTTACACTTACTTTCGAGGGTTAAGATTGAGGGCCAAAAATTGAGGGTTAAGGGCGAGGGTTGAGATTGAGGGTTAAGAGAGGAATTGGAATTGGCCCTTAGTCCTTGTTTTGGTAAAATGTTTGACACTCCACATGACAAACTGGTAGTTTTCTGTTATTCTTCAGCAAGATGCTTCGAAACAACTCTAAATTCAAAAAGACAGCATTTCTGCAGCAGTGCGGTACTCTAAACCCTCCCTTTAACCTAACCCACAATTATTTCCCATAGGTGAACCTTGTAATTTCAGGTAAAAGCTGCAGCTTCCTGTGTAGCGCTTTATTCACACAGAACGTGGTTTATTTAGTTACCAGCCATTTTGGAAAAACAGTTCCTTTTTTTCCATCCAGCCTTCAATTTGGGATGGAAAAGCCTTGGGATGTAAAAGCACTGCGACCTGCCACTTATCTACAGCATCGACGTTAAGGAGGTTCCACACACACATCATTTGTGTCCTTCTTGTGAACCTTGTAGTTACAGTCTGGGGACTGTGGAGGAGTGGGACGGTGGCCTGGAGGTTCAACGGCGAACTCGTTACGCCAGGGCTGCCTTTTCCAATCCCAGACTAGCTGAGCGAGTCCGTGTGGGGAAATTGAGTGAGAAGAGGCTTTCCGCTTCCTTTACATCTTCCGTAGAGGTGCCCTTGAGCAAGAAATCCGACTCCGACTGGCTCTGGGGGAATAGCCAAGCGGCCAACACCGGTAAAGGGCCGTTACACGGCGCAGCAACAGTGTCAGGATGTGTTAAAGCAGGAGTTAGGAGGGAGGAGGACACAGTTGTAACGAGGGATGAGAGTCAGGTGCGGGGGTGTCGGGCTCACCGTCTTCTCTGCAGTCAATGAGACGAGAACTAGCAAGTATGATGCAAAAAATGTGAAGGGGAGCTCATATTCACGGTTTTTACGAGAACAGCAGGTTCAAGGACAATCTGCCGAAGCAGTGCCTGCCAAGAATAAGAGGAAGAGAGGCAGGCCAGAGAGTGTTGGAGAAATCAAAGAGCCCCTGTGAGGTACACTGTAAAAACTAGAGCTCACGTTGAAACAACGGGGAGAATTCAAAGGGCGCGCTTTAGAAATGATGCAAGAAAAAAGCAGCAGGATTCACAGACGATGTCAATTCTGACACTTAAGAAGAAAGCCAGGTACATGATTATCAAATTACTAGTCTTCTCTTTGTGATCTTCATGGTATTTATATTAAAAACACAAATCGTCCTTCCTTTGTTCCTTTACATGAACCTGATTAAGTCGTGATCACAGGTAAGATCGGTACCTGATCCAACAAGTCCACTCTTTTTACCCAGCGCAGGATTCAACAACTTGTTATGAATCGGTGAAACAGATTGAACCGGACTAATCACCAGAGGCAGGAAGACGACGGGAGGCCGTGCAGGCTTTGATCCGAGCAGACAGAACCTTCTCGCAGGCGTTCACAGGAATTAGGCTCAAAGTGAGTTACGTTGTGAGCCGTCACACCTGTTTCCTCCGAACCACGAGGACTCAGCAGTTACAGCGCAGTTGTGATTCAGAGGGAAACAGTGACGGAGCAGGTGTCTTAACCCTTTAGTTTTTTCAAGAAAATATACAGTTTTGATATCAAGATTTCAAAAAGGCTCTAACTTGAAAGCAGTTTGAGATAAAGGTAAACTGTCAATGAGAAAATTGTTCAGTATGACTCAAAGTCTGTGATGGGAGTGAAATTATTCATGTAATTTGCATATTATGACGTCACAAGGTGGCGGCCATATTGGAAAATGTTAAATTTCGATATTAAGGTTTCAAAAAGGCTATAACTTTAAAGCAGTTTGAGATAAAGGCATACTGTAAATGAGAAATATATTCAGTATGAACCAAAATTTGGAATGGAAGTAGATTTGTCATCTAATTTGATTATTGTGACATCACCTGGCCAAACTTGCACAGTAGTCCTCAATTTCAGATTTTTCCTCAAACCCCATGCACAATGAAAGCTTTCATTTCAGGAACAATCACATCATAGAGTCAGTCATAGAAATCTGGAGTTTGGTTTCAATATTTCACTTTTAAAGAACTAGTGGCCTTTTTTGTTTGTTTGATTGGTGATGAAGCTCCAGAATTCATCATTTGAAAAAGGGATGAAATCAATGGGCTCAGAATCTGTCAGATCGTCTCCACAAAAACCAACAGGCTCATTAGAATTTAGGCTCCACTTCTCTGAAGAACTCTCAGCCGCCACCATCATCTCCATCATCATCACCGTGATTTCTGGTGTGCCATTAGCGATGTGTTTTTTTTCCCACAGCTACTCCCGCGTTGCCAGGACAACCGCGGTTGTTCATTTTTCCATATTTGCGGTGTTATGAGCCCCTGACACCTCGACCTGCTTGGCGATCGCAGAATATTTCCACCCCGGTCACGCTGAAGTAAAGGTTTTGATATACAATGTGCTGATTGTGGACTATGATGCGCCGACTCGCCGCCACTAGTTTCTGCTTCACTGGACGACTGCATGTCTTCCTCCTCTGAAATCTGAGTTAGCCAGAACCTGACAAAGTAATTCTTGGACGGTAAACCGGCCTCTTGACATCGTGAGTAAATGAAAAAACACTCTTTCGCTCTGTTCTGCTCTCACTACGCTCAGCATTTGTACCACTGCTGCGCCGGAGGGTCTTTTTCAAACTAACTAACTTTTACGCTAGAACTTGGAATAGCGCCACCACCAAAAATGGTTCTCAGATTACAGGCACACATGTCAGCATCATATTTATAAATACAGCCTGTTATATTCAGCAATGTTGCTTGTCGCAATATTGTGACTTTGGCGCTTAAAGGGTTAAAATAGTTTACTGTGATAGGTAATATCACTGTTGACCACGAGAAGTTGACTCCACATCAACAAAATTACTTTTTTCGTCCCCTACGGCACTGAGTTAACACATTTTACCCCAAGATGGTTTCATTACTTACTTTTTTTTTTATTTCACAAGTAGCCAACTGTAAAAACCAGCACTCATTTAAGACGTTCAAGTACACAATACGACGAGAACAGACAAGAACGCCTATTGAGAAACAGCCATGGTCAAAAAAAATAAAACAGAGATGGTGATGATGAACACTCCACAAATGTTTTGTTGTGCTGACTTCGGTCTTTGTAAATGTTCAGGCTACATACTGGACATGTACAAAAATATAGTTTCAGAGCGTTTGCAATGTGCAGCTCTTTCCACACTACTAATGTATTGGAGGATTTTTTTTTCCCCTCCAGCAGACCGACTATGTAATCTGTTGGTTTTACTAAAGTCACACAAACGGCGAGAAGTCTTCACCACTCAAAGGAATCGAACACAAAGACAGCACAGATGGGATCTATCGGAGCTCAAAGTAAGGATGTGATGTTCTACAGAAATCAAGAGCTGCACCACATCCAGCTGAATCTCCAGTGATGAACGCATATTAAATATGGCTGCTTTAATGCGCCGTTTAATTTAGTGGTATTTACCCACTGTAACTAAAATCATTTTCTTTATTGTGCTGCGAGTAGCTGAATGTTACAGTGTTAAACCAACTGAATCAACCTGCAGAATACATATATATTTACATACATACACACACAGTTAAAGCCATCTTTAAAGAATTTTTTTGAGGTTTACACTTCAACAATTTACACCCAATGCCCACTCAAGAAAAGCAAATTGCCAGGATAAAGAAGAAAAAATTAAAAAAAAAACTGCAGACATTTGCTTTTAAATGGAAAATCGTCCACACTTACTGTAAAGCACCTTTCAACCCCATCTAGGCTCTACAAAGAGCTTTACAGAATATTTCCCAATGAGCCTTTCACAAGACCACTCATTTCAGCTCTTCTTTATACTGCACATAGAGCGCATACAGGCTCTATATAAACGCAACAATTTTCCTCTTCAAACACTCACTAACCCGGCCAACATTTCTATGTGGGGTCCATGAGAGATGAATGGGCTGAACAACTGAGATTATCCACGGTTTCATGTTGGCCTCATGTGAGTTGCCTGCAGTGGTGATGCTCGAGGCAACTGGGGTGACGAACGGGCAGGGGTCCAAAAATGGGTGTTTTTTTCTAGGTCCCACTTGGAACAAACACATAAGCGAACCCAAGTGGACCATTCACATGTGGCCAACATGGAACCGGTAGACAATACCACATGGGACTCCTGTTTATAAACCTATTTATATCTCCGATTGGTCTCACACAAGCTGGGTGGGAAAGAGCAGGAAAGCAGGGAGAAATTATTTGGTCCTTACCAAGAAAAGAAAACGTACACTTAGAAGCGTTAGATATTTTTTCTTGTTTTCATAATAACTTTCTTATTTTAAGTCTTCAATTTATCAGTATAATCATATATCAAGTAGTGCTGGGCGATATGAAAAAAATCATATATCACGATATGGACTATTTTATATCACGATAACGATATATATCACGGTATACCATAATAAAGTATGTTTTCAGTTATTCTCTGAAAAGTTTGACAAAAATTTCATTGCTTACTTTTCAACTTTATTTTGAAAGGACATTTAGCTGAACTGTCACAAACATACATTTTAGTGCAGCAAAAACAGGTAGGTACAGAGGTACAGTAGCTTTCACGTTATATTTAAAGTGCACAACAGTTTCTGAGAGGAAAAACACATTTTTGCACTGAAGTTCAGCTATAAAAAATAAACACAAATTATTTTTCAACTTTCTGAAATCTGTAACCTTGTAGTGCAAAGTTTGCAAACCAATATAAAGTGTCTAAAGTAAACATCAGGGTTGAAGAGAACTCTGTTTAAGGCATTAACCATGAATAAAAGTGCAAACATAAAAGGCTACTTTGTAGAAGTAGATATGATTCTATCAAATTTATCGTTGCAGGTTATTTAATTACATATTTGCTGTAATAATTGATAAAATTAGGTTAGAAACGATAGAAGAGAAATGGCACGATACACACTTTTATATCATCCTCACGATATGTATCGTCATATTGCCAGCACTAATATCAAGTAAAACTTTACTTTTTTGTCTCAAACAGGCAGGGAATCCTAAAATGAGACAATTAACACTTAAAATAAGATGTATTACGTTTTTCCTCCTCCTCATCTTCTCTCCTCATCAAAATAAATCCTGTTTTAAGATTCAATAACAAACTATACCTTTCTTAAATCTAGAAACTAGTGTTCCTACAATCTTCAATATAAGAAATCTTACCAAGTGTAATTACCTTGCTGCATTTTTTCACTTGTTTTGAGAACCTTTTTCCTTAGTTGTAGTGTTTTTATCTTGTTTTAAGACCCCCTTTTTTTGCAGTGCAGGAACTGAACCAGCGGTCCAGAGACTAGCTGTGACCCGAGACACAGCAGCCGTGCATTTACGCCGTCACATAAATCTGCAAGTTCAGCTCACGGTGGTGGCGCTGGTTGGTTCTGATACTGGTTCCTGTGTAGAAGCAGTCAAAAAGGGGCGTGTCGAGGTTTTTCCCCTTCGTTCTGTGGATGTATTGCACGGCGATTAAAAGGAAACACTACCTGGGAGCAGCCCAGTACATCGTTAATCTACTGCTGGGCCCCGAGCAAAACTGTGGATTAAATCTGGGGATTAAATGTCTTGCTCAAGGGTACGAGCACAAAAGTTGCTTATGGAGAGCGGAACACCTCGCCGTGACCGAGTTTTCCCAGCAAGTCTGGGATTTATTTCATGCGTGCAAAATGCGGACAAAATGGGAATTAAAGTTTACACATGGAGGATGAGAGACAATGGTCCGCTTCATCTCCCGGAGGAGAACTATTTGAATATCAATGCACGTCTGTTCGGAAACGAACGCTCTCAGCCACGTTGAGACAGTATTTGGACGAACCAAGAGGAAGATGGAGATGAAAAGAGAAAAGGGGGTCAGAGAAAGATGCACTTATTCAAATGAGTGAATAACCAAAAACAAAGCCATGATTCTGTTTTGAAAGGCAGCACCGTCACCCCCCCCTCCCTGTTTGTCAATGACGACCGACAGCCACATCTGCATCCGAGCATCTAAATGATATCGAACAGCCCACGGAGCCGTGAAGCGGGGAAGACAGGTGGAATTGCATTCTAATGCCTCCGATTAAGCTGATCAATAACGGCCTGTGGGGGAGTCTCGCCTCCACCACCAGGGGAAGCGGAGATGGGAGTCGGGTGGGAGGAGGAGGCGGGAAGGTGGAAGTTAATGAGGAAGATGGGAGGGGTGATGAGGCTGTGATTGAGCAAGGAGAAGAGGGGAGTTGCATGAAATGACAATGGAAGGCAAAAAGGAGACGAGGAAGAAAAGGAGAGGAAGGTGCAAAGTCAGACGAAGGAGGCAAGAAGGGCACTGAGGAGTGATGAAGACGAGGAAGGGGAGGAGGGCAAAGTGTGATTACGGCAGATGGGAAAATTATTATTGTGATGCGAGAAGGGCTGCCGAGGGGTGGCACAGGTGGACAGCAGAGAGAGAGAGAGGGAAAGCAGGAGGAACGCAGCACTTGAGCGAAAAGAAAACAACATCTCTCCTCGCCCTTCCTTGTGATTTCCCCAGAGAGGAAGAGGAGGAGGAGGAAGAGAATTTGCTTGTGGCAGAAAACGTCTGTCTTCTTGCTACAGCAAGTTTCTCCTTCAGAAGTTAGCCACATTTCAACGGCATCCAGATGAACTGGGGGCAATGTCACCCCCCCCAGAAAACCTCCCTCACTCTGTCACCGTTCCTCATCGCTGTTTGGTTTGCGGATCATCGGATAAACCGAGAACAAACAAATGTCAGCAGAGGAAAATGTATCGAGGATAAAGGACGTCGAGCTTTGAGTAAGTGTATGTGTGCAGGCTGACTGATAGCTGACGTCTGTTTGCTGAACGATAAGCTCGGCTTACAAAACATGCAAAGCACATCATACGCACCAAATGTGAGTCTGTGCAAGCAAATAAGCCATTTCATGCCCGGCGCGAGCTACAGGTGTTGAGCTAAATATGCATGTATCCACAGATCTGCGCGCATTAAAGTCGCATACATAAATCAGAAGCCCGCAACACGACATTTGTTATTCTGGCTCGGAAAACAAATTTATCCCCACAACTCTAACCATCAATACGGAAGAACACCAAAGAGCGCAGGCTGGTGCCGAACTAAACATTTAACGAAGCATCTTTGTTCTCTGAATCCATGAAAAATGTGCACATACAAAAAATTATTAGACCACCCTTGTTTTCTTCAGTTTCTTGTTCATTTTAATGCCTGGTACAACTAAAGGTACATTTGTTTGGACAAACATAACGATAACCACAAAGATTGCTCATAAGAGTTTTATTTAAGAGCTGATATCTTACCATTTTCCATGGTTTTCTTGATTATAACCTAAATCACTTAAGTTTTTACATCAATAGCTATGGCGTTGTACTGCCAAAAACACTGCTTTTATGCATTCAGTGTTTTCTTTTCTGTCTGTTTTAGTCACATGATGACGTTTAGTGGTACCAGGTATTAAAATGAACAAGAAAGTGAAGAAAAAATGGTGGTCTAATAATTTTTTCCATGACTGTATGACTGCGTGGCTGCTGAGACCTGCAGCTTCGTTATATGATACAGAAGCCACATGAAAGATCTGCACAGCGGATCTGTTCTGTGTAAACCAGTTCTAGAGATCCAGTACTGTGTGTTCAGGGTCTTTAACCTGCTGTAGAAGTGACGTCATTTATGTTTTATTTAAGTCAATCTACTCTCTAAAAAAAACAAAACAAACAAAAAACAAAACCCACCACATTCTGAAGGGGGAGCTATATTTCCCTCAAGCTTTTTGAGATTTTCCTGTGAACCTCAACTTGACTTCTACTCTGCAATCACTCAAGGAAAGTGAAACTTTCTAAAGTCTTCTCCTGCGTCTGTACCAACTTGTCCGTAACAGTAACAGAAATCTTGGCTAAAAGTTTGAAACTCAGGGTCCATTTCAGTTCAGAGTGTTCAAGCTTCACACAACTGTCAAACTTCAGTAAGCTGAAATATCGCAGACACATGCACTTTTTTTTTTTTTTTTTTTTTAGTTTTCAAAGGCTTATTGGTACTTGAGTCATGACTGAACAAAAAATTCACTGCATCTGAGAAAAGTCTCCAGATTGAAAACTATAAAAAAATGATGGATTTCAGCGATCTAATTTTGTAACGAGCCGCAGTATCACAGGAGAAAGGGACCTTCACCGGTTCAAAACGACTCTTTAAACACATCCATCATTCATGGAGAGAGCGTATCGATGCTTTCCCATCCTCCTGGCGTGGCTCGCCGGTGACGTAGCCAGGGATGTAGCATCTCGTGGGCCCTCTGCCAGCGGCGCAGGGTGGAAACGTGGGCGCAGCACTTCCAGATGGCCGTGATTTATGAACCTTTCTGAGCGGATGGACTAATAAACGCCACGCGACAAGTGTTGGGAATGGAGGGACCATGTTTGAGGAGGGGAAGGGGGGGGGGGGGGTCTCGGACGTTGTATCATAACCATTGATGGATGGTGAAACTGCAGTGGACGAGGGCTTGTAATGCATCTGCTTCTATAAATGCAAATTGTTCAAAAAGACCTGAAACAGCCCTAAAAGTGGAGGTGCTCGTTCAGAAACATTAGTAGGTTGAATACATTTATTGCCCAGATGGACAAACATGGACAAACATGGACAAACAGTACTGCTGTTGACGCCACCTTCACATTTTATTTTTTTACTGAGCTATTTTCACCACTGCTGGAACATCACAAGCCTCCTTTTCAAAAATAGATGGGTATAATAACATTACATGGATCTGCTTCCCCTGGATCCACCTCTGTGCTTCCAGGTAAGCTTTAACGAAAGGTGTACCTGGTATGTTCAAAAATAGCACCTTTGAAGAAATAAAGAAAATCGGTTTATTAAAAAAAACAGTTTTCTTTTTCATGTCGTTCCCGGTTGATAAGTGTTTTATCGGTTAAACCAGGGCTCGGGTAATCTCTGAAGCAAGGCGAAGAGGCCGTCTCGACAAAAGCTTTCACCACTTTCTCTTGGGAGCACTGGAAGGTCAGAACACTTTGAACCAAAGTTTTTTATTCAATACAAATAATTAGTCTGCTTCCTCCAGATTTGCTTTCCAACCGCAGTCCCAACAGATCTGGAAGAAACTGCCTCTACATGATCTTGAAAAGACAAACAACCAGACAAGCCAACATGTGAAGCAGGCAGAGAGACAGCGCAATTAAACTTTATTTATATAGCATCTATTACAATACTAATAGTCACTGGGGGCTTTTCAGACACACAGAGCATGCCCCCCCCGAGCAAGTATGATGCAAAGAAACGATGGCAAGAAAAAACTCCCCTTTAAGAGGGAAGAAACCTTGAGCACGACCAGGATCATAAGAGTCACTCAATTTTCATGTGAGGGCATCAAACTTATTATTTTTTCTTTAACAATTTCATAAGTGTTACAATTTCAGCTTTTTGAAGCGACAGTTCAAGTCGTTTCTTCTGTATATAAACTGTAGAAGTGGTTCTTAACGTTCTGTATATAAAGGCAGTAAAGCTGTTTACACTCTTTTACTTGACAGTTCATAATCAATCGATCAATCTATGGACAAAAAACAAGTTCAAAGTTTTCAAGTGTTCAAGCACCATCCTTCACTTAGATGTCTGAGAAGCCTCTTGACTGTGTGAATGAAAAATAAAAACTTTCACAGGTATACGTCGCTCAGGTTTATGCTGGCACAAAAGTGCAGCCCAGTCAATAAAGGTGTTTACAGAAATCTGCCACTCTCTCATTTATTTGCTGCTAAGTGCTGTCCAAAGAATATCTTGAAACCTTTTTTTTTTTCCTTTCTGTCTTTTCAAAAGCACTTTGCCGGCTGGTATGTCTCAGTGAAGGGGAGCTAGTTTTCAAAGCGCAGCAGGCGCTGGGAGGCTGCCACAGATGGCCTTTTTAACTGTACACGCTCCCTCCATCAGCTCCGGAGGGATCCGGATCTTTCCAGACATACGACCGTGCGCTTGCGTGGCATTTGTTCACATATTGCATGTGTGTTCGGGAGGAGACTTTTCAAACCGACTTTTAAATATTTTCTAATGATATGTTTTATTAATTGCCCCCTCTGAGTCTTTCTGAACTGTATCAAATAAAGCCGTTAACCCAGAGTGAAAAAGCAGGTTTTGTCCAGATTCCCTGTCTTGTTGAGCTCCCACAGGTTTCAAGCTCAAATGTCTGAGGAGCACAAATTGATGTAATAAATTATCTTTTACAGCCAGTCTGATTCATTGCATCAGTCTCTTTTTTTTTTTTTTTCCAAATCCTAGAATATATAACTTCTCATTTCCCTGAGGGCTTTGTGCCCATTTCACACTTCTACGATCAGTCCAAAATCTGAATAACATACCGTTATTTGTTCTCATTTATGTACTTGTTGGGACGCTGCCAAGAAACCAGCGTAAATTTGAGGAAAGTATTCTTTGTGGCCAAGAAATAATCTTCCATATAATGTAGATAAAACGCAGCAACTGATCCAGCAAAAAAGAAAAAAAAGAGAAAAACACTTCAAATACAGTTAATCTCCATTACTGAAATGACTGTCATTTCCAGAATCAAACAGGGTAACAACTAGCGCTGTAGCAAGACACTCATCTCACGATACGATACACGATATTCAGCTCACGATACGATATATATCGATATTCATCTTAAGAAACATTTACATCATTTTCTGAAAGATTTTAAAGGGACAAAGTGATTTTGGTGACATTTTGTGAGTGTTCCAATGACTTTGTTTGAATAAATTGAACTGAAAGCATCAATTACACATTATATGGCTGACAGGCAGCTTGCAAATGCTGGACAAAATTAATAAAAGATTTGTTGAGAAAAAATAGTTTCATTTATTTCAACAGTGCAAATTGTTGCTTGCGAGCTTTTAAAGGTGGGACACGGGGGTTCGATACCCGCGGCTGAAAAATCGATACTCGATAAAATATCGATATATATCACAGAATCGATAAAATCGTTCAGCTCTAGTAACAACATCTGTATATGAGACGTATATGAGTCCCAGGACTTACAAGATGCCGAATTACACAAATGAGGGATTTCTTTCAATTTTTTTTATGTCTTTTTGTTTCCAGTAAGAGTTCATTCCAAGAGCACTTTTTTAAACCCGTTAACCTCTCATTAACCACTAAAACCAACTGGCAAGGCTGAAAAACAAGATAATTTTATCAGAGCTTGTGGGACTTTTAAGAGACTTTCCAGGCCAGAGTTTACACAGGTGCTCAAAATAACTTAATTTTGAAATACAAGTACACAAAAAGCAGTTTCAGAACAGCCCGTCTTTCTAAATGGCAGTAAAGTCTGGCAGAGCTCAAATATGTTAATTAGTAAGCTTTAGGAAACTGTTCAGTTTTTATATCTGTACTTTTGTTCGTTTCAAGCTCTCTGGACAAATTTTGTTTGCACAAATAAGAATTACTCGTTTTCAGAGGCACGGATATTGTCAAGATTCAATATAAAATCTCTTCCAGCCCAGTTTTACTCAACAGAAACAGTCTGATGAGAATTTACATCCGTTACACTCGGAGTCCAGGATGTTTTTTTTTTTTTCAGCCTGTGTATGGTTTGCTTTCAGATCAATATTTGGGAAAAAAAAGCAAACCTAAATAGTGTAAATGCCAAGTACTGACACCCTTGTTTGCGTTGACCTGATGGACTTTAGCGTCGACGGGCCTCTTAATCGATCACTCAATCAACTTTAAGGTCGCTAAATTAGATTCACGCACAGGTAACTCTTTGATGCCATTTCCTATCAGCCGACACCGGTTCGACTACTCCTCTGTGAGGCATCATTGTGTTTTATTCTGCAAATTCCCGCCTGTGTTTTCTTCCTTTCTGCACCAGTGACGAGGCGCCATCATTTGCAGGGAGACTACAGCGGTGATGCGCTCCGTTAGTCGCCAGACGGCGTCCCCAGCGGTGGCCGTCTGAGTCACGGAGAGAAAGTTTTAAAGTTAAGTGGGAAGGAACAGAACTGCGGAGGAGCCGTCATGTGGATGGGAAAAGGCTTTTCGACAAAGGCAGCCAAGGGTAAGACGGACGTGACGTCAGATTTATTCACAGATTGTTAATTATGTTTGCTCAGATCCATTTATGATCATTTTTTTTAATATCAGACAGGAAGTGTCTGACATCCTCACACACACTTTTGATATTAAAAAAGAGGGGGGGGGATGTATTTGCATATACTTCAAGATGAAAATAGAGAAGCTGAAAGTCTGGTGCCAAGTTTGTCTCCTTGGCTGTGCTACGTAGAAGCTAAACACAGTTGATGTTAGCATAGCGCAGGATCAGACAAAGAGGTCTGGCTGGCTCAGACCCAGTTACACAGAACCACCAAGGCAGGAGCTGAGGTTTATAAAATCAGCACAATCCAACCAGACGCATATACACGAGATACATGGGTTTATTCTGAACGCATCTCTGAGGAGAAAACGTCTCCTGTCTCCCCCCCTTCAACGCCAACAAACTCACTCAAAGAACTGTGAAAAGCTGAGACAGGTAGAATTCAAACCACAGCGAGGCTTATTGAATATTTCATAATGTTTCCAGCGGCCTGTCAGGAGAGCCGGAGAAGTTCAGAGCGTGGGCGAGTGTTTGTGAAGTCTATATGTGCGCGTTTAAACCGTGTACACGTGTGGCCGTCATGGCGGTCCTTGCCGGAGAGTCTGACCAGCTACAGTCGGGTCATCGGGGAGAGCAGGTGGCAACTTTACTTTCACTAACTGGATGAATACATTTTTAAACGCAGAGGAGCGAGTGAAAACGCTGCAGTCTCTTCAGATCAATATCTATTCTTAGTCTTCTAATATTTGAAGGAAGACGCAGACGTCTGTGTTGTTGATTTTGTCCGAGGAATGTTATTTATTTTTATTTTTAAAATAGTTTTGTTTTCTCCTACAATATAGAAAGTAAGTACAGAAGTTAGAAGTAAATGATACATGCTTGTCTAACAACATTACAACACAACAACAACAACAACAAAAAGATATTGAAGCTAATTGTGCATCCAGCAGAAAGAATTAAGGCTTTGGCTTGGAAGTTCTCCAACTGGCAGCTCCATGTGTCCTCTCCAGCTCCACGGGTGATTTTCTCCCCTGGATCATGTATGAAATAGTCTGTGACTAATTGAGAAGGTGGCAGACGGTGAGAGTTGCAGCAACAAGAGAAGAAACCCCCCCCCCCGGTAACTTCTGGAGAAACGGTGACTGATCATAAAATCTGACTGTAGCGGGTCTGAGTGTAACACAAATGCAACCTCGAGATGAGCAACATCATCAAGACTTCATCATGTCACGTCTCCAGTCTTCCCAGGAGTTATAAAACCAGTAAAACTCCCCCCAAAAATGAATAACTGAATCTGAACTAACCATGAGACTTCTGAAACAATGAACGCCAAACTCACCCCAACCTGTCAAGCTCAGCGCTGGAGGGAAGATGGTTTGGACTTGTTTTGCAGCTACAGGACTAATCGACCACAAAGTCCTCTGAATAAGGAGAATCCTAGAACTTAATACAGTGGTACCTCTACTTACGAACGTCTCTATATACGAAATTTTCAGGTTACGAAATGCCTCATCAGGAAAATATTGCCTCTTGTTACGAAAGAAATTTCAGGATACGAAAGGCAAAAATCCAGTAGCGCTGCTACTCGCAGAGTTTACCGAACGTAAACATAGCTGTCTGCTCTGTATCTCGGTTTGAAAGCGGTGCGTCTGAGCTGCTTTGTCATTGGCTATCACTTAGCATCTTCCTGGCATCCCATTGGCTAGGAGGGCCCCTTGTCTGTATGAGCGTAAACCAGCAACCAGGTAAACAAACGATTTTACCCCCACCAAGAAGGTTATGTTTTTGCCGGCGTTTATCTGTCTGTCTGTGTTCAAGATAACTCAAAAAGTTATGGAAAGATTTTGATGAAATTTTCAGGAGTTGTCGGAAATGTGAAAATGAAGAACTGATTTCATTTTGCGTGTGATCCGGAAGAAATCCTGGATTCTGAATCACTTTCAAATTTTTGATAATTGTTGCTTTTAGTGGAGGTCTGCGCTCTCTGAGTGCTTTTCTAGTTCTAACATGTATTTCTTACAGGTTTTTATGTCATTTCAAGTATTATTTATAATTTATAAAAAAAAATAATGTTCTAATTTTGGGCGGTTTGGAACAGATTAGGGCATTTACATGGAAAACGCGTTTCTACTTACGAAATTTTCAGGTTACGAAACTACTTCCAGAACCAACTAATTTCGGAAGTAGAGGTACCGCTGTACGGCCATCTTTGTGAAACAACAGCGTAGCGTGTTAAGAGCAGGCGTGGACTTTTTCACAACTGTAAAATGCTGGAAAAGGCGGCTGGTTTTGTAGACGGACGGTAAACCAGGAGCTGTGAGGTTGCCGGAGTTTCTCTTAATCCGATTATTCTTCACCTCCTTCACATCGTTTCCCCCCTCCCACTTTTCTCTTGTTTATACATCTGCGCGTTACCCTTTTACTCCATCCTCTCTTCATGTCCTTCCCTCAGTTTCAGTAACAGGTGAGTTAATTACACGAGGCTCTCCCAGGGTGCAGTGGGGCCGGCTCATTTGCAGGCGGAGGCAGCGCGAGAAGGGCTGTCTAATAACATTTTCTCCTGCCTGATTAAAAACAGCCCATAAATCACTCGCTCACATGGGTCAATGCACACGCATCAACACATGCGCACACACGTGGCTGCCCGCACGTGCACACGCGGGCTCAAATAGAGCCATCAGCCTCACGCCTTCAATACCCAGTAAAATACTGTACAGCCAATTTGAGGGCTTGAAGGACACGGAGCCGCTCTGCCTCTCCGACTGTCACATAAAGCCGGCGGAAATTAGGCTGGGATGTAACGTTATAGCACAGTCTTTATGACTACGCCATAAAGTATTCCTCAGTCTACATGTATGCACAGAATATCTCCGGTTTATTTTTCATTTTAATTTGCGTGATGAGGCAATAAAAATGCAAAGAGGGCCATAATGACCTCCACTCGGAGCTTGAACAAAGGAAATGAATGAAGAGATTTCGGTGATGAGCAGAGGACTCATTAATGCGTCCCGCTACTCGACATTTACACACTCGCCATTGATTTTCTGGGCCAGCCACGTGATTTACTGTATCTGCATCTCCCTACATGACTGAACAGGAAAATGAACATGAGATGAAGGGAACATGGATGAGAGAGCCACACCGTTGGTCCAGAGAGGAAGCTCAGGTCATGTCTGAGGCTCCGGTAAATTTACATTATTGGTTACGTAAATTTTAATTCATTTTAACTTCCTTATATTTAATCAGTAAATATTTTGGTCTATTAATTTTCAATTCCTTAAACACGATAGGCTCAAATTGCTCGTGAGACCAATCGACCAAATGCTGAAGGTGATCGCGGCCATATGTTGTAGAAAATGAAAACGATAATGGGCTTCGGACAAATGCCAGTTTAGCCAGCCTTTTATTTATTTTTATTAAATTGTGGAAAAGTGTGCATATTAGGAAGTAGTCTGGAAAGATTATGACTCTCATCTGTTTGAACTACGACACCAAACTGGGACCAAAAGACAATATTATAAAGATGAATAGAACAGTCTGTCCATGTTTAAACTGGACCTGATTTATGCTATAACCCAGAATAAAAACAGCTTTTCCATCTTTCTTTGCGTCGCTACATTACAATCTTTAAAAGCCAAATGTAAAAGTTCTTTTTGCAGTTCATTAGCAGATGTAGCTCTAAATTTAAAAAAAAATTAAAAAGGAAATGCGCTTCTGAAACACTGAAATAAAATCTTATTTATAGGAGAGGCAAAGCAAAAAAGATGAAAAAAATAAATGCCTGAATTCCCATGAGGCACTGCAAAAAACTTCATGACCTTTTTTACATTTATAATTTTTCAACTCCTGCATTTTTTACAATGTTAAACTATGTAAATGGAGGTAGTGTACATAAATGTATGCAGATATGCTATTGATTTTGTTTTGCACTGCATCTGAGTCCTCCTTTATCCTTCTTCTCCATTCCTTCCATGAACCCTTTCACCATCTTTTCAGTCAAACACGAATGAACAAGGCGACGACAGAAGCATACAGAAGTGGAGCGTTGCAGAAAGATTTATTCTCTGCGTTTCTCCGTGCCTCTGCAGCTATATCCCTAAGTAAGACGAAGAGTTGAGACTCTCAAGGTTTTCATGAAGTTCGCTGCTGTTGCAGTGCAGGAGGTCAGACGGCAGGTTGCAGATCGTGGCGAATGAGCCCTGAAATGGGCTTTCACAATGAATCTGAGCCGAAAGACAAAGACTGCAAAAGGGGCGATAAAGTTCCCGAAGGACAACATTATCTTACTGATGCATAACCAGGACGTGGAGCTGGGAGACATCTTGCCCCCCCGCCGCAACCGAATGCACATTTGTCTCATCATTAAAATCCTTAAGTCATTATTAGGATTATTAAAAGACCATGTTCTGTCATGCAGAACAACATGACATATCCTCACCTTATTTATTATTATCACATGTATTTTCAATATTTCTAGGGGTGCACGATAACTATCGGGCCGATAACAGGAAATTATGACGTCACCGATAACTGATATCACGACGAATAGCCCCGATAACATGTTTTTGTCAACACAGCAGTGTCTCGCTCCCTCTGAGCCTTGATTGAGCGGCAGTGAATGTTATGTTCAAGTAATGTCGGCATAATCAGAAAAACGATTACTCAATCAGGAAAATCAAGAATCCCCCCTCATGCCAGAAAACAACTTGTTAACTCGGTCATAATTTTGGTAGTTGCTAACTTGAATTGATATTTGCAGTATTTTCACACGTTACACATAAAAAAAAAGAAAAAAATAGAAAAGGCTGAAAGTTCGACAAGCAAACGAGGGAACGTGGGAATTTACGTTACACCTTGAATGCAGCCTGCAGCACAGCGCTGATCACAACAAACATGGCGGCGTGGAACTTCGTTAAAGTTTCAGAAGAAGATAGTTTGGTGGTTATTTGTGATGAATCCTCTGAGCGAATTCTACGAGGAGGGAAGCACAAGCTTTAATACGTAAAACCTGATCAGCCACCTACAACATAACAATCGCTTCCATGGAGTTTTGAAATCACGCTAATGTGAGCTAACGAAAGCTAATGCTAACGTGCGGAAGCCAGCAGCAGTCTCTCCTCTCCCTCATTCCTCTCATCTAAAGCTTCCATGAGATTAAAAAATAAAATTAAAAAAACTACTGAACCTCATTTACTTTAATTAAAGGTATTAATTTAAATGGAACCACAAGTAGAAAAAATCCTTTAAATGTTAATCTTTTTCAGTTTGTAATTTTGATGCATGTAGTTCCATCAGTATAAGGAACCTCTATTTTCTATATCAGTAAGTAATCCACCTTATTTAAGTTAATGTGAGATATCAAATAGGTTTGTTTGATAGCTTTACAAAAATGTTTGAGAGGCTTGCCAGTAGTTTTTCATTGGAAAAAATAAATTTCTGTTCATTTAAAAATTTTGTTCATAGTATTGATACAATGATCTTAGGTATATGTGTGTGTTATCGGTTATCGGTATCAGTTTTAAAAAACAGTTATCGTGCATCCCTAAATATTTCCCTTACATGTAGCATGCAGAACATGACATCTTCACCTTATTTATTACCGACATCGGAACAAGTCCAAGCATTACTGACCAAAGAGAAAGCAAACAAAGCTTCTCAAACCGTCATCCTCCCCCTGCGGATTCTCCGTTTTCACATGCGGTCATCTGCCGGTGTGCATTAGCCTCACGCTGACTTGAGAGTCAGCATCCTAACTGTGATGTTCATACACTCTGCAGCCCACCCAGTATGCACATATGCACACTGTCACACGCCCTGATCTCTGCAACCAGCTCCCACTGAGGTTCATATGCTGTGGCGCCGTTGCTCCTGGCAGCCCTCGGCTCACTAAGTGACTGGATCTGCAGCGGTTGCTTCACTGCGTTTCAAACGAAGCCGCTCTCACACTGACGCAGGGATATTTCACAGGACTATCACTTATTTAAAAAACGGGCGAAAGGCGTGTGCCGGTCATCGCCTGCAAGCACGAAGAGTGTTGAGTTGATTTATGTGGTCAAAGCACATCAGCTACTGTTAGAGCTCCAAGAAATTCCAATATATATATTTATTTTTTTCTTTAAAATGCAGGGATTTTCTCTCAAGGTGCACAGAGCACAGCAAAAGTTTAGTTTAAGCCTTGGGAGGTAAAAGTTTGATATCAAAAGCAAGCAGCCAGACAGGAGTGGAGGAAGGAGGGTCACAGAAAAGCGAATCACGGCGCAGCTCCTGCAGAGGCGGGAACAGCTCATCGTCCCCGCTGTTGAGGTGGCAAACTGTTTAGCGCAGGTACACGCCGAGCCGAGGACCTGATCTGCCATTCACGGGAAAACACGCCGAACAAATCACGCTGACTGCTCCGTGACACGCAGGATAACTCTGGGAAATTTAAAGTTATTTCCCCGCTGTATCATTTTCCTCTGGTGACGGGCGCCGTAATTTAACACGTGTTGAGACGTTTCGCCGAACGCAGCGGCGAGCTCTTCACCGCTGACCACACAGGGCACTTATTTAAAATGTTTATTCTTCACAGCTTACTACACTTTCCCTCCCAAAACTGCAGGAGCTCCGCGGCGCTGAACGACGAGGAGCACGCCGCAGATGGCTGAGCATGTTGGGCGCCGCCACGCTGAATATCCCTCCCTCTGAGCTGGTGATGGACTATCAGGCCTCCTCGTGAACACTTACTGAACTGAGGATCCCGCCAAGAGATCATGATTGGAGTATAATCGCCGGCTAGCCGGGAGATTCTCATGCAGTACTTGAACTTTGTCGTCGCGGGGCCGGGCGCCGCATGGCTGAACACTAAATTAAAACTTTATGGAAGCTGGTAATGTGGGCGTAATATGAAACTCTGGGACTCCAGGAACCTCGAGTGTGCGAGAGAGTCTGCTTTCATGCCCATGTGTGCTGTTTTGCATAAAGTTTTTGCTGATGCAGGCGAGATATGGGCGCCGCATCTTCCTTCAACGCTCGGAGCCTTGAGCGAGAAAAGAGCAAAACCCAAAAGAGAGAAAATCAGAGCGTAAGCAGAATCCTGAAATAAACATGCACACAAACAAATGCGCACGCCCTTTTAAAACTCATTTTCCACTTTAGCAGCTCTTTGCTGGAAATCACATTTGATTTACATGCATTCAGCGCAACACCTTACAGCCAGATGACTTATGAGCTTTGGATTATGAGTCTCAGATCCTCCACTCTCACACTCTCAAGCTGCCTCACAGTTGTGCCAAATAAAAAAAATAAAAAAAAAAATGCAAAAGACTTCAATTAAACAAACCTGAGGTGACACAGCATCCGTCCCAGAAGGAGCAATGCGTCCTGCCGACAGCTTATCCATGGATTATGTAGCAACTCTGACAGTTTTTCGTCACGTTACACAAGTTAACCATTATGTAACTACTTTACGAAAAAACAGGGCAGATATATACCGTAGGCTTTACTTTAAAAATGACAAGGGGATCAGTAACACTCATACTGATGCACCGTGCTGAACAATTTAAAGCAGATTTAATACTTTATTCCACATATGTCTAACACAAAGCCCGCGGGCCAAATGTGGCCCGATACATCATTTTATGTGGCCTTCGAGAGCCTGTGCTTTATTAGCTTAAATTTGAAACCAATATTTTAAGACTTAAAATCAGCTTACATCGCTTTAAAGCACATATTGACAATAAACTACATCTCCCACAATGCATTTTGTCGTCACCCACAACGATACCGGTATCTCACGATGAGCAAGACGATTTTCAGAACAGATGGACTTCAGGAAAACCTCTACAAACTATCCCAAATATGTCCAAGAAAAGAGAAATTGATGATCGACGGGAAAACTAATACAAGTTTGTTCCTCAAGGTGAAAAAACAATTTGTCTTTGTGTTATGAGGTGGTGTCAGTCGTGAAAGAGTATAATCTACGTCGGCATTTTGACAACAAACACAGAGCTAAGTATGCTAAATTTAGCCTCCAAGAAAAACAAAGAATCGCTTCCGCTTCTGAAACCAAGGTAATGGATACTCTGAGAGTGAGTAGTAGGTTTACAACCACAAACCCTTCGTTTAATATAATAATGAGTTAAATGTTTGAAACTTTAATATATAATAAATGCAAAAAGTTATTTAACAATATAATAAGGCGCAGTTTAATTTATTTTGACTTACATTGCATTTTGTTACATTCATGCTGTAGATCTGGCCCTTTGACGGCAACCAGGATGCCGAAAAATGAGCCTGATTTATTCTTTTCAGAGGGTGACATTTAAAAGACGTGGCAATCATTGGCAATCAGTGGGAAGACGTATATTAAAAAATAAAAATAAAATAAAAGAGCTGCTTCTTTCCAGCACAGGTTCTTCTCAGACTCCATTTTCACCTGAAGAGTGAAGACTTTATTCCTTTTGTCTTATTTTTTTCTTATTTTAACAAAAAAAAAAAAGAAAGAAATAACAGAGGTGGAAGCAGCACAGAGATCAGTATTCATCAAGCCGAGTCATTCGTGGAAGAAGGGGCACCGTAGTCAAAGAGAGTAAAGCAAAATTGTTTGCTACACTCTGAGACAATAGATCAATAAAGCAAGTCTGCAGTGAGGTGGAAATTGTTACACTCAACGGTATCTCTGGCAAATAACACAGGACAAACTTCAAAGTGGCGGCAAAGGGACTCTTTATAATTCACACAGCCTGAAATAAATTGGCTGTACTTTGGTGCGCAGAAGTTTTAAGCAGTAAGTAAAGAGAGAAAGCTTCTAGAAATATCACCACACAGTAAACAGACAGGTGACAAATGAAAGGAAGAAGAGGAGATGCCCAAATGAGAAGCCCAGTCAGTAATTGTGATGCAGTCACTCAGGCGCATGTCTAGAGGAAATTTTTTGCAAGGACACGATAGAAGACAGAAACTTGTACAGCCGATGAGGTGAAAATGAGGCACTGAGGAGCCACAAGTTTACAACAACAAGCTCAATGCAACATCGATCACCTGCCCCAGTGTTAAGAAGCCATCAAAGGCTAAGAGGCTAAAAATAGAGCTTCCAGTGTGTATATAACCTGCAGCCACAGCCATCTTCCACTCGCTCATTATGTTTCTGTTAACATCAGATCAGACTGCAGTAAACAAAACTGCAGTTTGTTCATCTCTTTGTAAGAGTCTGAGCCACCAGAACAGGCTTTATGAACCTTGACACGTCAGCAGACATCTACTACTACAATATCTAAAGGTGACTTTGATGCCTGGGCTGGAGAACACCAGTATGTTTAGTGACATAACATCCCGTCCTCTCATTCACATTCATCCATCATTCACATCTTTCCCCGTGAATGACAACGTTCCTTTAAACATCTGCATGTGCTTGGCAGCAGTTTCACAAAGATGCTGATCAGTATGCTGATGAAGCAGCAGCGCAGGGGAAGAACCAGACGCAGCTGAGCACCGTCTTTTTAGATCTAGAGGAGGCATGTTGAGACAGGAAGTGTGGACTTGAATGAGGAAGTCTGGAGTAGCAGACTGGTACAGGACATGTGCGAGGTGTGTAGTAGGAATGACGGAGTGGTTTCAGGTGGAAGAGGGGACGGCGTCGAGGCTCGGCCCTCAGCCCGGAGGAAAACCTGTGGAGATGTGCACCTGAGAGAACAGAACTAACTGAAGGTCAGTCACAGCGAGACAGGAAGCACGGCTGTAAAAGTGAAGGGTGAATCATCTTGGAGATAAAGGAGGAGTTGAGATCCACAAAAAGAGGAGGGATGAGAAATCCACTGGAAGAAGGATGGAGCTGGCAGGCAGCCAAAGAAGAGATGTCTGGATGTGATGAGAGAGAATATGCAGTTGGCTGGTGTGACGGAGGAAGACACGAGAGAGTAAGATGGTAACAGATTACCCGCTGTGGCGAGCCTTGAAGGGAAAAGCCAAAAAGAAAGAAGAGAGAAAAACTAGAGGAATAATCTACGTCCTTGGTTACAAAGGAGTGAGACGCTGCTGCATTCTTTACTATCCCTGCAGTTATGACTATTTATATAAGTCACAGTAAAAGTGGTTATAAAATAAAACCAAATCTACATAGAGGCAATATTAAAAAAAAAAAAAAAAAAAGAAAGAAAGTGTTTGGCAGCACATTACTGATCTCACTTCAAGGGCTCTTTACTGTGCTGTTGTATTTTTATTTTACCACAGATAATGGACTAAACAGTGGGAAAGGACTGAAGGCAGATGAATTTTTCAGTGAGCTAAAACAGCTAAAATGTCAGTTCTTGTGTAGAGCGCTGCAGATTGAAAGGAAAGTTATTCCGTGTTGATATCCTGCGCTACCTCGCTCAACTGTCGAGGGACAATGAATTATAGATGAAGAAACTTCAGCGGCAAAATAAATATATTTTCATTATAATCTCACTTCTGGCATCTTAAGTCTTCAAGGCATTTAAAAAATTATAGATTCCAGTAGATGAAGTACTGATGGAAAGAAATCTAACGCTCCTTTGAAAAGTCAAAAATCTTGTTTGGTTAGCCAGCCAGCCCCCCCACCTCATACATCCCAGTTGGATCCAGATTGATTTTCAATACTCTTGACAGGAAAAACATATTTTCAATTTTTATCTCCTGCAACCATTTGGGCTTCTGCAGATGTCTGAGGTCTTTTTTTCCCGCCACAATTCCACGGAAAGACAAAATTAAACCATCAGCTGGTGCTTCTGGCTGGAAAACAGAAAACAAAAATGCAACCCTGACAGGGTTCAAGTACCTGGTCAGAAGTCCAAGTCAAGGATCGAGGGTTTCAAGGGTCTTATGGTTGTAGATGATCTCATCAGGTACGCTAAAAACACTGCTAAACATTACTGTATATCTAAGGAGTTCAAACATGTACGTGTCGACACCTTATAATCAAATTACCATCCCTCTGGCTCTCAGAAACCTTCCTGTGCCAACACTAATCATATCCGTCCTTTTCATCAGTTTCACCAGGCAGCAGATGGTTGCAGCAGAAATAATTAAGTTACCCAAGCGTTTCTGTCATCGTAAGAGCCGTCATCGTATAGACAGCATTTACTGTTAAATAAAATAAAGAAATGTGTCAAGCAAAGAGCCATCTCTTCAAAGTTTTTAGAGAACACCTTTCCAATCAAATTAATCTAGTCGCGCCAGCTACTGTAGCTATTGTTTCAAAGCCATTTTGTTTTTTTAAAGACCATCAATCTTGTGACATCTTTAAGCCTGATTTATTTGTGAACCCTCTGCCGTTAACTGTGCCGGACAACGATGTGCTCCGGTCTCTAAACGTAACTGCACGTTGCGTTGACGTGGAGAATGAGATATGTGATTGATCAGCCTGGAAGGTATGTTCGTCTAAGATATTTACATTTCCAGCAGCAGCAGCTGAAAATGACAATAGTTGACCATCTGTAAAAATGATTTATCAGCATCAACTCATTTATAGATACAGTACACCCTCATTTATTCGAGGGTTACATTCCATCCTCCTCCCATGAATCGCATTAAATCCGTGAATAATTGATGCAGTTTTTAAAGGCCTATGTATGATATTATATCCACTAAAATATGCTTCCCAAACACATTCGAACAACATTCTTACCCATTAATACAGCACAGTACATAATTTATTACTTACCCAATAATAATGATAATAATAACAACAATACTTTTTTAGGTTTTTGTCCGGCCCTCCCAAGGTTATTAAAGAAATTACGTTCTGTATCATCTGTTTTCTAATTTTTTATTTTATATTATGGCTTTGTTCAATCGTCCTATAATGTAAAGTTTGTTGTAGATATTGCAACTATAATCTTCAAGATGATTTGAGTTGGTTATATACTCCAGTTTAAATGATGAGTAGTCAGGATCCGTTGATAAAGAAAAAAATTTAGACATGAGAGAAAAGTTTATTTTCTAGCAGCGGGAGGCGGCCATGTTGGATCACGCACCGTCTCGAGGGAGAATCGCTGTCACAGTCACATCGGTCTGATGCTTTTGTTTCAGTTAAAAGGAAAACTGGAATGCTTTTACGCTTGATGTTTTAATAACATCACACTAAAAAAAGTTCATCTGAACAATGACAGTAGGAGTATATAAACCCCACCCCCCAGTTAATCAGTTCATTGATTGTCACTAAAGGGGTGCGCTTGTTTTAGGCACCTTTAAAGCTGTAACAGATGTCTCATGACTGAGCTAAGAGGTCCTACAGCAAAATCATGTTATGGCAGATACATCGTGGAGCGACTGACACATCTCTCTCTCTTTTTGATTTATTAACTGACAGTTATTTTAAAACCATTTAACAATTAGGGTGAATGTGAGTGTTTTTCTGCTAAAAATGGCCTAAAAAATTCATGAAATTACCAGTGCTTCCACAAATTCAAACACATTATGAAAAAAAAAAAAACTTTGAGAGCAAAATCCACAAGCGGTGAACCATGAAGGGACAAGGGTATACAGTACTGTATCCATTGTTTGCTCCACTGCCAAGTTTGAGCTACAGTTTTGCAGAAAATAACCTGCACTGCCCTCTAGCAGCTGGTGGTGTAATTACAGAGCAATGCAAACGCCACTAAAGTGTAAATGTCTAGCCGTCGTGCGTATGTGCCACGCAGAAGCATAAATCAGGCTTTAGTCTTTAGTGCGGCATTAAGTACAACTCAAGTTCCAGTCCGAGACTTCCATCTCAATAACTGGTACACAGTAAAACGGTTTCCACCTAAATAGGGACCCACTCACAGCCTCAACACTATCACGCATCTACCATAGCATCCAAACATTTTAACATGTTAATAATCAGCGTTTCAGTTCAAGACGAGCTGGGCTTTATGGGAATATATTTACTTTTGCATGTACAGTATTTGGTTTCAAAGCGATTGGACAAGTCAGTAGATTTGATCCAGTTTTATTGCAAACGACTGATCAGTTGCTGAGGTGCCGTAATATACAAATGGAAAACCAAATGTCAGAAAACACAGAGATCCTCAGCGCTGCACTACTAGCACAAACGTGTTAACTGATATGTACTGTTAATAAATGATTGACAGCTGCTGATGGCGATGCATCGGCGTCCTTGTTGTGTGATTCAACTCGTAGCTCTGGAGCAGATTTCCATGATTTCACATCTGTCAGAGAACCTGAAATAACCAGATAAAGAATTCTGTCCTTTGTTTAACTGAAACAAAAGGTGACTGGATTAATCTTCCTATTCACAGTTTATATCCATAAAGTATGCTGAACAACAAACAAATATTCTATGCCAGCTTTTAATTAAGTGGACTTTGTGAAAATATATATTATGTCCGGAGAGTTTGAGTCATTTGTCACTGCGTTAATCCCGCTGCGAGGCGAGCTGCTGCGAGAGAGTTGCTAGCCATGTCTAATCTCGGGCATTGCAACGATAATGATAAGAGTAAAGCAGGCCTCAGGGGCTCAACACTCACCATGTTTGTCACTAAAAATTTCATGCTCTTGATAAATGAGTAAATGAAAAAAAAAAAAAAAAAGATACTGCAATAACACTCTTGAAAGTCATGAGCCAATAAATAACGATAGTGGAGTGAAATTACATAACACTGCCACATTATTAAGACTAGATGGCGATCATTTAGGGCCATCTCTTGATTCATACATTAAATTAGAGAGCACGTATTGATTATTCCGGGATGCCTATTGTGTTAACAATCACGCATGCAAAACAAAAGTGTGCTTTGAAAGAGAACTGCTCTGTGGTAATTGAGCCAGGATGAGCATGTTTTACAGGAGGAGCAAAGGTTGGGAAGCAGCGGGAAGACTGTTACAATCACACAGGTTATGCAAGGACTCCTGGGAAAGTGGAGAGGCACCTCTGTGAACTCCTCATTTCTGTGGGGCTTTATGTAGCGTGACGGTTCCAAATGAAACTCTGCGATCATGCAGGAGCGCTCTATTAATTTGTAGCTCAGGCCACCTCCTTGGGGAGGGAACCGCCACGGCCGCCGCTGCATCCCTCCCTGCAGCTGCCAGCAAAGCTCCTCGCTGCTTATTGACCGAGCGGCTGCGCCGCAGCGTTTCTGGGGTTCGAACGCCGAGACCATCTATCATTTTCCCTACTCCAGGTGTTGCAGGACGGATGAAAAGCAACTTGAAATGAATAATCTTGGCTCCTGGGGCAACGTACGGGCTTAACCTTTCTGTTGTGTTCAGGTCAGATCTGACCGATTTCCTACGTTCATCAATCATAAATATTGTGTTTTACATTTGATTGTCTCGGGGCCTTATGAAATCCTCCACACTAGGAATTTGAACAAATATAATTGCTGATCACCACTTTCATTGAATTTTGAGTAGTTTATTCAACTTCGTAACACCTGTGGTGTCCCCGGTCAAAAATCACCGCTATTGGAAATTAATGGGTGACCCCCCCCCCCCGTATTTTTTGTTTAGTCACTGCAGTTATTCATGTAAACTACTAGTTTGAGACTTTATTTACAGCTTAAAAGGGATTTACCGTATTTTCCGGACTATAAGCCGCTACTTTTGTCTCACGCTTTAAACCATGAGGCTTATACAGAGATGCAGCTTTTCTATTAATTTTTCTTCAGCCATCAGGGGGCGCTCTAGCAGGAAGTGCAAAAACCAAAAACAAACCAAGTAGTTAAAAGCTATTCTGTTTTTGTTAAGTAGTCTATGTTGGCTATGCTACTCTACATTCATTTTGTGAGCATCAATACCTGTTATTATTGGACAAACTGATTAATAAATTTGTTCAGTCAGTTTGTTGGTTCCTCAGCGGCTTTCCGGGTTCTGAGTGGACCCGCCGCAGAGGTAAGGTTTTAATCGTAGATGCGGACCGGACGCAGCGTGGAGACAGCAGGTCCGTGATCTGGCTCCAAAGCGGATCTGATACGGGTCCGTTTCACGGGTCCATTTCGGATGTCTGTGCTGTGTGGGGGGGTTTCAGTACACAGGAGGAGGAAAAAAAGCAACTTAGTTTTAGTGTGCAGGAGGAAAATGAATAAAACCATCAATGACTTTTCTGTTTTGTTTGATCAGAACTTTTACTGTCGTATTACAGTTATCAGTTCAGGTATATGAATAAACACTTATGGTAAAATCTTTTGATGTAAATATCTTATTTCTCAGCCATGATACTGGCAGCTTATAGTCCGGTGCGGCGTATATGTGACAAAATATATATTTGTTTAATTTTTAGTGGGTGTGGCTTATATTTAGGTGCGCTTTATAGTCCGGAAAATAGTGCTGGGCAATATGACGATACATATCGTGGGGACGATAGAAAAGTGTGTATCGTGCCATTTCTCTTCTATCGTTTCCATCGTTTCTAAACTAATTTTATCAATTATTACAGCAAATATGTAATTAAATAACCTGCAACGATAAATCTGATAGAATCATATCTACTTCTACAAAGTAGCCTTTTATGTTTGCACTTTTATTCATGGTTAATGCCTTAAACAGAGTTCTCTTCAACCCTGATGTTTACTTTAGACACTTTATATTGGTTTGCAAACTTTGCACTACAAGGTTACAGATTTCAGAAAGTTGAAAAATAATTTGTGTTTATTTTTTTATAGCGGAACTTCAGTGCAAAAATGTGTTTTTCCTCTCAGAAACTGTTGTGCACTTTAAAAAAATGTGAAAGCTACTGTACCTCTGTACCTACCTGTTTTTGCTGCACTAAAATGTATGTTTGTGACAGTTCAGCTAAATGTCCTTTCAAAATAAAGTTGAAAAGTAAGCAATGACATTTTTTTTCAAACTTTTCAGAGAATAACTGAAAACATACTATAATATGGTATATCGTGATATATATCGTTATCGTGATATAAAATAGTCCATATTGTGATATGTGATTTTTTCCATATCGCCCAGCACTACCGGAAAATACGGTAAATAAAATTTGGTGATGATTAGTGGTTTTTCTGTTAATGTAGGAGCAGTTAAAACCGTCTGGTCAAATTTGACCGGAGGCACTAAAGTAAGGTTAAGCTAGCCAGAACTCCTGCCGACACGGCGAGCTCTGAGAAACCTAATCTACGTCTGTTACAACGGCCTTAACATGTTGTTCAAATAAAACAGAGGATTTCCATCCAACAAGGGAGGAATGGTAGAGTTACTTGAGAGGCACCCTGCTGGGAACGGCTGCCAAAAATGGACAAACGCAAAGCTTTAAACTTCTTCTGCTGTGAATGAGTTTGTAAACGTACACATCATCTATCCAGCTTCCTTTCCTTGAATGCTGTTACTGTTTGGCATCAAACGGGCTCTTTCAACAAGAACCCGGCTACAAAAGCATGTGCGAATGCAAAAGATCACAAGGTTCTCCTAAGACTGACGCCCTGGAGCGTACACATCCACATGAAAGAACAGCAAACACTGCGTGCCTTCCAGTAAATCTCCCTCAACTTTATCTTGTTCTACCTTTAATTACGCTGCAACATGAATGCAGCCGTATAAATGGGAAAGAACAGAGGAATAGCTGGTTCGACTGAACAGAGAGACAAAAGAGAGGTGAAGTTTAGTAGGTAGGACAGTGAAGTCTATCCAAAAATATCTTCTGCTCAGTCCCACATGTGGGACCGACTGGTTTCAAAGGCAGTGAAGGACTCAAACTGGCACTTGAGGAGATTTAATTGACCTCGAGTGCCAACATGCCTGTAAACAACATCTAATCTAAACAGAGAGAAAAACAGGTTGCTTATTTACTGAGAGATACTTTGTGTTTTCCCATGGAGCCACATGTCCTTGGGAACGCTCAGGAAAGTGGGTGGGAAGACAACTATTCCGAAGTTCCCACTTTGGGAAGCAGGCCAACTAGGAATGATGAGAAACTGCGCGGATAAAATGGATATACGTGGTAATTAAAAACACGCCTACAGTTTGCCTGGTGCACCTTATGAGCACTTGCAAGACGATCATTATAACTTTGAGAGATAATAACACGGTTCACGGAGCTACACTGAAACAGCCAGACTTGAAAGTTCCTGACCGCTGTGGTTCAAAAGGAGCCTCTATGTAACATAAAATCCATAGGTGTTAATAACTACAGAGCCACAGAACAACAAGTCCGTAATTAGCTTTCTGAGGAAATAACATTAGGAACGGATGCTTCTTGAAAAAGCTACCCACGTAGGGGAGAACGGGATATCTTCCCCCTGCAGACCCTCGTGATCAGACTTGTGTGGGAAGAGCAGAAGAAGAGGAAGAAAAGGAAAGAGAAAGGTGGAAGAAACACACTGCATTAGGAGATCCTGCTTGTCTGGCATCGAGAGGAAATCAGAAACTGTCACTATTCTGCAGCATCGCGACCAGATCTTCAACGTCCCTCATCCTCCTCCTCCTCCCAAACCACTCTCATCCATCACTCTCTCATCTATTTTTCATCAAGTACAGCCCCCCCCCCATAAACAGAGATGCTGACCACCATGAAAGAAATCCGTCAACAGATCTCTCCTTCTTTGTAAAATGGTGTCTGCAACTGTTACAGGAAGATTCGATCCTGTCGTACCTGTTCTGAGGAATACAGGTGGGCTGGGAGCTGATGGCAGGGGTCCAACCTCAGGGGTCCACCGAGCCAATACTCAAAGATCATCAGGTATTGTGAAGCGTGATTGGCAGACAGCCGGGCTGATCTCGTTGGTCGGGTCAGCAGCTGAACACCAGGCTATTCACCAGAGAGCCCATCAATCACATTTGACTTAATTAAGCAACGAGAATGACAAGCCGAGGGTCCACTGTCTGAGAGGATGGATGAATGGAAACAAGGAAATACAGCACAATACAGCGCCGGATAATTTAATACTGCACGCCACAAAAAAGGATGAAAGAAGAAAGAAGACAAGAATATTTGAGACAGAGTGACTCAAATATTCAGCTTGTAGTTGTGTCAGTTTAAATTATTTTTAAATAAGATCTTAATTAAATTGTGTCTTCCATTGGACTAAAAATCAAAATACCAGCTTTTGGCTCATTCCTAGCCTTAAAGGTGGGGTGGGTGTTGTTTTTTTGCAACACTTTTTACAATATTGCCTGAAAACCTTTTCACATTTCCATTGCACCCACTGAAATAAAATGTTTGCAAAAAAAACTAAACATTTTGGTCCAGTCTAAAGGGTATAATCAGAGAAAAACTCTGACCAATCAAAAAAGTGATCATCACTATTTTGATTGGCTGCCTAATACGTCCATCAAATATCACCCCTCCCTCCCTCCCTCCCTATGGTTCATGCAGTCGTGAATCATGTGAAGGCGTGGTTTTCGAGGGGTGAGCTGAAGAGGAGGAGGCGGAGCCTTTGGGAGGAGGGAGGGAGTGTATATTTTCAAAATCTCACTTGAGTTGGATTGCTGGAACCGTTTTTCAAACAACACCTACTCCACCTTTAACAGAAGCCAATAATGGAGGTAATTATCGTCAATCTGAAGAAACAACTCCATACTGATGTATAAAAATGATGCCATACAAGCCAGTTCTCAGAGATGACAGACTTTAGTCTTAATGCACTTTGCAAAATCTCATGGGGGAAAAAACAACAACAAAAAACTCTGTTGACAAGGTCGTTAATGATACTAAAGGGACCTTGAGGGGATTTAAGTTTCACTCTCGGCCTAACAAATGACAAACGCTTAAAAACATGCGTCGTTTTCAATATGATGGATCTTTACACACCAACTTTCATGTTTGTTTTTTCTTACAAACTTTAAGGCAATAAATAGCCTTGCTCCAAAGTTGTTTAGATTGGCATCAAACAATTTATGTCACACTCAACTTTCAAACTGAGCTGCTATTTGAGTTTATTGCTTAAATGCGTTAAATTTAGTGCCGTTCAAGGGGCATCACTCATCACCTTGATAACCAAAGAAACATTGTTTTCTGTCACATTGCAGGCAGAGTGCGAATTATACAATGACAATTGGGGGGGTCAACATTTTCTAGAGATGACAAAAATGACAATTTGACCCTTCTTTAGGGGGGTCGAAGTTGTAATTGGGGGAGTCAAACCCCCCCAAACCCCCCCGTAATTCACACTATGCTTGCAGGTATAGTGCATTGAGAGGTAAATTAGATTCATAATCCTAAATAAGTGAATTGGCCTTAATGATAATCATGATATAACTTTAAAATTCTGTCATTTTCATATATAGAGGAAGTTAAGTTGGTTTTCTACTCGCGTGCCACCATGTACCTACTATTCAAGCTGCTTTCTTCTTAATTTTATGATCTTTCCACTCACCAAACCATCAACCCTCAACTGACATGTCTGAAGTTGCCAAGTCTTCTCCAACTGATGACCGATCTCTGGAACCATCGTGAGGAGCAACAGTGACCAGGTTCGCTTCACAGCACTTCAGAGTTTCAGAATCCAGGCTTTTTCTTTCCATAAATATCTCCGTCCACGTGGACAGCTGCGTCCCAAAGCATGAGCCACTCCCACTAGCTGCTACTCAGCACTGATGCATTTGTCTTTTCTCAATTACTGAGACAGACTTCATTCTGCAGCCTCTGTCGCTCTTACTAACGAAAGCTCATCTGACGAAAAGCTCAGCAGGAATGTGTTGTCCTGTAGCTCCTCCTCATTAATTACGGCTGTGATGTTAGCGCCTTCAGCTGTCAGTCAATCCAGTCAGCCCTTCTGCCATCAGTCTGTGTCCATCTTGCGTCCTCCTCAGTCCAGATGTGATCTTTAAGTCTTTCCTATGAAAAGCTCCTGAACCTAAAGACTCAAGAGGATCTTTGTGCATGTACGAAGGTGACTTCTTTGGACGTGGGGTCAAAAATACAACTGTGTACAACAGAGGAAGAAGAATTGGTTTTGCCTTTGTTTCAGTCACAGTCTGTGGTTGCGATCGCAGCAGCAGCATCAGTGATAGCATGCTGGGCCATTACATCAACGCCACTGGTTTAGTAGTTTCACTCTTTACTGTTGCAGGAAACTGAAGATGAGAAACACCAGCAGTATTACTCTGTCCTCCTGCTATGTTTGACAACTTACCCCTGTAGTTCAACTCAACATTACACACAGTGAGCCTGTAATTGCAGCACAGCTCTCCGACCGGTCACTTGCACCTCTAGCTTTCAAGTGAATATTTGCATCTAAATCTAATTTGCATGTTACCTATTTTTTTTACATGGACATGCGTGACCGTTTATGCCAAGTGAACTCAGGATAAGCGTGCCAGACATGATACGTTTCATGCATGTGTAATAAACAGCAAGTATATTTCAGGCCTTAGACTGTGTTTCCCAAAATTTAAGTAAGTAAAAGACAATAAATTTAAGAAACTGCACCAGCACTCCACAGTTAATAGTAACTTGCTTTTTGAACCAGAAGAGCATCCTTCAGTCTCTGCAGACTTTGAAAGGGGTGACATTAAGTGTTGCTGAACTGAATTGTGGGTTCTGAGGTTTACGGTGGCAGCAGAGCTTCTGTAAGAAGATGGGAAATTTTACATTTTTCACACTTCAATGTGAGCATCAGCCAGTCAAACTGGGGGCTACACAGCGAGAGCCGGCCAATAAAATCATGCACGAGGCCGTCACCGTTTCACAGAGGTTGGAGTAGCCATCTTCACTCCCACTTCTGTCGGATGTGTCTATAGAAATCTGCATCACAGATCTGCGTTCCTCACTTCCGAAGTTCAGCAAATGCAGCGTGATATGAAGCTGCATGGACAAAAAGATGGATAATAATCCTCTGATGTGGGTCTGTGATGTCACAGAAGCAGCATGAATAGAAACACTGTTTCACCTTGAGGTTTTTGACTTCAAACATTCAAAGAAACATTCTCAATCACAGAAAAGTTTTTTGTTCTTTTTAAAACACTTTTCCTCTTCTATCTTTTCAACCATTAAAAGAAACAGATAAAAAATTTACAGATCTATTGGAATGAATGGATGGCAGCTCGATTTCTATATGTACAAAAAGATATAAGTACAAATGAAATGGCCAACAGGGTAATAAAAGAAATGTTTTCCTATTACTGCGTTCACCAGAGAATTAATAGATTTAAAGAAGCAGCCAAACTGGACGATGATGTCAAGAAGATAAAGAACAAAAACAGTAATTACTAAAAGCCTGTGCAACCTTCCAACCACATAATTAGGATTTTTTTTCCAATGTCAGAAGAGAACAAGACAGAATATTTACCAGCAGCTAAAGTTCTTTTGTGGCCATCTGTTTTCCAGCTGACTTACACGTTATAGCGTCAGTGGTAATCAGACAATAGCTTACATTGTTTACATTTCACATGCAAACATCACAGTTAATTTAGCACCTCTGAATGCCTACATGCCCCGCATTCCTTTAAAACCGTCTGTCAAAAGCAACTTTGAAGACTGAATTAAGTCATAAAATCTGCGAAATACAGTACAAAGCAACAGTACACCAGTGAGTTCCTGGAGTCCATCCTCCCAGCAAGACCAAACAGAACAGGACATGCAGATGGTCTGCCTCAGTTTAGTTTTATTTATAAGTGAATTGTGTCATTAAAATCATTTCTTCTGCAATTAAATTTCAAATATGACTCATGTTAACTCGCTCTGAAGAAAACCTAAAGGCTTCAAATGTGCTTATTAACGCAGCGTAAGTGGGTCACTCCAAACACACGCCGCAAACTGGAGCGGTTCTGGAGCTCTGCTGCCATTTCTGCTGATCCCTCTGCTCTTTATTTAATCATGCCAACCAGTGGCCAAACCAGAAAGCAAACCCCAGACCACCAGTGCTGCCCCCCCTTGAGAGAAGGGGCTTTGGAGAGGCAGCCTGAAGGAAGTAAGACGGCCATGCAACCACTTCCCCCATCTGACCGCGGGCCAGTGAGCTCCCCAGTTCTGTCGTCACCTTGGCATCCGGGCTCTGCCTATTAGCCTGCTAGTTAGACTGGCATTCAGACTGGCAGGACACACACAGGCGCATGCCAGAAGGTCTCCTGCTTGGCCGGCGGAGAGCTGATGTAAAACAGTAGACGAGCCTAAAAGGTGCACACGGCGACGTGCACCCGCCGCCTCCTTCAATCACATCAGTCCGCTTTAATTTGGTTCCCGCTCGACAGGATTCGATTGCATTTTATTAATTTTGGCAACAGTGCAGCGACACACATTTTGATTCAATCCCTGGCAATGCAATTTAACTAGACACAATCAGATTCACTGGAATCGAATGAATTTTTAAAACATGATCTCTTCCTCCCTCTACGTAAATCTTCACATTTGCTCTAATTTTCCCTTTCTGGGACTCAGAATGTAGAATTTAGTGAACGATGCCAAACTCTTTTTGCATCGGTTTCTGGTTGGGACAGACATCCTGGAGAACACGTTAGCCACCTCAGTGATTAAAAATGGCATTTTTAAAATTTGTTTTTGGTCGTGTTCAGGATCATTTTGATAAATTTTTGGTTATTCTCCAACAGGGGCGATTCTAGGGTCAGAGCTTTAGGGGTGCTGAGCACCCAATGAGCCCCACCACGACCCACAATCCCACCTTTTTTCACACAAAACCAAAAAACATTTATGAGAGAAGAGCATAATCTTTTGGGGAAAAGAAACTGACTGGAAAACATGCAAATCTTTGAAAATTTTCAATGAAATTTGAAATGCTAACTGAGCTAACGCGCTAACTGGTAAACGGTCAACGAAGAAGAGAAGTAACGTTAGTGAGAAGAGGACGATACCATTAGGTGGGGTCGTTTTCATTTTCATTCTTAAAATATAAACTTAAACCACAAACTATGGATTAGGCTTGGGCGGTATCCAAATTTTGATACCGTCAAACTTCCCTCACATTTTACCGAGGTATACAGTATTCCCGCGACTATTAAGGCGAACACACACCACCGGCGGACGCCGCGCATCAAAACAGCCGCCCCCATTATGTGCGCCGCTGCGGGGCTTTAAGCCTAAAAAAAAAGGGGAGTTTACCTCGAAACAGCAGTTCAGTGCTTCAATATAAAGTTGGCTCAACTACAGTTGTTATTTATTTGTGTATTTCTTGCTTTTCACTAGTTTTAACTGTTTCTTCTCTGCTCCAGCTCCTCTCTTTGTCTGAAACTGCCTTTATAGTAAAGTGTCTGGTTGCGGGACGTTTCACTTCCTAAAATTCTTCAACATAAAAGTCCAACATTATTAGTTTCATTAGAAGGCTTTTATTTTGAAGCAGCAAACTCAGGAAGTGTTGTTTTCATCGTCAGTACCTTAACAGGACGAGTCAAACCGAGATCAGCTGCGAGCGAACGTGAATAAACGGTAAAATAAACCACAACACACAGTACACACAGTACACACAGCGATACAGGAGAGAAACTAAACTTTAAACCACAGAAATCATTCATTGCATTTTTTTATGACGGTATTGAAACTCATACCGCTGCTATTTTTAAATACCGGAAGTATACGGTATTACCGTAATACTGCCCAAGCCTACTATGGATTAAGTTTTGGACATTATCTAAGTCGTCATATGCGAACTAAAATTTTAGAATAACAACATTTCTTACTCCAGGTTTTTGGGGTGCTGAATTTCAATTTAGGGGTGCTGAAGCACCCCTAAAAAGGGGCTAGCCTCGCCCATGTTCCCCAATCTGTTCTATCCTCGGACTTCCTTCAGACTGCAGCGCCTCTCTAGCTGCCTTTCAGACAAAGCTTAGATAGAGACTGCAGGCCGAGCGGTAAGAGTAAATGAAAGAGGGACCTGCAGTGCCAACAACAGATGTATTTCAGGAACATGTGACTGAAGGAGCATTGCTGCACCCCAGATACTCAACATCTGTGGTTAGCAGTGCAACCTGCAGAGTTGTTGCTAGGCTACAAACACCTCAATTCTTTCATTGCAGTTTCGAGAGAGTTCATTCGCTTCTTCCACTTTGCCAATTATAACTTTCCAACAGTTTGCCAGGTGATTTTATTTTACCTTTTCATCGATTTTTCCATTCAATAATGCACTCAAAAAACAGGAAATTAGCAGACTGTTAAGTTAACAAAAACACAACATTTAGCCTTGACATGATCATTTTAAGTTCACGTCATGAGTATAATTATATTAAGTCAGACTGAAGTGATAGCAAGAAACTACACGTGAAAAAGATCTGATCAAGTTAAGGCAACAAGTCGACCTCTCAGCCCCTGAAAATCACCAGGAGACACCTGGAACCTGTGCAGGTGAGGGTAAACTGTAATCTAGCAGCATCCTTCTATCACTTTCCCTTATTTTTGTCTATTTGTCATGATTGAATTTGATAGACTTCAAATCCTGACGTCCACCATGTGGCGTCCTGAACCTTCCGTTATATAGATGTGATATCAACAAGAAATTCTTCTCTTGGGAGCACAATACCAAAAATAATGAAATTCTGGTGATAAAAGGTTTGCAGCAAAATATTGGGTCGTTTCCCAGCATCCTTTGCAGCCCTGGTTGTTTAGGTGTTTATCTGTGTTTATTTGTTAGCTATTTAATTTAATGCTGCCATGTAAAGTCTGTTGCTGGTTTGACTCCCTCTTGATTCATACCCTTTACTTTTAAAAGGTCTTGTGTGAATAATCCTGATTTCTGCTGAGTCATCCAATCTACTCCTCCCTAACAAAACCTCAGCTTATCCCAACTTTCCAACATGTGACTCCTCTTCACAAGATATCATGTGCTGCAACCTAAACTTGTTTATTGGCCCAGTGTTACAATTAAACCAACTGTTTATCTTTTAGCCACTAGTTCATGTCACGATGACATCACTGAGCTTGGAGGAACAGTTCGGTGTCTTTGGTTAATGTGCATCAGTTTGTGGTTATTTCTGAGCATCTTTATTATCATTAAATGACAGTGGCGGTTAGGCTCTTGCCGATTGTGCTAGCATAATTTCTGGCATAATCTGAGGAATTGAGCATATTTTTTGCCCTTTTTCCAAAAGTAGCACTGCTAGCATAATCCGTATATTTTCTTGTCTTAATAGCACAATTTTATAATAATTCAAGAAAACAAAGATCTCAGTTACTAAAAACGATAGATTACTATTAACAGTTGGTTCCACTCCTATTTTGTGATTGCTTTATAGTGTTTTGAGATACCGCGGGAATTCGATGAAATGGAACCGGAAGTCTGTGTCTCGGTCCCAGACTCCTTAGTCTTTCTCCCAGTGCTTGTTTCAAAATGGTGGCCGCCACGCCAAATGAGTCACGAATCACTGTGTCACGCTCTGCTACATGCGATGGTTAGCCAGCTATCCGCGGATAGTTATCCACCACACTATCCAGGCTTTGTGCAACCTATTTTTGTTCGCTGGATAACTATCCGCTGGATAGCAGATTTATCCGCCGTAGAGGGCTAAACACCGGATAAAGTTACCCAGGTTTTGAACAACCGGGCCCAGAACGTCAGGCCAGGGTAAATAAAATACATTTTCAAACTTGTCTTGTGAGTTCTGAAGTTTGTGCACAGAATAATTTTTTTTAAAAGTAGCATAATTTTGAAAAGCGAGCATAATCTGAGCATAATTTGAGTAAAAAACGAGCACTGCCACTAGCATAATATGCCACTTTTACTAGCACAATCGGCAAATGCCCAGTGGCGGTCCATTTGAATCGAGTCTGTTGGCCCGTTCCCTGAAGCTCTGTCCAGAGAGCCGTCTGTTTGCTGCCCCCCCCCCTTTCTTCTGTTGAAACCAGACATTCAGACAAACAGAACAGACCTCTGCTTTATTCGTTTAGCATCTCAGTGTTTGTGTGTCGCGCGTGTCTGTCATATCTAAAAAAGAAATGACGATTCATTTCCTTTCAGTCTCATTTCATTTCCATCACGCTGACAATCACGCGGCACCAGAGGCCTGCCGGAGCTTCACGGTTATTCAGGTGTTTGGAGCGGAGCATTCTTCTGCTGTCAAACACGCGGCGTTCAAATTCAAAAGCTCAAATCTGAACTTGGCAGATCCGGTTCTGAAAAGGCACAGATGAGGAATCAAAAGCTCGCGGGCAGAGGAATTTCACATCCATAACACAAGATTGCCCTTTTGTACAATTCAGAACCCTGCTGACTCTGATCGTTCCTTAAATTGATGTCTCACATGAAGCCGCCTCGAGGGAGCGTTTCCATTTTCATACATATATATATATATTTATACACACACACACACACTGGTTCTCCATACGTAGGCTCTCCTTCCTCGTCCATTCATCAAATAATGCAATCAATTTCCCTCACAGGAGAGAGAGGTGTCATTTCTTCTGCAAGTGGTTTTACGTGTCTTTAATAAGACTTTGTGGTTTGTGCTCCGTGATGTGAAGAACTGTGTAGAACATTGTTCCACGAACCAAATTATCAGCGTAGCAGGAAACCGGAGCGGTGCTGATTTCTTTGAAGAGGAAGAAAGTATTCCTGCCAACTAGCTAGAGGGGGGGTCATATGGTGTCAAGACTACTGGCAGATGCCTGAGGACTGCTTTGTGCATCTATGGTTACATCTACGAACAACAAAACACACTTCTATTCAGGGCTATGAAGCTTATAAACCCAAGTCACTGACAGACTTACAGAGAAATATCTTAATTATACCACTAAGCATTGGTGAGTCCTGCGTGGGTCTAAGCAGGCATATAATTCGCCGTACTAAATCTTAACAGCCAAATTCATAAACCTTCAAGGATGCGTACTCATAAACAGGGAAAACAGTGATCTGGGAGTTCAAAAGCAAACGATTCCCTTCCTGGTGCCTGAACAGAGTCGGAGCCAGGACACCTGCTGTAGCTGAGTCAGTGAAAGCTAATATAAAACCTCTCTGTGATTCCAGTCCTTTCACCGGTGGATAAGTGGCTGCTGCGATGATAAAAGACACCGTGCACTGAGCATCCTGGAGTACCTGTATTATCCACATTACAAAAAAGCTGTAGGCATGGTCTCACGGGTCAATTTTCATGGACTTTAGGACTTTACAATCACAAAAAACGGTGATAAGAACCGAAATTGGTTGGCGAGGTGATGCAATTCCACAGCAACAAAGGGCAAGAAACAAAGCTATGAATATTCCAGTTAAGACTCCCGAACAGTCGTTTGTCTTTGCGTGTGACCTCAGTCAGGTTTAATAATAAATGAACGGTGCTGCTCTGAATGCATCCCCTTCTTCCTGTACTCCATCATGACACCAGTTTCTAACAGATTATTGATTGGGCTCAGTGAGATATGAGCTGCCAACGTACGACAGTCACTTCTGCAGTCCAAGTTCTTTTAATGATGCAAACTGATTTTAAAAACAACAACAGAACACTTGCATGTACTTTAAGGCCAATCTTGTGCTCATCAGGGTGCAGAAGGGTTTGGCTCTAAACTCGTGGTCAACCCCCCCACTTTGAGACTCGGGGGTGCTTCAGCAGAGCTGCATCTGCATGCAACATGCTTTTGGCACTACTTTGCAGCGCTCTACCCCCACCTGCCGTCCTGCGCCAGGACGCCAGCGTGGCCACCCTGCAGAAACGAGCCACAACTCTGCCCGCTCGCTTCCCCAATCACGAGTCACTTTGTTTGTTGTTTTTTGTTTTGTATTTTTTTTTTTTTTTCCAAGGGTAAAATTCACACCGCGGACAGAAAATGGCTGAACTCGTTGCAATAATGGCTTGTAACACAATCCTCCGTGGCTTAATTCTCGTCTCCTCAAGAATTGTGTTTTTTCTGAGCATTTGCAGGTCCAGTTGGCCGTTTTACGCAGCGCACGCACGCACGCACGGCTCGGCCTCACTGACCAGGACGCAATTAAACCATAAAACAAACGCCTCCAGTCACACTGGAGGTAACGGGCTCGCGCACAGCCACGAGCCGCAAAGAGGATCCCCCCAGCAGCCGCCAAACACGGCGCTTGTGTCCAAACTTTCGCGAGCATATCCGTGCGTCAGGATGCGGAGAGCGAGGCGGAGATGTTTCACAGATGTCTTCCGTTTACAGAGAGGACTGAAGAAAAAAAAAAAAGGCGGTGGTCTGAACAAACACCGACCAGAATCTGTGTGGTTTATAAATGTGTGATGCCGGTTTAAGTTGGCAGATGGAAAAGAAGATTAAAACAGAAAGACGGCTCTTTGCATAAATCACGATGCTTTCAGTTATGACAGAAACTAAAGGTTAAGATTTAAGGAAATGATGTTTATCTGGACAGCCTGGAAACCCCTAAAATAATGTCCCCATCATAATCCCCCCCCCCTCCTCAGGCAGAAAGCCTCCTGGCCCCTGCAGGACGTGCCCCAACTACCAAGCACCGTCCCCTGAAACAAGCAGCCCTCTCTGCTCCACTTCTCCCCGCCTGCCGCAGATCAAGATGGCACATAACTTGCCCACAAAGTCGCCGAGCGCGCGCGTCACGTTCGCGGCTCTCACCTTGACTGCTGCAGACGAGCACTCCGAGCAGGTGGAGCAGTTTGAGCATCATAGTCGGGCAGGTTTGAGGGGGGCGGCCGGACGCTGATTTCTGCTGCTGGTAAAAAAAAAACGATGAGGGCGACGCGCGCGCTCTGCTCCGTTCATCCACCGTCCTGGACTCCGACTGATCTGCCTCCGCCGCTGCCTCCCCGTCCTTCCTATACGCGCGCTCCCGATCCACGCTCGTGCTTGGTTGCGTTTGCTCGCTGCTGAGGACCCCCCCCCCCCCCCCCTCCACCAGTGTCTCTGTAATCCCAAGTGCTGGATGATGAAGGCGGTAAACGGGCAAAAAGATGGAAGATCTTTATTTGGTTGTTTAAAGTGTGTTTGAAAGCTGGATGAGGAAGGTGTTAAGAGGAAAACGTCTTTAATACCACTCAGGTCTAAAAGTACTTAGCAGGGGTGCTGCTATGGTTTTCTGGGAGCCCCTCCAACCCCTGGATCCCACCAGTCTGGCCCCGACTCTTCCAGTATGTTTAGTTATTCAGCTGCATCAATTTACAGAAAGCAGATTGAGTTTAGCGCTGAGCCGTATAACGGTGTTTATTTTTCTTACGATATAATTTTTCATATATTGTAATACCGTTGAGTATGTATTGTAGCGTACACAACGTTGGGAACGCAGCGCGGTGGAACGCAAGTGCAGCATAGCAATTGTTTGACAGGGGACTGTTTTGCAGTTGCACTGGAGGCACAACACGCTACTAGCTTATGGTTAAACGGTGATGGATGCAAACAGAGAAAGTCCCGAAGTGGAAGCTCCAGAACGGCAACATGAGACTGAGGAACTTCTTCCTAAACGAGGAGCCGTGGATTTAAAAAAGACGACGTCCAACAAACTACAATAATCTGCAAATGTTGCCGAGCTTTAAGTTGTAGCCACGAGAGGCTACACCAGCTATCTGTGTGAATATTGTTTCTATGCTGCTACAGGACAATCTTTTTTTTTTTTTTTCAAAACTTGAATGTTGCATACTTCGTTTACTATTTATTTGTTGAAATATCTCGAGAACGCTGTTTACATTGTGTAGTTAATGTTGATTTTTTACAAAATGTTTTTTCAAGTTGTTTGCAAAATGTGAAAATTAAAAGGGTTCTGTATTTTAACTGCAACTATCAGTGCGTTTACATGGGAAGTTTAATTCCTCTTTAATTCAGAATTAAAGTCATTACAGATTTTCAAAATGTGAAAAAGGCCCACACATGATGATTAAAAACAAAAAAACAGAGTCAACAGTTTTGTACCGTTGTGCGGAGGGCCAGACGGCTGCTCACCGCATTAATTAATCCCATTCAGAGTTTGGACTGAACTTTGGAAATGTTCCAAACCTCTTGCATTCAAATCCAACTTCAGTGTCAACAGACAAGGAGAAGGATGAGGAGAAATACCTACTGGGAAAACTGCAAAAAAAAAAAAAAAGTTTTAGATCAAGTCTCAAAGACAGAAGGACAAAAATATTTAAACACTCCGTAACCTCCAAAATTTCTCTCCCAGGCTCGTAAAATCAAGTAAAATCTATCCGGAACATGACGTGCAGATTTTGTTGAATCCAAGATGTCTTTTGTCAACTTTTATTCTCTTCTAAACAGGTTGATTAAATCAGTTTTCTCTGATAATCATCTGTCAGCTGACAGTCTTGCTGACTGGGTAGAATTACATCTACGCAGCGATCCATAGAGCGCCATCGACTGCTGTCACAACGACTTAATTTCATTACGGAGGCGGGAAAGAAAAAATTGGAAAAAGTACTAATTTACAAAAACATCTTTGGAGGTTTGCGGACTTTAAAGAGGAATTTCATGGGATGGATGAAAGGTCATTTTAGAAGATTGCATCAGGTTTTAGTGGTTTAGTATCAAATGACCCTCGGTCACGGAAGGATTACTGCAGTCGATTCAAATTCAGATCTGCCAGAAAACTTTTATATAAATAGCCTACAGTATTGACTTTTTAAAAATAGTCAATTCAGGTATTTATTAATTCTTGTTATTCTTATTTTAAATCATTTCTGACAATCTCCCGAGTTAAGCAAGACACATTTCTTGGCATGTTTCTGCACAATTTCCATGCCAACTCCCTGCTGAAAGGTCACCGTTATAACGGCGCCACTGGCGTTACAGAAGAGTCAAGCGACGTAAATTTTTAATTGTGACTCATTACTTGACTTTGTGGGGGTTAATTGCAAATTTATTTTAATCTGCATTAAGACTCAGAAACGCACAGACGTAAATACGCTCCACATTAATGTCGAACTGAGAGGATGGTTTCACGGAGCCCTGGGTATTACACACCGAAGTAGTTGGAACGTTTGCAAATGTGGCAACTTGTCTGTGAACACGGAAACTGGCAGTGTTTTGTGAGCCATTACACCTCATTATGTTTTCAGCTTATACTGCTGTCAAGTGTCCAAAAAAAATAAAATACAGCTATAAATACCAGAGTAGACTGTCAAGAACCTGCAACTATGCCTGCAAGCTCCGTTCATTTCTTTCTAGCACATATGAGGTCGAAACTATTAACATGGTCAAATGCATTTAAAATCTCATGCAGAATATACTGACTCACATCGATGTCTTACATTTTATAAACAATGGCAAACTTAGTGATGTTAAAAATGACAGAAGATCATTTTTTCAGTTGATAGCATTTAAAGTATTGTTCTATAGTAATAAAGTCATCTTTTCTGATAAAATATTTACCAAAAGTGTGAATATCATCCCTCGCAGAGATTAAATGAAATGAAAAATGAAAAATACTTATATTAATCCCAGAAGGGAAATTCAACATTGTAGTAAGGTTTTTTTTTTTTCAACAATAAATAAATGACAGAAATAATAATATTGAATTAATAATAGTAGGATGTCTTGTTGTGGAGGCTGATGGCTGCTGGCAGGAATGATCTTCTGGATCTTTCTGTCTTGCAACGGACCTGAAGAACTGCAGAGTCATCAGAGTATTTCTGCAGATGACAGGACTCAGAGTTGGACTGGAAGTCAGAGGTGTAGAGCGTGAAGTGAAAGGGTGAGAGAACAGTTCCTTGTGGTGCTCCGATGCTGCCGACCTCCATCTCAGACACACAACCTTTCAGTCTCACAAACTGTGGTCTGTTTGTGAGGTAGTCATAAATCCAGGAGGTTGTGGAGGAATCCACCTGGAACTGATGGAGCTTCCCACATAACAACGCAGGCTGAATTGTATTAAAAGCACTTGAGAAGTCAAAGAACACGACCCTCAAAGTGCTGCCTGATTGGTCCAGATGAGAGTGGGCTCTGTGAAGCAGGTAGATGATGGCGTCTTCAACCCCACGCCCATTACCACTGGCCCCTTCAGGTCTTTTTTCCCCCCTCCCTTTACTCCTTTACTACATTTTATTCACATTATTTAATTCCACTTAAACTCCATGGGTGATGATTGGCACCACGATAGCACAAGGGAGGAAAATAATACTGTAGTTTCAGCATCAAGACTCCATCGCTTGGCCACTGAAAAGACAAGATTTAAGTTCTTCTTTTCTGTCAGAGATTTATACGTCTGTCTGCCCTTTAATAAGTTCACGAACGAGCCAAAGGTCCTGAAATTCACAATAATCCAAACCCCTTGCGAAGAACTTCAGCATTTATGAAATGAGACCATTTCAAAAGAAAACGTTTTCTTGTAGCAAGTGCAGGGTCTTCAGGGCAAATATGGTTGTCAGTCGCGTATTTTGGTTTCACTTTATTTATGCGGGCAAGTTTAACCAGCTACTTTAAATTCTGACAACTGCCTGCATTTTATTTTTTTTAAAAAAAGAGATTTTGGATATAGATAAGTGACTGTGTAAAAGTGGATCCATTGTTACAGTGGATGAGTGGGTGCACTTGTCACAGAGGTGGTGGAGGTGGACTTCTTTGGATTAAAATTTAAAAAAAAAAAAAAAGCAACATAGTAACTGCTTTCATGGTGAGACTAAGTTTATTTAAAAAGCCACACACCATTTTAAAAATCAGCATGCCACTGGCAGGGCGCCGTTGCAGAGTATTGCATAATCCAGGTCCCTTTGTGATTGGAAACAAGACCGTTTCGCACTCGTGGCCTTTCTTGGAGTCACACCATCAGTGATCAGTCCATCACCACAACTGTCACCCGAGTGAGCTCAGTTACCGTGGCAACCCAGTTAAATGGCTGTATTGAAGAGCAGCCCTCGCGGTGTAGTCGCATGCACAGACGAGCCATTGTTGAGGACGCCGAACGGCTCAGAAACAACTTAACGTGTCATCCTCCCAGATGAGTGACGGGAATGCCAGTTGTGGCTGTACCAGTCTGGCGTGTGCACGATACCTCCGTCAGAGCTGTTGTGAAACTGTCAAACACTGCGGGAGAAAACGTATCTGATGTCAACACACTGAGATCCCTGCCTGCCCTGCTTTCTCTAGATTCATACAGTTGATGAGCATCGCCCTGGTTACCTGGGTGTACCTCCTGCTCTCTAATGCCTCTATACTCCCTCATCTCTGCAAATATCTCCTCCAGTTCATCAGGAACTTACTTCACTGCGTTATTAGAGTTATGCTTTAATATATCATTAGACACAAAAGAATATATTTGATGTAAAAAAAAAAACAGATAACAGTCTGGAGGAACTGCCCACAGATTAGTGGTGTGATGGTGTTTGGATGTGGCGTAGACCTGATCAGTTAGGACATTTTAAATGGATTAGTAAACACTAAAATCTAATCAGGAAGACAGGGAGCCAGTGAAAGAATGCCAAGACCAGTTATATGATCACATTTTAAGGATGACGCTAATTTTTTCCACCTTCCATATTTTACACAAAGTAACTTTTACGATTTTTAGCCCCATAGCTTCGAAGGTTAAGTCGCTTCTACGACTCTGTTACTCTCGATTTTTCCTCAATCATCAGTGGCCACGGTTACATGATGTTTTTTAATTCAGAATTAATTATTCCGAAATAAATAATTCCAGAATTAAACTATTTTCCTTTGAGTTTACATGGAAATAGTAATTCCGAATTGAGGTTGACATGGAAAACACTTTTGATCGGTTTTATCCAATTCCGCTTAAGGTCTGGGGGTTGGGAAGGGTTCTGATTGGATGGGGGGGGGGGGGGGGGGGGGGTCTACCGGGAAAAAAAAACTTACTCGATTAGCAACAACATGGAGGACTACATTATTAGCATCCTTTTTGGATTTGTTTTGATTTTTCATTTTTTTTTGAAGCAGCAGCACGACAACATTTATCCTGGCCGCTACAACTTTGAAAAGCTCACAATTTTTATGTTTCCTGCTGTCTGTTCTTTTAATTATTTCCAGTTCCTCCAAGCTATTTATTAAATAAATCGGCTTGTCATCTTGTCTTTTGTTTGACAACAGACATCACACTGGTCTTACTATCGAAGACTATCTCTTGTAATTTTCTAACAATGTCAGAAATCACAGGACTCTGTCTATTTACTGGCTAATGAAAATGTAAATGAAATGACAATTAGTGACCAAGCACCAATCCAAAAAAAATAACTTCTTCTCCCCAAACAACAGAACAGTTTATTCTCACGTGTTGTTTGTTTACCGCCACTACATATTGATTACACCAATTCTACATCTGTCCACATCTGCACATCAGTAGTAGCCTACGATTCAAGAGGCTCATCCACACATACCAATCTTGACATCGTACCCAAGATTAAGGTTAATGTAAATTCCACAATGTTAGACGTCATAATCTTATGCAACTGCAGAAAACTGCAGTGTACAGTTTGCAGAAGAGTTCAAGAACGCTTCCTAAAAAACAATAAAATAATCCTTAAAATAAAATTGAAAAATGATTTTAGCATGAAAAAAAAACCTTCTTGATGTCGCTTTAAATATGTTTTGTATTTCCAAAGACTACAGAAAGCCAAAACTATTCTATTAATTGTTATACTTCTTTAAAAAGGCACAATTTGATGTCCAAAGTGTACTTCTAGGGAGACGTTGCTGACACCACTGAGCATCTCTCAGGAAATTACAATTAGTGCCTGCTGCATGTCAGAAAAGCTGCACAGCGGGCAACAAGGAAACATGATTTGCAAAGTCTGCCACATTTCCAGAGCTCATAAATGACGTGGTCTTCAACCACCGTTATTTCCCATGTACATGAGGAAAAATACAAATGTCTGTTTATGCGTCCGTAAATGACCACGATAGTCTCGGTTCAAGCGATGCCTCATGGTGCAATAAAAAATGGAGTTGAAAAGGAACTGGCTTTGGAGAAACCTAACCTTATAGGCTGGTGCGGACTGGTAAATCATTCTAGCATCTCCATGCAGTTGAAAATTAAATTTCACTGGTGGTAGAATACTGTGTGAAAAAGGTACTTTTTAACTGATATTTTCAATTAATTCAAGGCTCTAAAGCAGTATTTTCCAATCTTTTTTTTTTTTCCAAGGTGACATTATGACCTTTTTCTTAAAAGACAACACAATTTCCTGAGCTCTTAATGAAATGTCTGTGACATGCTTTGGTCAAAACACCACAGAGAAGAGAACACAGGCACCTTTTCCAACAGTCTTCAGTTCTGTTTCATAGCAGCTGATTGAAGTTGAGCTATCAGACAATCATCTCCACCCACTCCTCGATGGGGTGTGCCACTACGCCTGGGCCGAGTTCAACACACCAGTCACGGCAGCATCGTGCCTCGAGGAGAGATCAGTAGTGACTGGCTTTGACTGAAATGCAGATGAGGAAAATTAAAGTACTGATCTTAACAGGGGGACATCTGACCGAAGAGAGGAAGGGAGCTGAGCGTCTTAAAACCGGCCGCGATGAAGAGAAGCGTAAAAGTGCGTTTGAAAAGGAAGCCTATGAACCACATCTCTGTGGTGTCGAGTTAAAAAAAAAAAAAGTCAGGCATTTATTTAGACATCAAGAAACCATGTCAAATTATGATAAAGTAGCATATTATGTCTCCCTTAAGGGTCCTCGCTGCACAATGCTGCAGTCAGAAGCAGCCGCTGTTGCAAATGCCCTGCAAATTTATTTTTTTATCTAAATCTTCGTTCACTTTCTTCATTCTCACTTATGTTAAAGTTGCTTGCACACAAATATTTATCAACATTTAAAAAAAAAAAAAAGAGGATGTAGCAACCAGTGGTTACTATTACTGGTATTACCATTTACATTCGAGTCAAGTCGCTGTCAATATTAATCCAACATCATTCCTTTTCTTCAGGGACGTGAAACACGTGTAGAATATTAACCTGTAGAAACAGGGTCACAGAAGCCTGTCACGACTGTTTCTGTATTTCAAAACATATTAACATTTTGCTCATCTCTCTGCATCTCTCAAAAGAGAAGCCTTACATGCTCCGAAAGGAACATGTCATGTGTAAAATGTACGTGGCGTGTCAAAGCATTAGCTCCCCTGACATCATGCTACACTTGATAACAGTATGGAAGAAAAGGGTCGCACCATTCTGAAATAAATAGAGTAGTGCACGTTGTTGCCCCCAAGAGCCTTTTCTCCGGGTTGAACTAATAAAACACCGTGCATTTGGCGAAATTAAGGTAGTGAAAAACAAGTTAAAAGATGCTTGCCTCAGCAGCTTCTCAAACACAAAACACGCTTTATATTCAAGACAGGACGACCGGGATTATTATGATTAATGTGCTGCATGAGTGTTTTAAGCAAATGACGGAGAGCACAGCTGCTGGAACGTGGAGGGCTCAGAGAAATGTGCTAGTGTGTAAACAGCACAGTGTGTACAGTAAACGGTCCACAGAGATGTAGACTTCGATAAATTGGATATCTGTCAGCCTCGGAGGGGTTTTCCAGATGGTCACCTCCTTCAGAGCAAGCTCTCAGACTGTCAGCCTCCTCAGAGCCCCAACTGACACTTTGACAGAGCACAGCAAGCATCTGAATTTTCAAATCTGGGTGCCAGTGCTGCCCAGTTCTGTCGCAGCGTTGCCTTCTGTAATTTCATCTCGTCATGCGATGCCCCAGCAACCAAAATGTTGGGTTCCCGGCATAGATGCATTCAAAAAATAAAAACAACAGAGAAGCAGACAGACAACAACCACATGTGGAAGAGCATTGGCGTTTCGACGGAGTGGCAGTATTTGATTTCCCAGGATCAGAACGGGGCTCAGAGGTTTTACTGACACCAGCTCCACCTCCTTTTTCTCGTGGCACCTCTATACAACTTTCAGAATCTTTCAAACTCCTCTAAAATGTAGAATATCGATTTTATTCAGCTGCTGTTTCACAACAGCACATTTCCAACCGTCTTCGTGTATGACTTAAAAATGGAGCACAAACATGGTGATTCTGTTTTTTTTCCCACCCTTTTCACATGTTATTGGAACCGCGTAGCTAAAATAAACGCTTCTATTCACAGAAAACATCTCGGCTGCAATTATTTGTAGTTTCGACAATGAAATCACTGGGAACAACACAGTCATGTTCTTCCTCTCAGCAGTCCACATTATTCTCATTAAAGTTAGAATGACGTTTCTCTCCCCTCTGCTCTATCAAAGGTATTATTACAGACAGCATTTAGTTTACCTGCAGCAACAGTATTAGCAGGAGTGGCACTAGCATTAAATTATCTACAGTGGCGAAAGAAAGCACGTGAAGACCTTCGAAGTAAGTGGCTTTCTGCAGAAGGTGGATATAAAATGTGACCTGACCTTCACCTAAACCACAGGACTCTGGCTTCTCTTACTCAGTAAGTAAAAAAAAAAAAAAATCCGGGGGTGCAGTGGATCCAACATACACATTATTGGCAACTTTTTGGCATTGTGGTTGGTAATATACAAGATGACCTACAATTTAAATGTGAATTTTAGAACGTAAAAGTTATTAAGTTATAAATGAAAACATATAAAACTGAGTCAAGCTAATTAATCTGATTTATTTGGCAACTCTTTAATTCAGTAAAGGGCAATTTGTACAAAAAAAAAACATATACATTCCAACTTTTCCATCATTTTTGTTCGAAACAAACGGCAAAATAAGTTATAGGAAATACTTTTCATTGGGTCTTGACTCATCTCCTCTTTAACAAATGTATTTGCAGAGGCAGTTATTAGATTATTAGTTGTTATTACTCTGAGGTTTGACCAGCTCAGAGTTCACTTACTTTTTTCTCCAGCAACATGTTTTTAACGGATGTGTTCAGTAAATACAAGAGAGACGATTCCAGCACATTGTGTTTTCTATTATGACCAGAAGATTAGATCACATTTGATGGCCAAATAATGCTGAAAACCAGTCCATGTAGACGGTCTCATGTACATTTGATGTACGTTTCACTCTCTTATTTCTGCTGGAATAATCATCCTGGTTACTGTGTGCACTTTAGTCCATGTCTGTCACACTTAGACATGAGCTCCTCTTTTCACAATCCAACCCATTTTAACCCTTGTTTTTAAAATACAGCATGGGTGGCTCTTTAACAATGGATCTGGATTTTCATTAGCATACGTGGCTTTAGCAGAATGAGCTGTCACGGTCCTTGAGTGTGTGTGAATGAGCCAACCACTTTAAGGAAACTCGCTAAAAGAGGTCTGCCACATGTATTTGACGAGATAAATATAATCTGTAAAGTTTAGGTGTCTGAGCTTACCTCCGGTGGATTTCTGAGTCTGACGCCGGTTGACGTATGCGATGGACCATAAGGACAACAAAGAAAAACATTTTTGATTGAGATATAACTGAAGGTTTGAACTCGGGTAATGGTTAGATAAATGACATCGAGTCAGATGCTGAACCAAATTAAGAGGACACCTGATAATGCTGCGTCCCTCTAATTCAGGCTGCAAACAGGTTTGTTTTTTGTTCATATTTCAAACTTGCATTTAAAAACATTTGAAAAAAGTGGGATAAATCTTATACTCTGACAATAGAACTTAACATTTGTTTTCACAAAGCAGAAATTGGAAACCTGGAGAAGGTGGATTTTAAATGTGAACAAATACAACTGGCTGTTCCCTCCCTCTCTGCTGTGCTTCAGCTCTTCCTCTGAAGCCCCTCCCAGTTGAGTCCATCACGTTCCCATGGTTACCATGTTGCAGTTCAGCCTGGCCAGTCCCTCCCATTTTCAGCTCGACAGCAGAGACTGGTGTTATGGGATGATTTGTAGGTTTGCATCCAAGAGCCACCATTCAAGATGGCTGCACAGTTGTTAGTAACGCCGAGTTGGAACCGTCAGTCACTGGATGTCTTTTGTTGAGACCAGTCTGGTTGAAGATCTGTTGAGATCACCTTCTTCATTTCTCTGATTATTTGGGTCTGTTGGTCCCCTGGAAATTCATGTTGAATACAGAGGAACAAGACTAATTACTTGCGTTAAAGAAGAAGATGATTAGGATGCCTGGCCAGACTGCTGGTAGCTGGTATGAAAAATTAAATCTGTTGATTGTCAAGATGTTTCCTCATTATGCTTGTTTAAACAAAACAACATTTTTTCAAAAACAGGATCGAGAATTAAATTGCCTGATGATGATAAAACTTCCTACGAATTAACTGGGTCAATAGCTACCCTTCTCCTCAGCAGCTGACTGATATAGATACTGTACATCAACAAGAACATATGAGACAAGACAAGTTTGCTGATGTGATCTCAAGAGATTAAAGAGAAAAAAAAATAGCAGATTAAACTTTAAGCAATTACCATCAACTACTACATTCTGGACTATAATTAGAATAATAAAAATATTCACAATGGATATGCTTGTGTTCATTAAGTTGTTGGAGCTAATAAAATCCTATAAAAAAAAAAACCCTATAAAAACAGGGCTTCTAGGTTGAGCAGGGTCGGCTGTATGTGCTGCTATGTGGCAATTTCAAATTTTTACTAATGTAGCACCATTATTTGTCGATTTATTAATACACAGACAAAATAGTTAAGGTGCAAAAATATCTTCTTGTATACTTTTAAACTAACTTTCTCTTGACTTTTCTGTATTTTTTTTTTTTTGTTATTGTCGATACTATTGTTGAAAACAGGATTAGTCATTTTAATACATCCTAAAATGCCCCCAATCTTAGCTGTTGTTTTGTCAAGCAGAAAATTAAATTACTTATTTTTTGAAAAGCGCAGCACAGGTGCCAAAGGATGCATGCCTCATCCTGAAAAAAAAAAAAAAAACTTTCATTATGTTCACATGCATTTATATTAGGCAGCAAAAGGCAGATGAGTCGCAACTTAAGTCAAAAGCATTCCCTAAACCCATCAAACATCCATTAATTTAATCTGAGCCTATTGATCCAGAGTGGTGCAAATCAGCGATTGTATCAGAGCTGCAGTACTAAATTGAAGTGTCTTGTAGATGCTTCTACGGCACTGACCGTGTGGTGAGAAGAAATTAGAAATATGCTTTTACTTGCAGGGAAAGAGACAACAGGTAATTCTGTTTACTGCGGCGATTTATCTGATGCAGCCGTTTATCAACACACAAGAGCGAAGAATATTTCTATATTTCCTGGTAGTTAACCTGACATGAGCTACTCTAGGCTTTTATATGGGATGGTCTTTGGCACTGCAAACAGGAAGTTGTCTAAGTGTTCAGAGAGAGCAATCTGTCAACTGCTTTGGTCACGAGGAGCTGTAAAGCTCTGGTTTACACTCTTTATGGGTTTTTTGTCATCAATTAAAGACTGAATTTAGATCTTAGAGTTTAATAGATCTTCTCAGCTGTTCCATTTTAAGTATGGGATAAAACTAGATACATGTAGACATCTTATTCCAGTTATACTGTTACACATATAGTAAAAAAAAATATGCACCTTCCAAGCAATATTCATTCCCATATTTCCAGCATATCAACAAATCACATTACAGCATTAACTTATAGCGCTGTCAGGGTAAATCATTACCCCATTTTTATTTCATTTATTAATTAACATAGAAAGCAGGGGTTTTTAGTTTGAGGACTGATTTGCGAATGTTAACATGTTAAAGGGCACGTTTGTTTTTTTTTAAATTGTTTATTGTCCATTTACAGATAAAATCATCTGGGACCATATTAGAAAGCCACCTCATAAATCAATACCACTTCTGAACACATGGGGGCAGCACACCACAACTTCATGGCTACGTACCAAATGGTTTAATTCCACGAGTACACTCAAACTTTGTGTACTATATACACTTGTACGCGCAGTGTGCCAATGAGTGCCAAACCAATGTACAAGTGCCAGAAATGACACTTTTGGCTGCTTTATCCGCGTTACTACGATCTTACCGCCAAAGTTTAATTGACTGTAAAAAATTCTGTGTCATTGTCGGTGCCAAAGACAGACTGACATCCCATTTCTAACTGAACTGAGCGTCACACCAACTTCTGCTACGTCAACAAGATGGAGCATACAGTGTTCTGTATTTAATTTTCTGACTGTTTCAAACGAACCATTTGGGTTTGACAGAATTGTAACTAAATGCCGTCATGCACTTAAAATAGTAACAAGTTTGTAATTTCAAGATTTTCAGGAAACAAAATGCACCTCTAGTGGAACAACACGGAACTACAAAAAGTGCCGGACCAACATTTCTCAATACAGCAAAGCTAAATGCCCCCATGTGGTCAGAAATAGTATTGCTACATAGTGACTTCAAATGTTTTGGTTGTTGTGTTGAGAATGAGATGGACAGTAAAAGGTTAAAGAAGCCATCAGGTGCTCAATTTAGAAAAATAAGAAGAAATGGGCAAATTAAAAAGAAATGTAGTTATGTTAGTATTATGCGTGTTACCTCTTGCTATATTACTACTTAAACATAGGACATAGGGACCTAAAAACTAAGTTCGCCAGGTTCTCACAAGCTTACATGCTTTTTTTAATTGAATCTTTACATATGAGTGGATCTGGTTTTACATTTCTTCTTGTGGGCATAAGGACAAAAACTTATCTTTTATCTTATAGACTCTGATAAAACACTTTGCTAAAGCTGTTATCTTACATCAGTGCACTGAAAAGTTTTGTGCCCAAGTTTTAAAAAGTTGGCCAGTCTCCATTCCTGCTACATTATAATGCATTCAATAATAAATTCCTGCACACATGCCGTTTCTACTTGGTGTTCATTAAGCAGTGCTCCTTGTAAACACATACACATATAGCCGTTTGTGTGTGTGGGCAGGCGGCGGATGCGAGTGGCTCGGTAAGATTGTGGCAGAAAATAATCCCACGGCGGCGCATCGAGTGAGGCCCTCAGTGGTCAGAGGCTTTCTGTCAGCCTGCTCATTAAAGCCTCCCATATCTCTTCTTCAAATTGCCTTTCCAGCCTCATACTGCGCCGGGGCCAGAGGGTCAACAGATTATCTTTTAATCCCGTTAATCCGTCCTCACATCAGTCCGGGATGATTCTCACCATAATTGTATTCGCTGCCGCCTCAATTAGAAGGAGGCAGGGTTCTGAGGAAATGAGGTGGAATGAGGCGTCATGTCGGATGAGTGGTGAGGATGCGCACGTGGCTGTGCGCCCTGCTGTGTGTGTGTTTTGTGTGTGCACGAGTCAAGAGCAAAGCAAAAGTTCAAGCCTTTAGAAAGAAGTTGGGTTTCATTTTTGCTCTAAAGGTGAAATGGTGACTGCAGTTCAGTGAGCTGAAACGACTGGATCTAAGTCCAGAACCACAAGGTCGTGTTCTACCTGCACACCTGTGTTTCAAATGATACATTAAAAGCAAAAACATATCAATGTATGAATAAGCGATAACGTGTCAAAAACGTGAGTCGAGTGCATGTGTGTGCTTCTTTCAGCTTCTATTATCCCTGTCAGTGTGATGAGTCAAAGGTTAACCGCTCTTAATGGCTGGACATTAAGTTAATTAGACGATCTATTAGCGTGCCGTCAGATTAGGCTCAGCCGGCACCAAACACGGTCAGAGGGCGAGAGGCTGAGAAAATCAAACTGAGGTTTTAGCCCCTGGAGAACTTTTTATCTGCAACAGCTGCATGCAGTGTGACAACCATCTCGAAGCTGGGAAAGATGCTGCAGGTACTGCTGGGAATTAAGTGATCCAAATGAGCCTCATATGGGTTTGATTTTACCTGCCATCTCCCAGTGCTCCTTTCTTTCATTTAACATGTTCAATTCTATGGAGCCCCATTTGGGTCATAATTCAATGATTAAATGAGTCTATTATTATGAAATACAGGCATTTATTATCATGAAATATGTCCCATTATTATGAAATATATGTGTATTATTATGAAATATTTCCCATTATTATGAAAAAATGTAATTATTATGAAATATATTTTTATTATTATGTAATCTTAGTTTAATGCATAATAGTTTATTTCAGAATGGCTTTTTTTTTAATCTAAGAATGAGTTTTTACATAATTGGGTGATTCTCTGAATCCGGTGCCTTTTGGCTCTCAACATTTTTGAAAAAATATCCTCATATAATTGTATTTCTGATCACTACATCTGATAATAGACTGGTTAAACCTTTGAGAAAATATATTTTCCCACCTCAGACAAAAAAGGCTAATCTTTATTCTGCATTTCTTTACAACTAAAAGTCGTTTTGAGTTCAACCCCATCACAGACTACTTGGACCCTGTGTGAACAGGATTTTAAAGACTGCTGAGGTAAATTTTTGTAGAGCCTTACTCATGAGATGTCCCTTGTTGAAAAATCACTCATTCTAAATATGATTATTATTTTTATACTAAAATTTGACTCTTAGAGCAGGTCATGTGAACTTTATCTAATATTGGCCTTCATATTTTATCAAAAATAGGCATCAATGTTTTATTTTGATCAAACTTTTATATTATTTCTTATTTTCCAGTAAATTGTATACACAATTCAACAAATATTAACCTCATATTTCCTGTTATCATCAAAATATTGATAAAAACTCATCATGTGACAGGGTTGAACTCTGTGTGACGGGGTTGAAAACGATAACAGGGTTGAACAGACCAGATCAATGTTGCAATACCATACTGATTAATTTACCTGTGAAATTGAATTTTAATAAAACCTACAGAGGATAATAATCACATTTTTCAACTGTAATGAAAAACCATGACAAACATTTTATTAATTTATTAAACATTTTATCTCTGTAGCCTTTTTTATTATTTTTCCCACAGCAACCTTAGATATGATTTGCTTTTCTCTTTCGGTTCTGGCATTCTGGTATTTTCTCTTGATATTTGCAGTCAGAGCTGCAGCAGTAAAGTTTTTCTGACTCTACTGTACAATAGAGTCAGTAGTACTTTTTACAGTACAGTTCTGGACCAGTTCACGGACTTTGGATCAGGGAGATTCATTATGCTTTGATCGCTGACACCGCTTTTTGTACTTTTCTTTAAGTGTTTTCTCCCTTTTGAGAGCATGTTTAAGTTCCTCTATTTCTTTGTACAGTTTGTATCTTGCTCGTCTGGCTTGTTTCTTGCCCTCCAAATACTGCCTAAAACAAAAACACACAACAAATAATTACTAAACTGCAGACAACATAAAAATTTCTCATGGACAAATACATATACACACCTATATAGACAGTTTAGACTCACTCACTCACACATGCATCTCGACTTAGGTCACTTGGGGTTGACCCTAACCCTTACCACTATTGGTCTAATTCTAACCCTACCCATATCTACCATTAGCCTTAACTGCAACCAAAAATCGCTCTCCTGAAATAGCCTGATAACCCCTAACAACTGACCTTGAGGACCCAGATCTGGGTTGCTCTACATCAGGACTTTCTGGAGGGGTGTTGATATTGCTCAATAAAGCTTCCCTTTTCTTCTGTCTTTTTTTCGCATTCCTCCACATCTTTCGCTTATGCCGTTTAGCTCTTTCACTTAAATCATTGATACTTTTCTTTTTCCCTGCTTCAGTGTCCCTTTTCCAATTCTCACGCTCACTCTTGAGATATTTTTCCCTTTTTGCTGGGTCTGCATTCCTTGTTGCCCTGTACTCTCTTTGCCTCTCTGCTGCTGTTTTTGCCATTGTGATGTCTGAAAATATTGGAACATAACATAAGATAGCATAGACAATTATTTTAGATAAAAGTATAAAATTGAGTCATCTACATAGATGTGTCACATCAGACATTCAACCCTGTCACAATAATTCAACCCCAATCAAAAATGTGACGGGGTTGAATGTGACAGGGTTGAAGTTTTTGGCTAATATTAGCCATAGCTCCATATTTAGCTAAAACATTAGCATGACATGGCATTTAGGACATCAAAAGTAGTAATATTTTTCAAAATCACTGTTATTTTTTTCATAAAAACCTGTGTACTATCATCAAGTCTCATAACAGAGTTGAACTGTTGAGCCCAACAATCTCACTTTGACAATAATAATAATGAAATATTGATGAAAAAAGACACAGACACTTGCCTTTCTTTGCAGCATCATCTCCAAAAGACTTGTGTGATGTCACTTTCTGAATGTTGATGTCATTTGGAATGATCCATTATTTTTATAGGGGGTAAATGGCGTAGTGTGACGGGGTTGAAAAGAAACTGAGAGACATGTATAAATATTGCAAAATCATGGGTAATTCATGTATTTTTTCAGAAAAAATACATGTTTAGTTGAAGTAGACAAACAAATTATTATATTAGCATCAAAATTTTGGTTTATATCGTATTATTTATTTGTTTTTAATTCAATGAAAATGTAAAGATGGTCAGTGAGGACATGCATATATGTTTGTCATCTACTATTAGACAGCCCATTATTTCATAATAAAATGAAAAAAATGTATGTTTTGTTTTGCAGCATAATACAAAAACAGCTTATTTTATTAATTGGTGGCTTAAAATATATTTTCTGTGGGTTCCTTTGATTGAAAATCTTTGTGTAAGTCTGGGGGACTTAAAGGGCACCGGATTCAGAGAATCACCCAATTGCTTCCTTTTTCATAAGAATGAGTTTTTACATAATTGCTTCCTTTTTCATTCCACATGAAAAAATGAAAAAAATGGAATGTCACCTCTCTGGCGGGGAAGGAGCCTGAGCTGGTGTGTGAGGTCGAGCGGTTCCAGCTAGATATAGTTGGACTCACCTCGACGCACAGCTTGGGCTCCTCGAGAGGGGTTGGACTCTCTTCCACTCTGGAGTTGCTCCGGGTGAGAGGCGCCGAGCTGGTGTGGGCATACTTATTGCCCCCCGACTTGGCGCCTGTACATTGGGGTTTACCCTGGTGGACGAAAGGGTAGCCTCTCTCCGCCTCCGGGTGGGATGGGTCCTGACTGTTGTTTGTGCTTACGCACCAAATAGCAGTTCAGAGTACCCACCCTTTTTGGAGTCCTTGGATGGAGTATTAGAGAATGTTCCATCTGGGGACTCCCTCGTTCTGCTGGGGGACTTCAATGCTCACGTGGGCAACGACAGTGAGACCTGGAGGGGTGTGGTTGGGAGGCAGGGCCCCCCCGATCTGAACCAGAGTGGTGTTTCGTTGTTGGACTTCTGTGCTCGTCATGGACTGTCCATAACGAACACCATGTTCAAGCATAAGAGTGTCCACATGTACACTTGGCACCAGGACACTCTTGGCCGCAGTTCGATGATCGACTTCATAATCGTATCGTCGGATTTGCGGCCGCATGTCTTGGACACTCGGGTGAAGAGAGGGGCGGGGCTGTCAACTGATCACCACCTGGTGGTGGGTTGGCTCAGATGGTGGGGGAGGATGCCGGTCAGACCTGGCAGGCCCAAACGTGTTGTGAGGGTCTGCTGGGAACGTCTGGCAGAGTCTCCTGTCAGAGAGAGCTTTAACTCACACCTCCGGCAGAACTTCGACCATGTTCCGAGGGAGGCAGGGGACATTGAGTCCGAGTGGGCTATGTTCCAGGCCTCTATTGTTGAGGCGGCCGACCAGAGCTGTGGCCGTAAGGTCGTTGGTGCCTGTCGTGGCGGCAATCCCAGAACTCGTTGGTGGACACCAGCAGTGAGGGATGCCGTCAAGCTGAAGAAGGAGTCCTATCAGGCCTTTTTGGCATGTGGGACTCTGGAGGCAGCTGACAGGTATCGGCAGGCTAAGCGGAACGCGGCTTCGGCGGTTGCTGAGGCAAAAACTCGGACATGGGAGGAGTTTGGAGAGGCCATGGAGAACGACTTCCGAACGGCTTCGAAGAAATTCTGGTCCACCATCCGGCGTCTCAGGAGGGGGAAGCAGTGCTCCGTCAACACTGTATACAGTGGGGATGGGGAGCTGTTGACCTCGACTCGGGACGTTGTGGATCGGTGGAGGGAATACTTCGAAGACCTCCTCAATCCCGCCGACACGTCCTCCAATGAGGAGGCAGAGTCTGGGGACTCAGGGGCGGACTCTCCTATCTCTGGGGCTGAGGTTGCCGAGGTGGTTAAAAAGCTCCTCGGTGGCCGGGCCCCGGGTGTGGATGAGATCCGCCCGGAGTTCCTCAAGGCTCTGGATGCTGAGGGGCTGTCTTGGTTGACACGCCTCTGCAGCATCGCGTGGACGTCGGGGACAGTACCGCTGGATTGGCAGACTGGGGTGGTGGTCCCCCTCTTTAAAAAGGGGGACCGGAGGGGAGGGTGTGTTCCAACTACAGGGGGATCACACTCCTCAGCCTCCCTGGGAAGGTCTATTCAGGGGTCCTGGAGAGGAGGGTCCGTCGGATAGTCGAATCTCGGATTGAGGAGGAGCAGTGTGGTTTTCGTCCCGGCCGTGGAACGGTGGACCAGCTCTACACCCTCTTCAGGGTCTTGGAGGGGGCATGGGAGTTCGCCCAACCAGTCTACATGTGTTTTGTGGACTTGGAGAAGGCGTTCGACCGTGTTCCCTGGGGATTCCTGTGGGGGGTGCTTCGGGAGTATGGGGTGCCGGACTCCCTTGTACGGGCTGTCCGGTCCCTGTACGACCGGTGCCAGAGTTTGGTCCGCATTGCCGGCAGTAAGTCGGATTCGTTTCCAGTGAGGGTTGGACTCCGCCAAGGCTTGCCCTTTGTCACCGATTCTATTCATTACTTTTATGGACAGAATTTCTAGGCGCAGTCGAGGTGTTGAGGGGATCCGGTTCGGTGGCCTCAGGATTGGGTCTCTGCTATTTGCAGATGATGTGGTTCTGTTGGCTTCATCGAGCCGTGATCTACAACTCTCGCTGGAGCGATTCGCAGCCGGTTGTGAAGCGGCTGGGATGAGAATCAGCACCTCCAAATCCGAGACCATGGTCCTCAGCCGGAAAAGGGTGCAGTGCCTTCTCCGGGTTGGGGATGAGGTCCTTCCCCAAGTGGAGGAGTTTAAGTATCTCGGGATCTTGTTCACGAGTGAGGGCAGGATGGAGCGGGAGATCGACAGACGGATCGGTGCGGCATCTGCAGTGATGCGGGTGCTGCGCCGTTCTGTTGTGGTAAAGAAGGAGCTGAGTCGGAAGGCGAAGCTCTCTATTTACTGGTCGATCCACGTTCCTACCCTCACCTATGGCCATGAGCTTTGGGTAGTGACCGAAAGAACAAGATCGCGGATACAAGCGGCTGAAATGAGCTTCCTTCGCAGGGTGGCCGGGCTCTCCCTTAGAGATAGGGCGAGAAGCTCAGTCATCCGAGAGGGGCTCAGAGTAGAACCGCTGCTCCTCCGCATCGAGAGGAGCCAGATGAGGTGGCTCGGGCATCTGGTTAGGATGCCTCCTGGACGCCTCCCTGGTGAGGTGTTCCGGGCACGTCCCACTGGGAGGAGACCCCGGGGAAGACCCAGGACACGCTGGAGGGACTATGTCTCTCGGCTGGCCTGGGAACGCCTCGGGATCCCCCCAGAGGAGCTGGAAGAAGTGGCCGGGGAGAGGGGGGTCTGGGCCTCCTTACTCCGGCTGATGCCCCCGCGACCCGACCTCGGATAAGCGGAAGAAGACGGTACGGTACGGTGCTTCCTTTTTCATAAAAATGAGCTTTTACATAATAATGACTTTTTGCCACTGGGCGGGACCAGTGGTTGACCTGCACGCTCATTGGCTGATCCTTCTCCATTCTACGCTCTGGCATCGACTAGTTTTGGGTGCCGTGAGGTACCGTTAGCTATGGCTAACGGGACCGTGGCATCATCAAGGTGCGCTACAGACGCCACAGTAAATTATTCCTGCCAGTGGCCATCAAACTATACAACCAATCACTCTAAATCTGTAAAATCTGTATTATCTCTGTATGTCCGTTTACACTAGGTTATTTTTTCTTTTACTATTAGACAGGGTATTTTGAAATCCCTAATTTGTAATTTGTAAAATTGTAATTTTTTGAACATTAGGATTGCACATGTGGATCAGAGTTATTTAGTCTAATTTGTTATTCTTATATATTTAATTCTTGGTAAGGTGTAGTATTTAAAGTGTTAATTTACTTATTTTATATGTAGAGTATTGTTGTTTTTATAGGATGGAGCACTGCAACGAAAGAATTTCCTGCAAGGGATTAATAAAGTATTTTCAATTCAATTCAATTCAATTCCTAGTCCGATTGTAGCTATGGCAGCTTGGACTGAGCTACGGGAAACCTTGACGTTTAACTTTTAACCGTAAACTGAGGTGCATTCTGCCACCTACTGGCCTGGAGTATAAACATTGCACCTCTCGCCCACTATCGATATTCACTGTTCTGTTGCTTATGCCTGAATGAAAGAGCAGCCAATCACATAAATGGCTCCGCCCCCTTTCTGCTGTGATTGACACACAAATCATTCTTATGAAAAACAAAGCCATTATCATGTAAAAGCTCATTCTTATGAAAAAATGAAACCATTATAATAATAAACACCTGTATTTCATAATAATAGACTCATTTAATCATTGAATTATGACCCAAACGGGGCTCCATACAATTCAAGTGTTTGTATTTGATACTTCATTAATAATATTTGACTCAGGTTTTGTCTCTATTAGTAGACTCTCTGGATCCATCCATCTGCAGATAAAGCAAAAACACTCAGACGTCCTCCCACTTTCAACTGTTACCCCAGTGTTCCAACAATAATGGTACCAAATGACATGACCTATGTTGTGCACAAAAATGCACTTTGAGGAATCTCGCTTTAGAGGTAACTCACCTATTGGTATCAAAACTCCTGCGAGCATAAGCTATTCTTCATCCTTTCTGCCTTCTTTGCACAGATCTCTGGTGACACGCAGCCTTGCATTTTCACATTATCAGAACATTCCCAGGCTTGTTGCCTTCTGGCCTGATGCCACTGGTTGTTTTAGAGCAGTAATGTAATCTAAGTCTGGGTCCCCACTATTTCAAAATTTAAACAGATTCTGGGTGCTGTTCTTATTTCCCGTCATCCAGTACAAACAGCTTTATGGAAATTATTTCATAAATTTAAAAGACTACTTACAGAGAACATTTCAAACAGTCCCGGGATGTTTCTGAAATGAGCTGGCATTTGTCCGGGGAGATCAGAAGCATCATCTTTAACCAACGACTTCCAGTTGCCGATGCACTTACTGCTGGGCCCATTAACGGTCCTCTCTACTGTTGTATATTCTGGCCAGAATCCAAAGCTCATGATCGTAAAGTGGATCGGAAGGTCGATCACCCCGCAAATAAAGAGTTTCAGAATCACACTTAAACAACTGCCCACTGCAGCGGGAACTTACAATATACATTTCACCGTCTTTGGAGACAACAGTCCCAATTCAAAAGGGCTGGATGTTCACAACCTTAACTGCACTGAAAATTAATCTGTGAAAATCAAACGCAGGCTCGGTTGGTCCAGAGAAGCCCACAGAGACCTGGCTTTTGTCAGACATTAAAGACTTGGCTGTTTTTCACATGCTTTGCTGGTCAGAGCAGCGGAAAGCACAGCCAAATATGATTACTTGTCCAGACGTCAATTTGTCCTCAATTTCCTAGCAGTATGCTTTTCAAACATGAGGTACTTCTGGCTATCTGATCGGTCTTTTAATCACCAGAATCTGTATTTTGGGAAAGCAGTGCAATTCGTCCTTTACAAATGGTGGTGGTCCGTCTCGCATTCGTTCTCCTGACAAACTGCTCCAGAGCACGGCGCTCTTGGAAGCGGGCCTGTGCTGAAGACCGTTCAGTACAGTCATTTATTTGCTTTGAATGACCAAAGGAGTAAATGGTCCATTGTAGGGCTTAAAAAAATAAATAAATAAATAAATAAAACACTACACAAAATGCTTGTTTGATGTGCAGGACTCATAGCAATCCTTCCACAGCATTGACAAAACGTCAGATATTTCCATTTATCGTGGATAAACTGTAGTTGTGATCAGTATAGTTTGTCATCTTTGACTGAGAAATAACTCCCTACTCTTTCACGTGTAATACCTGAAACAAATCTTTATTTGAGCATGAGATATTCTGTTTTTAAATACTGGATTTGGATGTTTGTTTTTTTCATACAGTCATGGAAAAATTATTAGACCACCCTTGTTTTCTTCAGTTTCTTGTTCATTTTAATACCTGGTACAACTAAAGGTACATTTGTTTGGACAAACATAACAATAACCACAAAGATTGCTCATAAGAGTTTTATTTAAGAGCTGATATCTTACCATTTTCCATGGTTTTCTTGATTATAACCTAAATCACTTAAGTTTTTACATCAATAGCTATGGCGTTGTACTGCCAAAAACACTGCTTTTATGCATTCAGTGTTTTATTTTCCGTCTGTTTTAGTCACATGATGATGTTTAGTGGTACCAGGTATTAAAATTAACAAGAAACTGAAGAAAAAATGGTGGTCTAATAATTTTTTCCATGACTGTAGTAATGACTTTATATCTATCCTTTTGGCATGCATGCTGCCTCTTTTTGACACAAAATTATCATCATAATTTGGTCCAGCACAGCTAGCAAGCATATTGGCCGATTTTTGGGACTTTTAAAAAACCCCTATTTTTGTTGGGAAAACATTTGTAACAAGTCTCTGAACAAAAAAATTCAAATCTGTGGGTGTTTCTCCATCACAGCAGTGCTTCTGCAACTCTGGTTTGCAGTCAGTTTTAACAGCCAGAGTTTGTAATCACACCACAGTTTCACCTACATTTCTTTATAAAAAGACGCCCCGTGTATCCATGAACTACACCACGCCATCGTGTTTATGATGCAACGAGTCGGAGTCTTGCCTCACATCAGAAGTTTCTCTCCGCTGGGTTCTGATCATCCATCCCACAGCACCGAGGTTATTTTGTTCTCCACCGTCTTCATGAACATATTTAGAGCAGTGCCCAGGGGCCCCACTTATCCAAGGTACTCCACTTGAGTTAATATGCTACTTGATCCTAGCGGGGTTCAACTCCTTCCCCATCAGGACTCGCTGTGGCTGCCTCTCGTGTTTGCTTTGGTCAACTTTACCCAGTGGAACCAAATTTATCTCTGTCTTCTCTGAGATGAAGAATGCATGTGTATCATTAAGCATAAAGGAAGCTCAAGAGGATAAAAATCTGACCAGAGTTGCTTCAGTATGGAGCGAGGAAATTAAACTGAGTAAAACTAAAGCTGTAGTTTTCATCCGTGTGAATAGATTACCACTTCAATCTTTTTGACCTTCAGTGTCTCCATGTCTGCTGGCGTCATGTCAGGCTCCAGTGACCTTTGGAGTTTTACTCCTGGCCCCCCCGACGTCACTCTTATCTTTCTGTGGGGCTGATAATGCTTTTCCAGCCCCCACTCATCTTGATGTGAAAAAGTCAGCTTTCCTCATATCGCTAGATACAGTAAGAAAGATTATGGCCTGGTGTGTGTGTGTGTGTGTGGTGTGTGTGGCACCAGCGCACCAGCGTGCACGCCAGTGATGTAAGCTGAGTGACTGTTGAAGGAAGAGAGAAGCAATGTGAAGTTGGTTAAATCATCACAGCAGAAAAATGTCTCAATTATTCAAGGAGCTTCTTTGTTTGAAAATGACCCGTCCTAATGGTGTAAAAGTTTGTGCCATCAGTAACATTAGTAAGTGATGAACCATCTATAAAAGCTGCTACATTTGCATCAGCATCTCTTTCAGTTGCCGTATCCAACAACTGGGATGTAAAATGGAGAAGAACATGACAAGGAAAACTGCCGGTTTTCCTGCACATTTTTGATCTTACAACATGATTCAGCTTGATATAAAAACAACCATAGAGTCAAATTAAATAAAGAGAAAAAGAGATTTAAATGGTTCAAGCCCATAAACAAAAACTCCCTCATTGACAAAGTCAACACTTTAAAAAGTGGAAACTATCAGGAAAGTCTGACTCTTTTCATTTCTCAACCTGTAATCCAGTTTAAAAGATGCAATTACAGTTGCAGTTACAACTTGTTTGTACGACTTACAACGTTAAGCGCTGGATACATCCTTCGAAACTGAAGTATACTGATTTTTTTTTCTGCATTTACATTCAGAGTTAGGGCCATCATCTGGCAAAACCATGCCAGACAAATTGTGTATATACACAATTTAATCTTGTCGCAATTTTGTGCTAATGTGAAGGATCCTCTCTGGCAGTAATTTCTAAAATCTTTACTAACATCTTAAATCCCGATTCCATCAGAGAGGACTAAAAAACACCAGCAGTGAGACATTTAAAGACAAGACAATTAAAGAGACACGACAGTGAGGGGGTGTGTGCTGAGTTGTAATGTGTGAGGGGTGTTGTGTAGCAGACTGTGTTGTGATACAGGACAATCTAAAAAGATAATTTATTGAAAGTAGAGAAAACTACTCACAAAAAAAAAAAACAAAAAAAAAAAAAAAAAACTGATGAACACTTTCTACCAGGCAATAGGCCTGAGCATAAATGCCCATAAGCTACTTGTGGGTGGACTTCTGATTTATTACTTAAGATAAACATACGCATATATACAAACACATATTGATCTTTACTGATCATTTATCATAACAAAGAACATGCCTCCATGCAAACAATGAAGTCACTTAGTCAAGTGTTCTTTCTCATTCTGGTGTAGTCGTGGTAATAAAAGTTTTATTACCACTACTACACCAGAATGACCATGTTTTATTATAAAATCTCCATAAAATCTCCATATGTTTAATTAGTAACAGTAACATGAAGAATGTTAAATAAAAATGTATATACTCACAACTCCTTAAGCTTGTTTATATATGGTGATATACTGTAGCACACACAAACATATACATGTATTCGCACATGCACACACTTCATCCATCCGCACGTGTCTATACATGCACATATGTATGCACATGTCCACGCCCATATACACTCACCTGTACTTACACATGCAAACACACGAGGACACCTTTACACAAACAGACGTATGTACAAACATAAACACATTTTCCATCTTGACCATCTATACCATGAAACATGTAATATATATTATAGAAGATGGAGAATTTTTATTGTTAGTAATGTTCATGTACGAATATAAATTGTTTTTATATACCTAAACACAGAACTTTACATAAATGCACGTATGTATTAGTAATACTATGCATGCATACCACAGCTATATATACAAGCACACACATATCTAGATAAACTCTCCTATTATGATTATTACACTATACATGTTGACAAAGAAATATATTTTTAAGCTGTATTTTTATGAATAATTATGTCAATAATACCCATTACTGCTACTATTAAAAGTGACCAAAGTGCCAAAGAAATTGTCACGATCCTTATCTTAGTCCGTCTCAAACCTTCCCGCGGGTAAGAAAACGCCAGCTAACTCCCACCATCCAGGACCAGACTGGCCCCAGAGGAGCCTAAAGTCCAGGAGCAAACACCCCCGAGGCATACGTCCACCGACAGGGGGGGCCAGAACCACAACAAGGCCATCCCACCCCCATTTCAAATTAATCCCATTCTTTTTCATCCCAATATTCTTCTGTAATTCAGGCTCTGCAGGTCCTGGCACCCAGAGACAAGGCATTTCTGTGTTCAGAGCAGAATAGGCAGCTGGCTAGTTAGCTGAACCTAATGGAATATAGAAAAATGTAAACCTGAAACTACATTTCCACATTCTCAGCCACCTGCAGAGATGAAGACAATGAAGGCTCATTACTGCCACAGAACATGACTGCCGTACTTCGTGTTGTGAGGTTCTCTCTCTCTGCAGGCTTCTCTGACACCACTTTCCTGATACGACATGAAAAGAACAACAGTCCTGCAGCCATCGCTGCACCGCTCTCACTCACAGTATAGAGCCGTACATTTTACAGACTAAAGTCGGTTCAGAACTCTGCCAGCGCAGTCGCTCAGAACAATGCTGACATTTTTGAACATCTAGAACAAAAGCAAAAGAGAAAAAGAAATCCTAAAAGGGATTTGGCAAGTATGTGATTTTTTTTTTCTCCATTTGAAAAAAAATGAAGAGTGCCACATGCAGATCAATGACCCGAGGTGAAACGGATCAGACTTTACATCACTGTTCGCTTCCTACACACAAACACACACATCACTTCCTGCCTGTATCCTGCCCGCCATCACAACCGATCTGTGAAACACCTCGGCGCTCCTGAGGACGCTCATTTGGAGGTGAATTAAAGGTTCAGAAAAATCTTGATTGATTCTCAATCTCAAAGCAAAGACCAAGCAACGCACGTGCCGGCTGAACAGGAAATGAGACCAATAAACCTCTGAGCAGGTTAGGAGATGTAAACTCAAAGATGAGTTTACATGCTGCCTAAACTCATTTTTGGTTTACTCAATTAGTTTGGCCTATTTTTTTCCTTTTTTGAAAAAAAAAAAAAAGGATTGATTAGTTCAGTGATTCCCAAAGTGTGGGCAGCGGCCCCCTGGTGGGCCGTCGCGGTACTGCAGGGCCGTGAGAGGTCATTAAAATTAAACAAATAAAATATGATTTTAATTACTGTAAAATATTAACAACATGATTTAAAAACATTAAGACATAACAAACCAAACCAGTTAAGTGTTATTCTACCGTGATCTTAACTTAATATGACAAGTGTCACCTTATTTGTTGACCCCTTACATTAATATCGGATCATGGTTCCTGGTCCTGTATGCTGATCACAGTTGTGATTAAAGGTTTCAGTGGGCCGCGGAGATTTTTCGCATTTCAAATTGGGCCTTGGTGTTCTGAAGTTTGGGAATGGCTGGATTAGTTTATATGTAAAACTAGTTCTTTCATGAGATGAAAACTTTTCTGTAAAATCCACAGTGAAAGAGGCAGGAGCCATAAACCACAACTATATTGGTATAATCAGTGACTAATTATGCTTCCTGTTGTGTTTTAACCTGGTTATTTTCAAAATACTGACAAGCCAGAAATTAATTTCTGCTATTTAATTCAATATAATTCAAAATAAATAACTAAAAACAAGAGGCACAGATTTAATTCCACCTCTCCTTCACATGTAAAACTTTTCAGGAAAGTTGAGAACATATTTTGTTTTGTTTGCTTCCTCTGTGCCTCTCATGGATATTACCCAGAATGCATTTACAACAAGTGAGCGTGTCTGCTCTGCTCTTATAAACCCAGTTGGGAAGGTGCCAAATCACTGGACTTTGTGCCAAATTTCCGGTACCGCCTCAGGAGGCGGGATGCAGTACTGCTGCACACGGACAGAACGCAGAAAGGACAAACGGTCATGTGTACGAGACCAACAAATTGTTATCGGCTAAATTATTCAGTAGTTCAGATCTTAGTATTCCTATCTAATCAATAAGCAATCACAACATGGTAGGAGAGGCTTCATGTGATGACTCACAGGAGAGTCCAAGAGCTGCTATTTAAAACAACCAAGATGGCTGCAGATTTGCTCATGACGAGTTTTTCACCAGTCATTCACCAGTTTTCCAGCTGGTCTTTTGAATCTGCTAGTTTAACTGTGGCTCTGCCTTCTGCTTCTCTGATTTGTCATGAGCTCATTCAATGACATGCAAAGACGTTTTCTTCTGCAGCCGTTGGTACCGGCCCCTAGAAGACGAACTCGACTCCAGAGGAACCAGACTAATTAGTTGATTCGAGGAGGAAAAGATTTAGGATTACTGGTCAAGTTATCATTCCCAGATTTCACATATTATGAGTTATTCTAGTAGGCTAAAACAACATGGATTCACAAATATAGATATAACCTGTATTTGAAATGTCACGATGACCAACTTCAAGCTTGTGATTCTTTGTGAATGACTGGGTGCTGAAAATGGCTTTTACTGGACATGCGGGAGATGGTTTCCATTATTTAAGACCATCTAATTTTTCCATCAAATGACATTTGAAGAACAAGCTGACTGGTAATTTGACATTTTTCTTGGAAATGCATTGACAGCATGACATGCCATAATGGGCCTAATTACAAGGACCATTACCTTTCTATTTAAAAAAAAAAACCCTCCATGAACCAGTCCTGTGCTCACTTGTTCTTTGATACAAAGAAAAAAAAAAAGTCAATTTCAAACATTTGGCTGCGTTAACCTCCAGCATCTTTTATAATCATTGTAATTGATGTTTTCTGCTCCAATTTATTTTTTTCTGCCCATTTTGTCTTTTTCAAAATGATTTTAACTACAGAACCTTTAAAGCCCAACTGTGTTATCTCAACCACTTTGGACCATCTCTGAGGGGAAATGCTTCTGCTGGTGCAGAGCCAAACTATGTTTTTCTTGCAGTTCCTAGAGTGTCCACTAGGTTCTGGCTCTGAAACAGCAAATCACTATTGACGCCCCCCCCCCCCATGTGAAAAGGGCCAACTTTTCAGCAGAATTGTTTATCACCTGGTACGATTTTTTTTTTCAGACATACCCAGATTCTGCATCCATGACAACTGTAGGGGGGTGAATTTTTTTACACCATGTCAGATAAATTTATATTAAGCAACCAAGCTGACCAATCAGATGCCTGGATGTCATTCACCGGCATTTCTAGTCCACTGCACGCCATTTTAGACGTGTTTCGTCGATACCAAGCAGCAACATTCCAACTTCCTGGCTGAATCCATGTTGGTCTCCATTAGGGGTGTGAAAAAAAAAAAATCAATTTGGCAATATATCACAATTTTCGGCTGCTCAATACAATATCGATTTTTCAGCTCCTAATATCTATTTTTTAGGAAAATTTTATTCTATTTATTTTATTAAATGTGTAAAAACACTAATAATGAACAATAAATAGGTTGTTTTGAAGCAAATAGTTTTGACTCAATTTGTCCTCTGAATGATCAATATCATCTGATGAACATACACAGCAACTTGATTTTTCATCTCTGCTTTTAATTTTGATATTAACTGGGTAGAATTTCGCAACATATCTTGATATATTGTATCATGATATATATCGTATTGTGAGGTCCTTGCCAATACTCACCCCTAGTCTGCATAGCAAGATTTCACATCCAACACAAATCTTTTTGTATCACCTCATATAAAATTACATAAAGCAACAAACTTTTCTCTATTTGGGGGCGTGTCTTTTGACAGTGGGCGTGGCCAGTAACTAGCTATCATTATTTGTGCTGCTTGGGGATTAGTAAAACCCAACAGGGCATAATTATTTATTTAAGGCAATACGCAGTTTATGATCGATACTACTAGGTTGTTGCTCTATGTTGCTCTCATTTGTTGTATGCCTACCTAAAAGAAATTTCTTCTGCACCCTCTGATTTCCAGGGAGCAGCAGCAAAGTAAAACTTCCTCAGTAAAATAATTAACTAAACCTAACCAAGTGTTCAAAAGAAAGAATCGAGTGACTGAAAACAACTGGGAGCATAAATGAACGAGCCAAAGAAAATGCAAAATGGTTGTTCCAGAGTTGGGCTCCATCTCCACCCACCTCCAGTCTCCACTGAACCTCTATTGTGTCCAAAAGTACTGAACACCAACACACCATGTGCATGTGAATCCTTATGTAGGCCACCAGGACCGTTCAAAGCTCTCAACTGGCTGGAGTCCATACACCCACTTTAAAGAGGCTGTGGCCCAAAAACTCCCTCAACATGGAAAATAAGAAAGATGCCAGTCCATACTCGCTCCTAACTGGCATCATATATTGGTCCTGAGATGTTTGTCACCTTATTAGTTAAGTTAGTTGATCAAGCTGTCATTTGTAAGCCAAATGAGTTAAAAATAGACACGGATGTGCAGCGTGTGAGGAGATGAAAACATACAACCACACAACGATTAATGCGGATTGTCTTTTCTTTCCAGGAACTATTTAGTGAAAGCCCATTTTCCTTCGTAAACCTCCTACTGAGCTGTAGGAGGAGGGATGGACGGACTCCAGGTGAATGTGCAGCTTGTTTCTGTCTGAGACACGGTTGAGAGTGTTGCTCAAACACAAGTTCAATTACTGAAACCCCCCTGGAGTCACAGCGAGCCACGCTTACATCAGTCAACTAGCTGCGACATTATTTTATTGCAGTCTTTCAAAAGAAAAAAAAAAACCTTTAACGCTTGTTACTGGATATACATTTTACTGTAATAGAAATTATAATGTGCAATACGTTTCTAACCTTAAAGATGAGCTGTGGCTTTAAGCTTAAGTGATCAAAGGGTGTTTTCCTTCATCTCTTTGAAGACACAAACACCTGACTGACATTTACCTCTGCTGAAAACACCAGCCAACACACACACATGCACACAAAAACACATACGCTTTCAATTTTCCAAACACATAATGCTTCATTTTTTTGGTTATTTCCTTTCATATTGCTACTTCGTGTCAGTTGATTTAGCCATTTCTTTCAGGGCTGTTAGATTCTTATAAGCATACCAACCAAAAGCACTTTTCTTTTTTCCTCCTGACATTTTCTGACACATTCATGATCAATGGCAGAGTAGGCTGAGCATCTCTACAACACACTGGTATTGATCACTCAGTCAGATTCTCTTTATGGCTCACAATCTTTTTTTTTTTTTTTTTGTAGAGCATTTGGTTCTGGTCTACTGTTGACATTTACTGGCAGTGCTAGCAATATTAAATAGAGAATTAAACTATTTCTGTATCTACACACAGATATAGAAGTGGTTTATGCATCTCAAAGAGATACACATATATTCTTTTATTTCACCTCCAAAGCATGAAAGCAGGGGGACAAAAACACTCATTTTATTGATTAGATTAGTTTCAATTTAAAAAGGCCCTGGACTTTTAAATGTTGTTTTACTCTAAACTAGATAATGTGACTGAACTGATGAAATAATGCTAATGTAAGAGGTGAAATCTTTTTTTTAAACCAAATTCGTAAAAATCTCTATTTCACGGGTTGGAAATGGCTCCGCATGCCGTATTCTTTTTCGAATCATCCTCAGTCTTGCCAAACCAACAGAGTCAACACCCCTCTGTGGAATAAATTTCATTTCAGAAACAAGAAAAACACTCATTACCTCTACAATTAAGTCTCTCAGTCATGTGAAAAGAACGAGCAGAGAAAAGTGAAAACAGCGGCGACGCCATCAGAAACTGCTTCTGCTCCTTCAGCTCATCCTGTTAAAGCTCAGGACGGCCTCGGCCAACCGCGGTGCACCTGTAGAGCAGCGGCAGGTGAATTATAATACTGGCCGTTCATTTCATTTCCCCCCCCCCCCCCATCCAAGTGTTCAAGTGTTTCCGTTCTGCATTTAATCATTGTTCACAAGCTTTTTGTCAGCCAAGATCTTAACCTAAAGGCACCAGTTAATTTAGTAATGTAAAATTTAGAAATGTTAGAAAGAAAAATGGAAGCACATCATAATGTGTACTTTTTATTTTATAAAGTTTCTTGGAAGAGATACACCCAACCGCTCCCATTTAAGTTTTTTTAATCTTCCTCCTGTAACTGATGGATTCAGCCTGCATTAGAGCCAACACCTTAAAACTGTAACCAAAAAAAATAATTTAAAACGATCTCAGAGTTTATTACCATGTAGGATCTAAAACTTAATAGGTCACTATAATTGTCTAATGTTATACATTATGTCTAATCAAATTTCTTTCCATGAGTGAACGCCTCGGTTAATGAATCTGAAAGAACTCGTCTTTTTAGGTGAGCTGAACAAAATGTCTCCTCAAAGACTAAATTTAGCCATCGCAGTTAAGACTCAACAGTTAACAAGCTCACAACAGAAACATTCGGATGTTACAAAAGTGCCAAAAAAGAAATCAACTGCCGACTGGATTAACAGAATCTGATTATCCAATCAGAACAGATCAACGAAAGCATTTGAAAAGGCGACAGAATAGATAAGAACTGAGCCGTCTGAGGGGACATTGCCTGGAAAGTTAATATGAAGTAATCGGGATTAAAACGCGTTGGGGCAGTTGTGCATCATTTCCCCCCCGCAGCCCTCCCAGCTTTGATTTACAACAGTCATCAGTCAGCCCTCCCCAAGCTCAAGAAACTTTCACTTGCTGTTGACATAAAGTGATATTACAGTGGTGGGCCTCGGCTGGATTGAGCCTCCGGGACGTTGGATGCTGCAGTGTTTTGTGCCTCGCCCTCCTCCCCCCCCTCCCCTTAAACACAGGCGGCAATAGAATGGGATGAAACACCGCGCCGAGGGAGCTGCCCCCTTTGTGACCTGATACTCGAGTCATCGATATCACTCACAGGCCTCAGCGCCGGCTCATGGATCTTCCTGATTGAATTCCTCCTGTTCCTAACAGATCCGCTAGCGCTGGCTAGCTTGCTAGCAACAGGGAAGACATTATTCAAGTGGGCGAGACCCCTTATACATCATCCTGCCATGTTTTCCTTCAGATGAATATGCAACCGACTGTCCAAGAGATAAAATAACTTATTTATTTATTTTTTGAGGCATTAATGAAATATGTTTTTAGTTTTAAAAAACCTTTAAGTCTCCTCAGTCACAATGATGACATCCTTCTCGTCAGTCCCTTTACTTTGCGTCTGCCTGTGTGTATTTATGCGTTTGACGGGGGCCGCCGGCCCACGTGATTTATCCCACAGTAAAACACTTGTTATGCAAAGCACTTATTAAAGCGTCAGCAGGGAGGATCGATAAACCATTCTTTACGACAACAACTTAAGAAAACCTGGTCACGGAGAGACGGCGTGCTGTGGTTTACCGTGATATACTGCATCGCCGGGTCAAAATTAATTTACTGATGTGAATGTGAGAAACGCCACGCCAATAAAACGGCGGGGAGAAACTATTATGAATCAGCTTGCCTTGGCTGTCTGTAACCATAAATACTAAAAACATCATTAGAGGCTTTGAAGGGAAACATCAATTATAACGATTATTAGCAATGGAGATCTACAAGAGTGCAGAGGTACAAGCGAAAGACCTCATGGGATTGTAATGACTGCCAGCTAAGAGGGTTTGAAAAGCATCTGTGAGTCGAGTACATAAATGTGTGTGTTTATGGGGAAAGTGAAGAGCCACAGAGCGGGAAAACACTCCAGAAAGCAGACCCGACACAACCTTCCCTCTTCAGAGCTTAACGCTGAATATGCACACTGAAACACACTTATTCCACCTTCATGTAGCTCACGTGTGATTACACACATGTATGTATATTGGAGTAAGTGTCAGCATGTTTATCTGAAAAATAACAGTCAATCGAGACTCTGAGGGCACGAAAAGAAAAAAAACGAACAAAAAAAAAAAAGAAAGTCAACAGCTACAGCAGACATTTCTCTGTTGCAGTTTCCATGGTGTTTAGGAAAAAGCCTCCAGCAAAATAGATCCAAGGTAAACCTATTCAACATCCTCTTGGCCTGCAGTGAAGAGGAATTCAGAAACAGGTTTCAAAAGAAATACTAAAACATGCCTGTGTGTTGTTGATACATTACAGAAAACAGACAATATAACTAGCAGGGAAAAGTTAAAGCACTTATTCAGTCATTTTTCGAATAGCTGTCTATTTCCACAGGTACTGGAAAAACAACTGTTGCTGCATATTCACAACAACGACGAGAGGCGGAGCTTTCTGGATCACTTCTTAATTTTACAAGATTCCACAAGAACCGAGCCTAAATAATGTGTTTAAAATATGTTTAAAAAAACGCAAAAAAGTAGCAAGGCAAAGGCTCAACTGTGGTTTTTCTGTTTCCTTCACAGCCTCTGATCTCTGAACCGTAGTAAACAAACCGCTCTTTCATCTAACCTCGTTTTCATTCTGCCGTCCCACGACACACACACACTACATTACCCATAAGGCCACCTTCTTAAAGGGGGCAGGCTGGCTCACAACATTTCTTTGCTGTGAGAGAACGCGCACAACATCCTGCGATGTTTCCGCAATTTTTTTAATGTTATATATTTCTGAAAAAAATCCCAGAATAACTAAAACCGCAGAATTTTATATATTTTTTTAGCCTGTAGAGAAAGAAATCAATAAATCAAAGTTCTGAAGTACCAACAAGCATATTGATTTTTAAGTTTTAAGGCCATCTTTACCGTTTCATGTGCCAGATAGTTTCATCCACACCGACTGTATTCAGCTCTAAACTCTGCAGATACAGAAAGCCAGTAAATATAAGATGTTTTCCGTCACCGGCCTGCATCATTCAAATGAATCAAATGTAACTTATGTTTAAGGAGCTGTTAGATCCACTGCAGAAATCAAAGACATCTTTGATGGCAACGTATTGATTTGCCTTTTAAGTTCGGTTATTTTTGTCAACTGATGAAAAATGGTGCAAGAGCTTGAAGGGTGAGTAATGTGCTCCTGACTTAACTAACTTATACACACACATTTGTGACAAGTCAAAGGAAGATGGTAAGAACGTGGTCGTGCGTGTGTAATGAACTTTTTTTTTCTATAAACAAACAGAAAAAGAGAAAAATAGCATCCAAGGTGGTTTGAGATTATTTCATGAACTACAGTGAGATGCTTTTTTTCAGGCTCCGTGATAATTGATCTTTTGGCTTCAATTTTAAATACATCAAGATCCATCTGAAATGAAAGTGGATTACAACATTCGTATGGATACAGAAGCTTTAAAGTCAGATTTGTACCTTTTTGAAGTTAAAAGCTGCGGCTCTGATTCGTCCTTGCCTTGGAGTTTGACATTTACCGAAGTGCTGAACGAATGTATATCTGAACTCGTTACCAGAGCGTCTGTTTCACGCTGCTCTTTAAATGGAAGCTCGTTTGTGCTTTGTTGCTTGGAAACTATATATTTCACTGGTATGAACAAGCGAGATCCTGATGTCTTATACTCAACTGACAACCAAAAATTTAAAATAAGATTAAAATATCCCCTGCACACAGGCGTTTAATTAAAGACTGAATCTGAATGCTGGTTGTAAATAAATAAAGGGGCGCTTCATACTCAAATTATACGTTAAGAAATTCAAAAGGACACTTTGGTCGATAAAAGTTTCAATCACACTTGTGTGGCTGTGAAGTGCAAAATGCTTTTAACTCCTCAGCAGGGAAACGGGCTGCAGGAAAAAGTCACCGGACTTTGATGAGGATGAACGGTTTCAAAAGGGAACTTTGTCTGTAAAGCTCAGAGACGGCTTGAATCCAGTGTACACATTCATCTTACAAAGGCGGAGTGCAAATCCTCGGCGCTGCCATCTAAGTGCAGCCGTAGAGAGCAAAAAAAAAATCAAGCTGCATTATCCTGATAGCCGAGGGGATTGAACACATCTCATTCCTTCAGCACGTCGTCACTCCGTTCTCAAAATGCAGAAATGTGATGAAGGAAAACGCAGGTCACCAACATTCATGCTCCCTCCTTCACTGTACCTGCTTTAGAAGTTCATTTATTTGCCAACATGTGGTGCAAAGGATTGACGAAACACCGAGCGGTCTGTCACTTATGTGCCATTGATTATATGGAAATGGTATTCAAGGGTCGCCGTGGCGCTCGGCTGCAGCCACAATCGACGCGACGGCAGCGGCGGGAATAGATTGTCCTGAAAGATTTGCTTTGGCGTGTCGGCAGCCAGGCTGGGCCTTATCTGCGTGTAGTTAGCCTTCGGTACCAGCCGCTCCTAGCCGGCGCCTTTTCCCACGCAGGCCGTGACTGGAATCAGCTGATCTGAATAGGGAGATGTCATTTTCTGATCGGCTTTGCTTTATGGCGCCGCTTGTTACAGGCCAAACAATTTCTCCTTTTCTGGGATTAAAAATTTGCAAAAACGGCAGCATGTAAATCTGGCTGAAGACTGTGGAGAATCGCCTCTCTCCTAGAAGAGTTAAAAAAAAAAAAAAAAAAAAAAAAAAGACAGATCTGAAGAGAGTTTTTTAATGTAATTTCATACTTTACGTCCTTGCAGACTGACCTTTGGCTGAGATGTCATTCAACTTTTTCACACAAACCGAAAAAGGTTCGTGTGATCAAACACACGAAGGACAAACATGAGCGGCAGCGGGATCTGGACCCGGGAACGGTGACCCAACAGCCTCACTCAGGCACATCAGCATTCAGCACATCAGAACATCCACAAGGAGACACGTATAACCTTTTATTCTGAAGAAAATGTTTAAAAAAAAAAAAACTCCTTCACACTTTCGGTGTTGCTCCTGGAGGCATCTATACAGAATATACAATCAAAGACCTTCTTTGAAATATTTGTGAGGTTGGTACTCTCTCCTCTTCCGTTTCAGAACAATCCGACGAAAAGAAATCCTAAAAATAACAGCGGATGTCCATCTTGTGACCTGCAGCTGCTGTACATACAGATCCATCCTCTCCTTGATGCTTTGAGTTTGTTGCATCTTTCATGTGATGCCGACTTTGATTACTACAAAGGGAGAATACTGTATACAGTATAAAGTTAATGAATTTAATACTTTTATTGAATTTTAAAGCAACTAAACCCTCACCTGGTGTTTAAAGGAGCAGTAATACTGAACCTTAGTCAGTATTTCCCTGACTAAGGTTCCATTTGGATGAAACCATTATCTCACCATTTGGCAAACAAACCATTTCCATACCAGACTTCAGCCGGTTCATCCTCCATCTGTCGTACCTTTATTTCACCTCACTGCGCTGTGCGAATGGCACAGGAGGTATAACAGCGCAACATTTCGGTCTGTTCTGCCTTAAATGACCGGTGCATCCTCACAGAACTAAATAAAGGATGACTGCGGTTCACAGGATTTTACTCTCTCAGCAGAAGTTTGCTTACTGGATCCTCCTGTATATTTCCGAAAACTATCTTCCAGTATTTTTTTCTTTCCTTTTATTTTGACACTTTGACAGCAGACACTTAGGATTTTCACCAAATTAGAGACTCTCTGTGTGATAAAAGGAGGAAAAAAGCAGAGGTGGTAGCTGTTAACTGATCAGGAGCCAAACAATGGCAGCAGATAATGATGTACAAGCTCTCATTTAATTACAGGTATTGTGGAGGTGAGGTCGTTCAGTGGGAAACATTTTGCTTTTTTTTTTTTTTAAGCAGGTATCTGAAACGTTGCTTGAGAAAAATATTTTTTCCCTTCCTTTAAACACTTTTTAATTTTTAATTTGCCTCAGTAGGAGTGAAAATCTGCATAAACCTGCAGAGGAATAATGAACAGCGTGGTAGCAGCCGACTGTAAACACGTTTAAAATTCACCTGATTATGTGGATCCAGTGTCAAATATGCCTTTTCGGTGTGCTATCAAGCTTAATCACACTTTCATACTCATGATGAACCAAAGGGAAGATAAATAATTGCAACAGATAATCAGTTCATATTTGTGCTTTTGGAGCACTATTGGAGGAAAATATACCTGTTTGAATATGAAGTGTGCAAATTTAAAAGCAAGTCACAAGCAGTGTTTTATTTTTTGTTTCTCTTGTGTTTGTTGATCAGCATGTTTTTAATCCAGAACAGTTCTGGACGAGTGTTGGACAGAAACATTTCATATATGTGTCATGAAGAGACGTTTTGAATGTGGATCATTACATTAACCAATCAAGTCAACACTGATAAACATGTCTGCCGATGGTGTTTCATACGTTCATGTTTCTTCTTAATGCAGATGAAGACTGAATGTATGCCTATAATAACCCGATAACCTCAGCCTGGTGCATCTTTCACCTGTTTTCTTACTGTATTCATGTTCTGAAATGTTCCCAGTCGTTGGGTTGAAAGGAGGTTGGAGGAGTTTTGTCCTCAAACTACAAGGAGGATGCATTTCTACATCTCTAAGTGCACTTGGGAGGGGGTGAGTGCTTTTATAGTGATTTTAGATGGGAAGGAAGGCCTCACAGTGGCCCACAATCCTTGCTGAGAAGAGTAAGATACATGCTTTACATGTCAGTCCCCAAAAGTCTCGAATAACAAGAAAGTTACTAGATCGGTCGCTGGTTGCTTTTTTTAAAAAATAAGAGTCACTGGAGTGGTCTAAATACTTGATAAACGGAGGTAAAGTCACTAAATTGGAAACGCTTCTGATAAAACATTTATCAGCAGACGTTTGGTGCTCTGACGTAAAGATACGTTTAGCAGCCAATGAGCTACGAGAAAAAAATAACACTACTGAAAAAGATGGCGCTTTGGTTAGAGACTTTAATTTGTTTAATGATTTTAGGTTTTATAGAACAGAAAGACATTTCGTAGAACACAAAGACATGTCAGATGTGGAAAGACACTTGACCGTTTCATGGAAAATATTAGCTCATTTGTTGCTGTAACTGGAGCAGAGAGGCAGCGAAAACGTTCCTTAACGTAAAACGGCAAAGACTTTGAAGATCTCACCGACTACAGCACATGATATCAAATGATTCAGAGAATCAGGAGGTGCGTCTGTGCCGAAGCGCAACAAGAACCTTTGTTAGCTGTGGCGTCCTGCGTATCAGGACGTGTTGCTGCTGCAATACAGGAGAAGCAATAAAATTTTTTTTTTTTTAACTCCCAACCATGCTTAAACATCTAAACTTGTAGCTTTGTTGACTACAAGAACCACATGTTTTAATGCTAATAGCACATTAATGAAAAAATTGATGCTAAATGATCCTCACTGAGCATCAGTGCGTGGAGAGTTGGGAACGATGTTTTCCCGGCTGACCTTTCCATTCTAACGTTAATCAGTGCAAAATAAATTATTCCAACTCTTTACAGGGGTTTTTCCCAACAGAGCCCACAGCCATGTTTCATACAGTTTTGTTAAGACGCTGCCGTGAATAATGTGGAATTAACCCTCATACGTTCTGAGAGAGACGAAATGTGATAAGAAACGTGTCCTCGAGTGCACATGGACCGCGGTGTAGCTGAGACGGCTTTCACTTCCAATACAATCACCGTCTTATCTATAATTGCACTGACTGAGCTCAGGTCTTATTGTTGAAATTAGAGGTTAGGTCACTAGCTCTACAGTAATGGCATCATACTGACATGTTGCATCTCCCAATCTGTGGTTTCTAAATCCAGTTAGCCTCCCCCAGACAAGGAGACTACAGACCGAGCTCGAGTCTTTATCGTGGGGTAACTGTGCCGCAGTACCCTCAGTTACATCAGTACGAAGTGGATTTTTACTCTAAAGATCCAGTGAATGACCGTCTAATAAAAGAGACTGCATATGCAGCAACATGACCTTCCAAGATGAATTAAATCTTTCCATGCACTCCTTTTATCATTTCCACTTAAATACTTACACTGAATACAAATAATTCAGCTGTATTGATGTTGCTAGTATGTTTTCAATGTCCCCAGACTTATATATATATATTTTTTTTTTTTGGTATCTCTGGATTGTTTTCACCCAGATTATAGTGGCTGTGAGCCACTCTTAAGATGTTATGTCAATATATATGAAGGGCTCCAAAGTGCATGAAATATTTGTGATTGCCTTCAGAATCCGTCGCTGCTGTGATGAAATTTCTCTCCAGTTCATGTGTGACATTGAACTCTATCCGAAGGGCATGAATATAATCTTTTTCCTTCCATCACAGTGCCTTTCTGTAACCTCCAACATGAAAATCGGTTTTCTTCCTGACGCTGGGAAAGCCTTGATTTGTTTTCTATCAGATAAAAAAATGATAATGGAATAAAAGAGGGTGATGACATGGAATATGCAGAAGCTAATAGATGTATTTCATTCAGATGTTCACATTTGCCGCCTATAGGTGTCCGTAACAACTGTAAATCAGTCATTTTATCTCATGTTGGAGGGCTGAATCAGCCAGGACTGTGATTGCCTCCTCATGACCCGGCAACTGTAGCTTAGATACAATATTCCTCCACTTGTTAGTGAAGTGAGTGAGCCTGCAGCAACAGTGATCCTCTTAATTTAACCAGTGTGTGAATCATGTAAATTGCAGACTTGTTGTGAAATAAAATAAAAATTAAAGATGATGAATTTATCAAATATTAGCACTGCAAGAGTGTTTTTCCCCCTAATGTTATTTTGGAAAAAGTAGCTCAAAGTAAAAGTTTGGCCACCTTGCACGGTCAGTTTTTGTGGCAACACCCATTTCAGTAATTATCACAGCTTGGAAAAGGTTTATTTTGGTGTAGCTTTGTTATTATGAGTTATTAACATTTGTCACAGGTAAGACATTCTCCTGATGACCTGCTTCAGCACACCTGGTTCAAATGAATGGATCATTATCAGTTTGTCATTTTTTGTCTTTCATCAGTTATGCCAGAAGACAAAACCTGCCCTCGTCTTCAGAAAGGAGAGCCTCAAATTCACACATGGTGACGGAGAAAATGTATTTGCACGGTTTTATACATCAGATTTTTTCTTTTTTTTTTTTTTTTGCATATACATTTTAGCATGAAAACCATCCAAGTGTCAGACTCATTTTCACTAAGGGCCACATCAGCATCATGGTGGCCCTCGAAGGGCCAGATTGACAGCATGTATGTAATAAAATGCAATAAAAATCAAAATAAATTAAACTACACCTTATTATATTGTTAAATAACGGTTTCTGTATTTATTATTTATATTTATTATGTATTCAAGTTTCAAATATGTCTTTCAAATATATATTTTAAGTCATTATTATATTAAACTCAGGGTTTGTGGTAAACATCACTGAGAGTATCCATTACCTTGGTTTCAGAAGCGATTCTTTGTTTTTCTTGCAGGCTAAATTTAGCATACTTAGCTCCGTGTTTGCTGTCAAAATGCCAACGTAGATTAAACTCTTTCACGACTGACACCCGCCTCATAACACAAAAGACACACTGTTATTTCACCTTGAGATACAAACTTGTAATTGTTTTCCCATTCTTCATGAAACTTCCTTCCTTGTGCATCAGTTGTTCTTTTCTTGGACATGTTGGGGTTAGTTTGTAAAGGTTTTTCTTAAGTCCATCAGTTCTGAAAAATTGTCTTGCTCAGCTACCTTTAATCGTTGTGGGTAACGATGAAATGCATGATGGGAGATGTAGTTTATTGTCAATATGCGCTTTAAAGTGGCGTACGCTTATTTTAAGTCTAAAAGTATTGGTTTAAAATTTAAGCCAATACTGCCCAAGCTCTCGGGGGCCACATAAAATGACGTGACGGGCCACATTTGGCCCGTGGGTCTTCTGTTTGACACATGTGCCCGAGGCCCTCAGGGGCCCCTGCCCTGCATGTTTTAGATGTTTATATGCTCCATCACACCTTATTGGATGGCCATGAGAAAACTTTTGTTGTGAACTGGGGCTTTATAAGTGAAACTAAATTCAGTTGTGATCCAACAGGGATGTTGATTCTTGTTTCTATTAGTTTTATAAGTAAGTTCTCTTGCTTCAATTCAACCTCCACTGCTGTAGTTACATTACGATCCGAGGAAACGTCTTCCTAAAACTTTTATGCTGATCCTGTATTAAAGGAATCCATTTTTTTTCTCCTTCATTTCCAGAAACCATAGCACCTGCTTGCATATCGTTAAGACAACTTTTGAAGATAGAAAGTTTTTAGTGTAAAACTGCCATCTAATCAGCTTTTCCTAATGAATGACTATCAAACCTTGGCCCTGACAAGCTCATTAAGGTCTGAGACTTTGTTTACAACCTTATGAGAGCTAAAAACTGTACTCTTCCTTTTTTACTAAAAAAATTGTTCAAAAACAGAAATGCAGTAGTCCCATTTTAAGCTGCTTCTGTACGCTACAGTGTGCGCTGTGTGAAAGCAGAAGGTTAGCAGGAGCATGGAACGGTTATTTTTATCTTCTAGCACATTTCTACTGACAAAATCTAAAAGGTCACTCGCTGACAAGGATCTGTTGAGGATACATTAAAACCAGGATGATACGATGCGATGTGGGTTATTCCTGCTGAACAAGCGAGGGATTTGTGGGACGGCTTGTACAGGTGGGCTCGAGGATAGATGGCATCATTCAGAGAGGCTCATGGGTAGAAATTAGTCTCTCTCCTCGTTTTTTCCTGCCGAGAGTGAGCTTGGGTCGCAAATGACTGTGGTTGCCAGACGCTCATATTTTACCTTCTCATTAGCAGTGAAGGAGGATGAGGTAATTACCATGTTGGAGTGGCAGCTTGGCTCTGAGGAAGAGGAAGGGAGATCCAAAATGATGAGATGTGTATTTTAGCGAGGCTGGAACTCCAGCCGAGGAAACGAGCTGACAGAATAATCTTGTGGCGAGGAACTGAGGGAAAAAATGCGTGGTTGTATGCATTTGATTTTGCCCAAGATTATAAATATTACAAAGGCTTCTGTAAACAGCCTCAAGGTTTAACCCAGCTGATTATTTATATAGAAGCAAGAAGAAATAGATTTTTCATACTCTGTGCGGGGGGGTCAGGTCAAAAGCTGGCAGCTGACTAAAACTCTACACAGCAAGTATGGACAGGTGCTGTGATATGTGCAACCTGTTGCTTACAGATGTAAATATGTTGATACGACTTCCCATAACTCAGAAAATGTGTCAAGCAGCATGCAGTATAAAAAGAACTGGACAAACCCTCTGTGACATAAATCCATAAATTTTCTGTAGAGTGCTCTTGAAGCTTTTTTATTGCTCTGTATGATACTATCTGCTCCCTGTGGCTAGATAAAAAAAAATGTAACCAGTAGCAACATTAACTGGATATTTACTAAGCTGGGTCTCTTGGTCACCATTTTTCTCATTAAAAGCTTCCATTTTCAATGTTTGTTCTCTAAAAGTTATGTTTCTGTCCTTCAGTGGTCAGATATTGACATTTTCTTGCTCACAGGTACAGATCTAATTCAATACTGAAATTACCCTTTTGCGGAGACGGCACATTCCTGCATAAGAATTTTGCCCAATTTATTTATTTTTTAATCACTTGTGATGAAACAAGAGACGCATGTTCCTGAAGATTTTGTGATCAGAATCGCATACCTGCAAATTTGCCAGTTGCCTTTTCAGTCATCGTTTTAATCTAAATACGTCGTCACGTGACTTTCAGAACCGTTAGCTGCGCAATGACACACATTTGGTGGAACGCAATACGTGTCTTTTGGCCAATCACAGTTGAGATAAGGGCATTGCTTCTTTCCCGTCACTAGGATGAAGGCAGTTTCTCGTGTGATGTAACGTTACTTCAACAAACCCCAGAGGTCATTTCGAGGGAAGTCAATTCTAGAAAGTACTTACGTGATTAAGTTACGTCGGTTTAGCACGCGCATTGGAGTTGTAAACAACAAAGTTTGGCTCCACTTCACCAAAGAAAGATGGCAACAAGGCAACTAGCAGTCAATGTAAAGTGGAGATAACAGCGTCGGGAGGGAACACGGCTAACGTGCAGAAACATTTGAACACAACATACGATAACGAATGTCGTGTTTTTGACGCTTCGGACTGATGGATCTCAACCCAGTAGCAGTGGCAGTAGCCAAGCTAAGATCACCTCTGCGGTTACTACGGAGGCAACTCTGGTAAGTAGCTATCCCGCTGCCTATGTGCTTCTTTGTAAAACACGCTATAACAACGCTATGCTATTAAACGAATGCCTTCTGCATTACATTTAGAAGATGACCGTGACGAGAGAGAGAGTCTGGCTGGTTCAGAGGCTGGAAGACATGATTATTTTTCTTCATAGTATTTGCAGATTTGCAACATGCACTGTTCCGTTGTATTTGATAGTATTTATCTTTCTTTATTATTTTTTTTGAGTGCTTAGTGAGCTCATATATCCTTTTAAAAAGGAGTTTTTTTCATTTCTATTAGGAAAAATCTGTTAGTAAAATGTTAACACATTCTTGTGTATTTGCACAGTTACATATTACAACAGTTAACACCTTATCTTTGGGTCCCTTTTGACCTTCGCTGTTAAGTTTGTAAGGTTGTAACTTCTAAGTAAAAAAAAAAAAAAAAATTGATGCTAATATAATTCCCATCCCTAAGCACGTGTTGTTCAGGGTCTTTATTTATACTAAGGAAACTCTCTCCCTCCCCAGCTCTTTGGACTGGGTTACTGGATGAACATGGAACAGAACGGTACGTACCCTTTACCAAAGTCAGCGGCTGACAGCAAATAAACCAGGTGCTGTGACTTTGAGATGGAGCCTATAATGAGGCTGCAGCACAATGGTCTTCAAAAGCAACAAGCTCTCAAACCCTCAGCATTCAGCCAGCCGCCCACACACACGGCTCACTGCTTCAGCCTCTGCATCTTACACATCCTGAAACTCTGTTCGGTTTAAAGTTCAATAGGAAATGAAGAAAAGACTGCTGCTAATATCTGGCAGCATTTATCACAGCCACACTTCGTACAACACGTAAAATCCAGTAGGAGTACCTTCAAGTCAGGCGAGAGAGAAAATTCCAGCTTCTCTCTTCGACTGGAAAATCCATCTACGTTTTGTATTTCTGGCTGTAGTGGTTCTGATGTTCACAAGTGTGGAAGATATTAAAGCTGAAAGCACACCCACTAGAGACCATGTAGGATAATTCGTCTAAATGACACTGGTAATTAGCTGACAGGTGCAAGTTTAATGGGTAAGGAGTTTGTGTGTTTAATCCAGAAAGTCTGAATTATTGAGAGAAATGCAACAAGTGCCTCCGGTCTCACCTACTGACTCACCCTGTAGGCTGTCCCTGTTCTTAACTTAATATCTTAGAAAAAAATTTTTTCCAATTTATTATATCCACTCCTGTCTGTTAGCAGCCTTCACATGTTCATTCAGTAGAGAAAAAAAAAAATCAGAGCATTACGTAAGATAAAAATCACTAACAGGCGAAATACAAGTCCTTTGATCATGTTGCAATCCTGGTGCTGGCATTTCTGCGATTATTCCTCTGACGCGTTCCACCTGCCTGAAATATCGTAAATGACAACAGCCCTTAACTGCAGAGGCCTTGCTCCAAAAGCACAATCATCCTGTAAAAAACTGTTTATGGAGCATTAAAAACACCACCAGAACCCACCCAAACACACTATCTGGGAGGCGCGGGAAGAGCTTGACCCACTAAAACCACAACGAGCAAAACAAAAGGACATTAAGGATCAGCTAACTATCATGCGGTCAGTGGACACCTCTGAGATTTCATGTAAACCACAGACGGTACGGAGAAAACTGGACAAACCCTAATGCTAATGAGCTAAGCTTAGATACAGTCTGTAAGGTTAGCATAGAGGTCCATCCATTCTTATTTTGTATGTCCAGCTCGGTGGATGGGTTGGTGGTGATTGGCACCACGTTTGGCTGTTGTGGGCTCCACCAGTCAAAGTGACGGCTGCTAGCTGGTGCTAGCCTTCAGCCGGTTGGTCCGGGTGAGGCACCTTCACCCCTGCACCCTTCAGATGGCCATCTCTAAAGTCAGACTCTTGGCTCTTACTTTCGGTTCTTAGAAGCTAATGTGACTGCAGCCAGCTGTTAATATCATAGACCGAAAGGGATTCGTCTCTTAAAAAAAAAAAAAAAGCATCCTAAATTAAGCATCAATATGTGGTTCAATATAATAGATGCATAAAAATCCTACCACACAGTTGAAACGTGAAATCTGATCCCTAGTGATCATTTAAAAAGACAGAAAAAAAAAAAACAACAAATCAAAACCGCAACTTCCACAATTTGCTTTAAAAAAAAAAAACAAAAAAAAAACCCCCAAGAAATATTAGACAGAACCTACCCAATATTAGGAAGGTTGATTTAATTTTAAGGCAGATCTTTGTATTTCTGTTAGAAGTATATTAAGTTTTACTCAAGAATGATTGAACTAAGGTGCATGCAATAACACACCTTAAATTAACAGCTTGATATATAAACACAAACTACAGTCATGGAAAAAATTATTTAGACCACCCTTGTTTTCTTCAGTTTCTTGTTCATTTTAATGCCTGGTACAACTAAAGGTACATTTGTTTGGACAAACATAACGATAACCACAAAGATTGCTCACAAGAGTTTTATTTAAGAGCTGATATCTTACCATTTTCCATGGTTTTCTTGATTATAACCTAAATCACTTAAGTTTTTACATCAATAGCTATGGCGTTGTACTGCCAAAAACACTGCTTTTATGCATTCGGTGTTTTCTTTTCTGTCTGTTTTAGTCACATGATGACGTTTAGTGGTACCAGGTATTAAAATGAACAAGAAACTGAAGAAAAAATGGTGGTCTAATAATTTTTCCCATGACTGTATAAGTATGCATGTATGAACGTACATAACCTGCTGCTGAAATTAGGCCTCCCTTTGTTTTAGGACAGATGTAACGGATAATCACCACAACCGTTTATTCCAGTTCAAATTATTTAAGTAGATGAGTTTCTTACCCATTTCACCAAAAGTGAGCAAGCAGCACACAAAGCTTCCCAGTTTGAGAATTTGTTTTCATTATAAATTCCACCTCATATATAAAGAACAATGTAATGTGGGATGTGCTGCATAATTTACATATAATCGGGAATGATTTACAGCCAGACTGAATGCACCGCGCAGAGATATTGACCACTGAGCTGCCGACTGTACAGCCGCAGACTCATTTCAGCTCCGCGGACGGCGACACCTTTTCAATCAGGGTCTGGATAATATTGGTAAAGCTGATATATTTGAAACAAATTACAGATGGGAGCATTTAATTTGCAGCCGCACACTCAGATGAAATTGGATTTCATTGCCTGTGTGAGACGTCCCCTGCAACACACTCCCTTTGGTAACTATGCAGCAAAAGTAGCACACTCAACATTTGACTTCCTGACACACCAACTAAGAAAGCGCCGGGATTACATCAGAGGGAAGGCATTATTCCTCGGTGGTGGGGAAGTGTTATGTGCGGTTATGACTTGTGTCATGTACCATTAATAATGGTAATGATAGCATTAGGGGGGCACGCTGGGATGTAATTCAAAGATCTGCCGAGCGTGAGAGACAAGGTCATTGTAAATGACAATAAGCGGGCCTGACAGTTCATCACAAGGATAGATGTGCTCTCTTCTTTTTAGATCGCTCAAAGAAACATGACGCCCACACTCAAAACTGAGTACACTCCCCTCTATAAACCAACAGCAAACAGCCGTCGTCTCATTAATATAGCACATTAGCTGCGTTTTCCATATTTTGGCGTGTTTCACATTTCAGAGTTTCAGATATTTCTCATTAGCAGCAGGTGTTTAATGCCAAGAGGAAACGTCGGTATTGATGGACGCTGGCTGCTGCTGGGACTGAGAATTAACCCCAGGACAGCTTCTCTGCTTTATTAGTGAATCCTGCCAGCTCATATGTATATCTCCACGATCTTAATGAAAAAATGTATTTTCCACTTTCCACTATCATTAAGCACTATAATAGTTTGCCTAGGTGGTTTCCAGATTAAATAAAAGGTGCTAAAAGTTGAGGCTGAATTCATTATTCCTAATAAACACTGCGTTAAACTGGGCCTACATAATCTGTTGGAGTAATTTTTCTCCCCCGTTTCATTTAGCATCATAAATATATACTGTCAGTTATAATTTGTTGATATTCAGTACTTACTTTGGCTCACCCAGAGATTTACATTTTAGTTCAACCACGTCACAAAAAAAAAAAAAAATGGTGTGAATATTTGTATCTTTTTTACAGAAACGTTGTGGAAACATTTATGCAGAAGCGGAAGCAGAGAGACTACAATGATTTTTTGAGATTAAACCTTTTTGTTTTCCCAAACCCCCCAACACACCCACCTATGGAGCCCCATTTGGGTCATAATTCAATGAATAAATTAGTCTATTATTATGAAATACGGGCATTTATTATTATGAAATACGTATCTATTATTATGAAATGTTCCCCATTATTATGAAATACATGTTTATCTTTATGAAATATTTCCCATTATTTTGAAAAAAATGTAATTATTATGAAATATATTTTTATTATTATTTAATCTTAGTTTAATGCATTACAGTTTATTTCAGAATGGCTTTTTTTAATCTAAGAATGAGTCTTTACATAATGGCTTCCTTTTTCATAAGAATGAGCTTTTACATAATAATGACATTTTGCCAGTGGGCCATGAGGTCCCGTTAGCAGCGGGCCGTGGCGTCATCAAGGTGCGCTCCTAGTCCGATTGTAGCTACGGCTTTTAACCGTAAACTGAGGTGCATTCTGCCACCTACTGGCCTGGAGTATATACATTGCACCTCTCGCCCACTATCAATATTCACTGTTCTGTTGCTTATGCCTGAATGAAAGAGCAGCCAATCACATAAATAGCTCCGCCCTCTCTGCTGTGATTGACACACAAATCATTCTTATGAAAAACAAAACCATTAACCTAATAATGGGAAATATTTCATAATAATATTTCATAATAATGGAAAATATTTCATAATAATAAACGCCTGTATTTCTTAATAATACTCATTTATTTATTGAATTATGACCCAAATGGGGCTCCATACCACACCTAGTTACTTAATAATGTTAAGAGGTAGAGTGGCCCAAAACTCCTGTACAGTGATGTAAGATACTGATAATGACATGAAAGACTGAATTATTTCAAGTGAATGCTGCTTAATGTTATAAACAATGTATTATTCATTGTGTCTTTTATTATGACGCGTGTAATGTCACATTCAGCTGATGTCATTTTTTTTCCCGTGACACATTAAATCTGAATTGAACAAGGATGTGCTCGCCACATGACTCCAACTTCTTGAGTACATCTCATCTATAATGACATGAATATTGTATCCTGGTACATTAACACCATAAGACGACACATTCAGTTACAAAGTTATTTTCGTCATTGTGACTGAAGTTACGTAGAAATTTGTCTGACATTATCACACTGAAAAGAAGACCGTATACATTAAATTCCCTTTGGATCGCGGAGGCAGTCACATCTTCCAGCTCGCTCCCTCTATATATAATTAAGCTGTGAACATCACACATTATTCATTTGTCAGCTGCGCCCCTAAAATTGACAGAAGGAAATGCACACACAATTAATCATCGCCACTGCTTTTCTCTGCAGATCTGTTTGTTTTTCAGCCGTGTTTAAAGCATGCGCTTTCAGCTGAAATGGCTTCTCTCTGAACTGGGTTTTAATTTCTCCACCACAACAACAAAAAAAAACAACACGCCACCGACAGCAAAGCCTCAATAAGTCATCAGATAGTGATTGAGTGCGATCATAAAAACAGTGCAGCTGTTGGGCTTTTTCACATGGAGATGCATTTCTGAAACATAATTAGTCATCTCAATGGTGTCCTTGAAAACGCTCGATCATAGTAATTAGAATGAAAAATGTTTTTTGTTTCGTGCCCCCCCCACCCCAAGTGTTGCTGAATGACAAGCTGTAATTAGGCAACAGACATGATTTCATGTCTTATGAGAATAAGTCAGAATCTACTGGTTTAGCGAAGTTTGTGGAACAGATCTGTATCTTTTAAAGTTTTCCAATTGACAGAAAAACCCACTTTTTTCCCCGTTTTTCTACTGTAGCCGTTGGCTTTATCAAGTGCCACTCATGCCATGACTAATCACTTAAAACAAAAGTTACTTCATCATATAAAACACTTTCCTCAGTCTTTCCATTCCCATACAAGCAAGAAAAACCATCTTTTGTCACATATAACAAAGAAAACTATTTACAACACCTAGCAGCTCTATTCAACACATTTCGACTTTTCAAGGTAGCACTATGAAAATGAAATCAGAAATAATGGGAGGGCTGCATGCTAACACGTAACGGTACAGACTGTACTGCTAGACTGCAATCACAGCTGTATACACATGAACAAAGAGGTTAGAAATGACAAATCCACACTGTCATTCATGTGAAGCGGAGGCCGTGAAGAGCGACAGAGTGCATCCAGTATGTTTGCATGAATGTGACTGGAAGCTACCAGTCAAGCTAATGTCTAAAACGTTGATGCGTTCTGATAAGTCACCCAAATGGTACGACCAAATGACCATAACTGGTGTTTGTCTTCCCTCCACATGGCTCTTCATCTCTTTTTGCAGTCAATTTTAAGTATAGATCAGCATATAGATCTTAAAAAGTGTGAAACACAATCTTCATCTATATGATAAATGGCTGCACAAATCATGATGTGATAACAGCATCATGGCTGAGTCTTTTTTTTTTTTTTTTTTTGGCCAGCTCTATGATGCCCCCCTACAATTCAACTGTGGTTCAGTACTGTCGTAAATACATGAACATGACTAAAGTCACAAACTGAGTCCTGTTCACAGATGGTGGTACGCTTGTTTAACAGCTGAAGGCTCAAGCCCAAAATAATTGGCAAAGTAAAACCTACATAATTATCAAAGAACCAACAAATAATGAATCCCAGGGTTCAGCACAGCAACGTAATTACCAATAATGTAGCCTACAAATCTCTACAAATAAACATGCATCCTCAAAAAAATCTGCCACGCTTTGGTTAAAGTGTGCAAAAACACTCCATACAACCCATTATGGCAACCTTCAGCTACAAGAACTGAATGGAGAGAGAAATTTAAAAAAAAAAATGCTGACAAGTCAACTAAATTTGTTTTATAAAACTGAGAACCACCGCACACAAAGTAAAACTTGCTTGGCACCATATAAACAAAGCAGAAAATACTAATTTTAGAAGAAACGCATCACACTCCAACATTAGTTACTCTCACACCAAAACATGCTGCAGTGAAAGCACACAGTTGTACCAGTAAGGCATTACTGGTCCAGCAAGAAGATGGTAAGTTCAGTGTCATCCATTCTGATAGGGGCTACCCGAGTCCTGTGAAAATGGTATCCACAAGGTGGCAGCACCAGTCAAAAACAATACGACATGGTAGTCAAGTAGCCCCTATTATTCCTGCTGCTCTTGCCAACCAGTAAAAGCCAGTCTAATATTTACTCCATCTTTGCCAAAGAGTTAAAAACTAGTCCACAATCATCTTTCCCACACCTTCTCTGACCAGGGCCTCATGTATTAGAGAAAAGTTGCGTTCGCCTTCTTCCACGCTTGCATATGAATGTACTAGAAGTGAAAGGTTTTGTCTGCTGGTGACAGAGGTGATGCAGTAACTGGCAGAATCAGAAGAGACTGTTGACTGTGATGTAATGAAAGGATCGTGTACCCACAGTTTGATACACCTGGGTGTTTAGTGCATACGCAAAATTTTAGCATGAAATCCATTCAATGTACATGAGGACTCGTGTGGCGGCGTAAGAAGTTCAATTCACCCTAATATAATGGATGAAATGTAAATGAAATGTGAAATAGATGCAGCCCTGATTTATCATCATTTGGAGAAAGAAAAAAAAATGCTCCGAAGATTACCACCTACTGAAGAGGTTGGCAGTAAGTATGTATCTACAGTATCTACAGTAGGTGATATTAATGGCAAAATTTCATTAATAGTGTGATGTCATGATAACCCTAACCCTTTGAGAGACCTGTACAGGTACAGAGACCCCAACTATCAACCATTTAGCCTCCTACAACCAGACAAAGCCGTGTTAGCTTTAACCTTAACCACCTCAGACTCTAAAGTCAGACTGCACAGACTGAACTTGAACCATAACCAGCGTACATTCAAAACCTGACCGACTTGAATGAGTCAGAACTTCAGTCCATCAACACAATAGGCCTCAGACTCAACTATGTGCTCAAATATAAAATACAACTCAAGGGATCATCATAAGAACCACAAATTAAACAGGATAAGATGCCATGGCCAGTGTACTCCCTTTCTCATTTTCATTAGCCAGCTGATAGACAAGGTCAAGGGAGTCATCGAGGTAGCTTTTCTCAACTAAATCTTATGTAGATTTACTCCCCTATGTTCCATGTGCAGCTTGCTGAGGCTCAGTGGGCCTTATTGAAATCTCCAATCAATCTGTAGATTTGCTCATAAATCACCTCTTTACTAAAAAATCTGCTCTGGATTCATGACTGCTGTTCAGGGATCATTATAATCAGGAGGTGTAAAGGCGTTGATGGATATGGGAAGTTTGTTCTCTGCACCACAAACCAGCACACCACAAACCACAGCCAACTTAAGTAGTGTTGCCGAATGATGTCCGTCCCTTTATGACCACAGGGTACCAGTCTTCTGAGGATAAAGCACCATGTTACAAAGCTAAAAATCATTTCAAACATGTTCCTTGAACATGACAATAAGTTCACTGTATTAAAATGGCCTCCACGCCATATTTCAGTCCAGTCTTTGGGATGTAGTAGAACGGGAGACTTGCATCGGGATGTGCAGCCAACAAATCTGCAACAACTGTGCGATGCCGTCGTGTCGATATGGAGCAAATCCTCCAGTGAGGGTGAGCACAGTCCTCAACCTCTACTCATGGCAGGTGGAGATTTTGCTTGTATCGGCAAAAAGTTCAAAGCTGCTAACATTTTCATGAACGCCAATAATACCCTGCTCGCGGTTTACACACAAATCTGTTCTGCTCACATTTCATGAATGAGACAAACAGAGTGTTAATGCACACGTGTGACTGATGATCCATTTACCTGTACCGTTTTTGTATAATTGAGCATTCGTGACACATTTATTTTGTAACATTCTTTTTTTGTCATGCAAAGCAGACATTTCTCCAGCTGATCAAACATCATTTTCTTTTACTACCGAAGAGCTGATATCTTACTTCAAAGTAATAGCTTCACAACGGGGAAGACGATCCTCTAAAGCTGTGTTTTTTACCACAAAATATCCTAAAGCCTATCCTCTAATATCCCACTGGGCGAACAAATATCTTTCACCCGGAGCAGTGTTACTGTAGCGTACTGCTCTAACTTTAATGCTACAAGAGTTGCACGAGCTGTTTCTATCTGATTGAGTGAGAGTGCCATTGACCTTCAGCCATTTTACTGAGACTGTATTAAAAAGGCCCAGCCAGAGCCCTGATTTTATGGCCGAGCCTTCCCAAGGTCCCACTGACCTGATGGATATTACCAGGATAAATCAAACTTTGATGCCAACACTCTCATCCACAGCAGGGGATGAAGCATGACTGTGTGCTGAAGAGTGGCAGGACTTTGAGTTAAAGGACTGTGCGTGCACATCTGTGTGTCTGTATCTCTGCAGACCTCGTAGTAAATTATTCTGTCAGTTTTAATGCAAAGTACATAATGTGCCGTAAGTATGCACGTGCGCTCGAGGACTCTCCTTTGTTGGTGCCTTTGCGCCACTTAACGGCGTCGAAAAGTAAGCAAGCGCATCAAAGTATCTGCGGCGTGTTCGGTTCTCAAGCGTCCGTGACCACCTCGCCGGGTCGCGTTGTGCCGCGAAAGTGGAGAAGCGGCGTGCGCTTTAATGTGCACGCATCAACTTAACATTAACAATGCAGACTCACGGGGTGAGAAAGGGGACAGCTCTTTTTTTTCCTGGACTGACCAAAGTCTCAAAGCAACCAGGGTTTGTTACTCTGGGACATAAGCCTCAGTGTGTGTTGACAGCTTTATAATGCTGCCCTGATTCTGACACCAAGCTGTGCTCGTCTGGATTTATTAAGAGCGCTAAGGGCATATAATCTTAATGACATATGTTCTCTGCAACTTCCTGTTCCTGACTGCGAAAGCCTCTTAGTTTTACTGGTCATCATCTCCAAGAATCTTTATGCGGCAGCAGAATTGTATTTAAGAAAGTAGTTGATGATTTAAGATAATGACTTAAGACAGCACGGGTTTTGTTTATGACTGTTTTGTTCTCGACTAATGATGAGAAACTGTGAAAGTTAAGTGTAAAATATCAAAAAGTGATGTGGATTTTGGAAGATGACGGCAACAAAGGGAACGAAAAGGAGATCGTCTGCTATGGATACTTCAAAGAACTGCACATCCTATCCACATAACATATTCGTAAAATACCGAATATTTCAAATGGCTGCAGCGAGTCGGAGGTTTGATGAAAGAATTCTGGGGCCAAAGTCTTTCACGGACATTTCTCTGAAGATGTAGCTTGGCTCTCCAGTGCTGTTTGATCATCAATGTCACAGTAAATCATCACTGACATCATGTTATGACCTTTTCTACCTTTAACCCCCCCACTCACACGTATGCACTGGAAGAATCAACAGTGTTGCTGTCCAGTGACTTTAAAAAGGGGGTGACATTTAATGTTGATCAACTAAATTGAGGTTCCACTGCATTATGGTGGAAGGATTTCCACCTGTCAGGCTTCAACAAAAGCCCCAGCCAATTAAATTATTACTACAGAGCTAGCAGAGTTGTCAAACAATCCTTTGCGGAGGTGGGACTGTGCCAAAGCATCTGGGTTATTTAGCAATGCTGCGATGTTGCTGTGTGAGCATGTCCTAACAATTCTGCCTGCGCTGCAAACATGTACGCCAGTATCAATATACGCTACATCTGTGATGGACTAACAGATGCCTAAAAGGTCTCCTATGATGTAATTTTGTAGGGTTTGAGCCGAGGACTCACACACATGTACACACAGGGATAGATGCTTGGAGTTTAGACATTCAATCTGCAGATGAAAGCAATGCTTGAGTAAGCAGAAAGTCATTTTTTTACTTGGGAAGAAAAAAAAAAACTCTTCAAGCTCCTGGTAGAACTGCTCTTTCAAAACTTATTTATTGCTTAATCAATCATGTACCTTTTAAAAATCACAGCCTGGAAACCGGGTATATGACAAGTTTAGACAAATCTCAACCTTTGAAAGTCAGGGAAAGCATAGTTTATGTGCCCTTAAAAAAGTCAGCTATTACACAAGCAAGGATGTAGTTATGACATTTTATTTCTGTTTGCTAGTCATACTTCCTGTTTAAAAATGACCCTGCCTTATAAATTTTGCACCACCAATTTTTTTTTTTATCATGCCAATTTAACTATAGAATGACACATGGAAAGCTTGCTTTCATCATACTCATGAAGTGCAGGGAAACATGCATGGAAGAGGAGAAGAAGGTTTAGGAGTTTAAATACTTGGGCTCAAGGGTCAAGAAGAGTGCAAGTTATCAATGATAGAAGATTGGCAGCGAGAGAAAAGGGAAAGATTAGTAGTGAGACCAGCCGCTAACGGATTAGCGACAGCAGCGCTGACCAGGACACCGGGAGGGCAGAGCAGCTGGGGTCGGACGTCTTTGATACAAAAGCAGAGAAGAGACGGTGGACACAGTGGAAGACAAATGGTGGAGATGGAGGAAAAGGTGAAACCAAAGACTTCTGGATGTGATGAAAGAATTTACAGAACAAAGTAGTGGCTTGTTGTGGCTGTGGTGACCTTTAAAGTGAAAAACCAAGAGACTTTCAATTTAGTGTTGGTGCATGTTTTCCTTATTTCTATTCCCACTTTTAGCTTAATTCCTCTGAAGTGATTTATGACCAAAAGTTCAGTTTCAGTGTGATTAAGTCAGTTGAACAGCATTTGGTAAGGTACAAGGTTTTCCACATTTTCTCAATTAAGTGTTTTTTTCCCCTCCAATTTAAAAAGGATGAGACTGGCTGCGGCTACATGATGTTTTTTAATTCGGAATTAATAATTAGGAATTAAATAATTCTGAATTAAACTATTTTCCTTCGAGTTTACATGGAAATAGTAATTCCGAATTGAGGTTTACATGGAAAACACGTTTGTTCGGCTTTATCCAATTCCGTTTAAGGTCTGGGGGTTGGGAAGGGTTCTGATTGGATGGGGGGGGGCGGACGTCTTTACATCTACCAGAAGAAAACAAACTTAGCAAACAACTCGGTTAGCAACAACATTCCACTTATTTTTGACCTGGGTGGCGTCTCTATCTGCGAAACCTCCTTCATTTAACCTAGCCGCTACAACTTTGAAAAGCTCACAATTTTTATGTTTCCTGCCATCTGTTCTTTTAATTATTTCCAGTTCCTCCAAGCTATTTATGAAATAAATCGTCTCTACTCTTCAACACCGTTTACTGCGTGCTGCCATTTTAAAACTTTGTTTTGAAAACAAGCCCAGCGCGGAATATAAGCGTCATCGCGACAGACGGGCAAGAGAACGAGCATGCGCAGAAAGACGGGAATTAATTTAATTAACACTTACTTTGGAATTAAGTTTAATTCGGAATTGATATTTTCATGTGGAATTAGGTGTTTACATGGTAACTTTTATTCGGCTTTAACTTTAATTCTGAATTAAAGAGGAAATAAACTTCCCATGTAAACGCACTGATAGTCTTTCAATTAAGCAGTCAGCATCCTCATATCTGGTGCCTCAATGTTTGAATCAGAATCAGAATCAGAATCAGAATGGGGGTTTATTGCCATTGTCCATGTAGTACACAGTATTACACAAACTAGGAATTTGTCTCAGTGTAACGCTGCAACATTCAACACAGAGTAAAAATAAGATAAAAATAAAAATACTGTGCATGCACAGATAAGATAAAAATAGAATAAGATAAAATATAATAAAAATAAAAAAGTAGGTAATGTACAATTTAACATTAGTGCAAATCAGTGCAGATCAGTGCAAAAACAGTGAATTGTCTGTGAATTGTATGTGCTTTCCCAACTTTACTGGATATAATTAAAGCTGTACATTAGAGCAAACACCAGGAATCCTTTCCTACAATGACTAGGATGCCAAATTGGGATTGAGGGGAAGAAAACTGACGCAGTAAAGAAGAAGAAATGAGGTTCATGTTTCAGTGAAACTATCATTTAAACACAAGACAAGCTGCAGAAAGGAAAACCTTACTGACACTCCAGTCACTGGTTGAGTTTGATTGTTTCTGCCAAAAAAAAGAACGGAAGAATCTACGAGAAGTAAAACTCAGGGAAGGTTTCAAACACTTATCTTAAAGAGTTATCGTTATAATTAATGAAGCTTAATCAAATGTCGGTGTGAGATGCGAGTGGCCGGCTCTGCTAATGAGCCTGCAGAGAATTGTGTCCCGTCTCTGCAGACTGTTTGAGCTTCTGTTGGCTTTCATCAGACCATCTTAGGTTGGTGCAAACGAAGCTCTAATGAACCTGCTGCACACGACAAAGTTAACAACTCGCTCATGAATACGCTGGAATATTAAACATCTGAAAAGACTTCTGCTAGCCAACTTATAAAAGGTTAACAGCAACATTGTGGCGACGCCATGCTATCCCGCCCCCAACTGGTCAAAGCTCCTGCTGATATTGCTACAAATAACATTTTCGGACAATATATTGGGAAATAAAATTCAGTACACAATAGGAAGAAACATTAACAGCTATAAGACCCAGCTGTGTTTTACTGAAGCTGCAGCTCAGTTTTTAGACGTCACCAGCAAATAATTTCATGGCTATAAAAATTTACATCCTTTGGTGCTTCCCCCCCCCCCCCACACTCCCACCCCTCTACTTTATTTGTACAGCTTCCCAGAGCCGCACTTCCTGTGACTTTTTATCATAAATCCATTTCTGCTGTTATTGGCTCACACCCATTCTCCAATGGGACTTCATGTAGTTTTAAAAACCAATAACAGAGCGCCCCTGGCAAGTTCCCAGACAATTTATCACCTTAGCTAAATGTAAGCAGGGCACTGTGGGGATGTTTTCAAATTTAAAGGCAGGTTTTATTTATTATGTTGATGCAGAGGAACCTTCTAACCAAGTGTTTGAGTCAAATGAGGTGATTTTAAAGGATTTTAATCATCAACTTGCATTTCAGTAGCGTTCATCTTTAAAATCACCCGCTCTTAAAATGATTAATCACTGGTATTCCTATGAATTATGATATGACTATAAACAACGCTGTTTTACCAGCTTGAGTAACGATAACACTGGTTTTCACGTAAATATAACAAAGTCAAGACCATTAAATTATTACACGAGGAGAGAAAAGTTACTTCACAGTTTTGTACAGATTTGAGTCAAATAAAAGTAGTAAGAGCTTTAGTTAGCTGACTGAAAACAGACAAATGGTTTATTGTGTATATAAGGATCATGCTTTCCTCATATTTAACCCTAAGCCTGGAGAGCTGTGTACTGCTGACGGTACCATGTCACGCATCCAAGAATGATGAAACTAGCTCACGCCGCTACAGCAGACATCACAGCAGAGTCAGGACAGAAGAGAAAATGAGAGAGTGGCCGATGGAGAGACCGGGCAAAGTAAACCTTCGACAGCGCTGTAAAAGTGACAACCTCCACAGCCTACAGGGTTACCCAAAGCGCTAAACAGCTAAAATTACTTTGTGCTTACTTTAAGCCAGTGGGTATTATAAGTACTGAAAACAAGTGAAACCTGATACAACTGTCAAATTCAAGCTTTTATCTCAACTGGTCCAAGTGGAAGTTCTAGCTTTCCCTGTGGATGAAGTTTGGGCTCAATGCATCAGAAGATGGAAGACAAAAAGTAACTTTGTACCCCACCCACAAATTTGACTGGCATGCAGCTGTGAAACTGGATTTCCTGATTAAAACCGTTTTAAACAGCTTATATCAGGATAGTCTGTAGATGAGGTACACAGAGTTTCATGACAATCTGATGAACAGCCTCAAAACTTTCAGCGTGAAAGTTTTCTGGAAATCACCTGGAAGAGGAGTTCAATCTGTCCTGACAGTTTATTTTCGTATAATGCCACCGAGAGGAACACTGATCATTTTATTAAATCAGAAGTCATGTTGCAGACTACAATCTGTGTGTCAAGTTTGGCATTTATATATGTTGTATAGTTCTGGTATCCCATTGCTTTGTTTGCAAAAGCTATAATCCTTCCAAAAACAAGTATTCCAGCAGCTTCACTGCTTGAACTCTGAAAGAAAAAAAACCAAAAACTTCAAATGTGAAGATAGAAATGTGTCTCTCAAAGTTCTTTTTTTAAACCAAAGAAACTAAAATGATAGTTACAAACATGCATTAGACTTCAAACCTTTATATTACTGTGTCATCTTTCACTTATTCCACTTATTCCACGTGGCATCCGTTAGACTTCCAACAGTCCAACACCTCATTTCCATTTGCCCTCTGGAAAACCACAGGGGGCCCAGATCAGGTCCCCTGGTGCTCAAAGTAAGAAAGCACAGTTCCCTGCAGAGGGGGGTTGGCTCTCTGCTGCCATGGATGATTATATCTAAGGTTCTGGATGGGTTAACCAACATCATGCATCAAGGAGTTTCAGCTACAATTTGTATTTGGGAAATGATGATATAAGGAAGCAACAAGGGAAGAAAGAAAGCGAGCAAAACTGACAACGTGATGACGGGCCAGCAGGGAAGGATGGAAAGGTGGAACAACAAAGATAGAATAACTGACAAGTGTGAACATTAAGGACAGAAGAGAAGAGCAGAAGACAAACCTGAACCAACACACATGGAATAAGGATGTAAATCAAACCAGTTAAATCTTAAGAGCAACATAAATCAAGACAAATCCAGAAAACTCCTGGACAAGATGGAAAAAAAAAACCCTGAAATTACAGCAGCAAAACAGAAGAAAATGAAGGGCAAAGGAAAACCTAATCAATTAAAACCCTACCATCATGATAGGACTTTTAAAGACCAGTACTGGTATACTGGTTTCCAGAAGCATGGAACATCAACAGGTTTCCCTAACATTTGTTCTGTTTGCCATTTCGGAGTCACTTGGATACAAAAATGCTATTTAAATAAATAAACTGAACATCAATATTTATTAAAAAGTTGTGTTTGTGGACTTCTAAACGTGGTGCCATCGGGTAGAGTGCCCCCGGTGGACAAATGGATGTCTCCATGCAACATCGATGCTTATAACATATTTAAAGGATGTTTTACTTTTAAAACATTTTTTTATATCAGTTAATGACACCACCCTGTAACTGGACAAATCGTTCAGGCTCTAGTATTGATCACTAAAGGTTTTTAGTGATCTTTAATGATTAACAGTAGTTCGAGCTATTACCTGGCATCACAAATTTTAGAGATTTTTTTTGACAAGGCCACTTACATCTGACATAAGTTTAAAACAATTGAGCTGATGCCATTCGTCCACAAGCGATTGAACCCGGAGCCAAAAAAGTAGTGTTTTGCAATCAGTATTCAGAAATTGCACTTTTTGGCAAAATGTGCCAAGCACAGCCTTGGTGTGAAACTGGCAAGTAGAAATGTTTTCCTCGCTGCGTAGGCAGAGGACGGAACAAACATGACATGAACACCAAAGAAGGAAAATTACGATAAAGAGTGTGTCCAGTTCCATCATGCTTAATTAAAGTTTCACAGGCTGGAACTGAATTTGTTTTGACTACCTCTGCCAAGAAAGTCTAATTTAGCGAGGATGGCAGGTTACTAAATTTTGTCTAATGAAACAAGAGCGAGTCCGTGTGCTGTTGGTTCATCAACACTGAACAACGTGGTGAGAAACTGAATGAATCAACTGGAGAAGGAAAAAAAAAATGTTTTTTTTTTTTCATGATAATACTGAGCAGGATCAAAGTCTCGTGTCTAATTCCTCTATGAAATAATCTGTATTCGTCTGCCAAGACTCAGACGTTGCCTCGTTTTGGCATTTCAAATGAACAAAAGCTGAAACACTGCGTGCATGACTGGCAGCGTGTTGTGGATTTGCCCTTTCTGATAGATTTTCCTCATTGGCTAAATGATTCTAAAGAGGTTAAAATGAGAATTTTAAGCAAGGACGCTGAACCAGACTCTTTCCATTCCTTGACAATGACGCCAACTTTTAATTTAAAAATGACATTTTATTTGTTAGGAGGAAACGTGAGTGCTGTAGCTTCAGTGAAAAAAAAAGAGGAAAAAAAAAAAGTCAAATGGACGATTATATCAGGTCTGATGATTATATTCGATCTTTACTACTCTGTTATCCGTCACATTGATCCAAAAGTATGGAATGTGAAATGCCACCAAGACTAACGACTCCATTTCCAGTTAACTGAACGTTTTCTGGTCATGATGGATGTGTTTATAGTGTGGCAAATGACCTTGACAACAGATGGTGATTGTATTTCCAGTATTTTAAACCTTTCTCTGCAGCTTTTCTTTCAGAGATAAAAAAAAACACACAAAGCAATTAAAACTACAGTGAGCTTTAGAGGCAGCGATATGTAAAATACAAAGATATGGGCACTGAGAATGTTCTATCTTTGATCAGCCTTATTACAAAGACGATCCGTCATCTTCAGAGTGGATGAAACAGTTGCACGTTAGCGATCAGATTTAGGTGGAACAATGAGATTTCCGTCCTTGTCGTGGAACACTGGACCAGTTCTATATCCTCGCTGTAGTAATGGAGCACAGCAACATGGCTGGGTCTCTCGTATCGTATTTGTATCGGGACTATTTCGTCCTGATACAAATGGAGCAAGGGGTTGTCCTGCATTGCCATTAATAAGTTGGATTCGTTCCAACTTGCTTCTCAGGGAGTGCGTGGGAATGAGAATTAGATGCTCCAAATACGAGAACGTAGTTCTCCGTCACAAAAGGGTTGAATGACCACTGTGGGTGAGGAGTGAGGTTCTGAGTTAAGTGGAAGAGTTTTAGGGCCAATTCCAATTCCTCCCTTAACCCTCAATCTCAACCCTCGCCCTTAACCCTCAATTTTTGGTCCTCAATCTTAACCCTCGAAAGTAAGTGTAAGGGCTATCTTGTGACTTAGAAATGGGACACCCCTCGAGTGCAGACTGAAATGTATCAGAGCCCGTGTTGTCTCTGTATTTCCTGAAATGACACATGGATAACATTGAAAAGAGCGCTTTATATTCTCAAAATAATATTAGCAAATAATACAATAGAGGATACATTATTCAGTCCTCCGTCGCTACACAACAAGGTATACAAGTAACGTGAAGTCAACTCGGACCGCCGACGGGACCGGGACACCCGGCCGCCGGTCCCGGGACGGCGGACCGGGACCACCGACGAGTACAAGTAACGTGAAGCCGACCTGGACCGCTGACGGGACCGGACCGGGACCACAGACGAGTACAACGTGAAGCCGACGGGACCGCCGGTCCGACAGCAAACATCGTAAAGTAAAAAAATAAATGTTACGCAACAACGATGTTAATCCATGAAAAAAAATCTGAAACAACACAATAAAATGGTTTCATAACATTTATATCTTTAAGATATACGAAGATACTTACGTTTGTAGCTAGCTTCTGGATAGCCCTTACTTCCAAGGGTGGTGTCGGAAAATCTCCATTTTGAGGGCGATACAGCATTTTTGAGACTGAGGGTTGAGATTGAGGGTTAAGGGAGGAATTGGAATTCACCCTTAGTTTTAGTATGGGGGGGTGTAATTCATGAGTGAGGGAAGAGTGGAGCGGGAGAATCAGAGGTGGATACGTTTGTTGTCTCTTGTACTGTGGACTGTTGTGAGCAGAGAAAAAAGCAAGGCTCCCATTCACCAGTGGATTTATGTCCCTACCATCACCTACGGTCATGAATTGTCTCTAGGCTAGGGACTGGAGACCTGTCAAGGGTGGACTCCTGCCTTTTGCCTGAAGAGAGCTGGAATAAGCTCCAGCAGATCGGTGTGACCCTACGTAGGACTAAATGGGTATGGATAATGGATGGATGGATGAAATACAAGCAGCAGAACTGAGTTTTCTTTGCAGGATGGCTAGACTAACAGCCAATTTTGACATGCAAGGTTTCAGCACACAAACACATCCAGGGCTTTACAAATCTGTCTTTCAGGTCAGCCAAGTTTCCGTGGCTTCCCCCAGTTATTCCAGGCAATGAGGACGAGACGACCACTCGCATAGCTGTCGGTGCTGATCTCTTCCTTGTCAAAATGATGGGAACATCGCCTGGAATCTTTTGTGAGATTCAGCACTTGAATTTTTTTTCTGTCTTGTCCTTGTCCTCACACTGTATCAGTGCTTTCCACTTTCTCCACACAGATCTTTCAGCCACTTCACCCACATCACATCAGCCATGAAGGGAGCTACGTTATAAACACTCTACAGCGTCGCAGCAGTATACCGTTGATTGTTTGAATGTAGAAAATAATTAAATTCTGTATCACTACTTTTGGCTTGTTGCTTTCTTTTCCAGAAGCAGCAATGTCTGGAAAAAAGCCACAAGGTGCAACGTGCCACAACTGGTGCTGCCACCAAGTGGCCAAACATCGCAGCACTCAGGCAGGCAGGATTGAGATGGTTTGGGGACGTCCAGCCAGTAAAAGGCCCCAAAGGCAGACTTAGGATACGATGTAGAGATCAATTTTCTCTACTGTCCTCCAGAAAAAGCTGAAAGAGATAGCTAGGAAGAGGGAGGCTTGGGCTGAACCCTGGGAAGCAAAGGTTAACGGATGGGCAAATGAATAAATCTCTATAATTCAACATGAATACAAAAAGAAATGTTAGAAATCTTTCAAAAGATATTTTGGGTGCAGTCAGGGTTTCCCATGAAAGTTGCAACAAAGCAAATACAAACAGGGAAAATGGACCAACTTCCATCAAAGGAACCAATAAAACTACTTAGAAACATCACGGAACAACAGGCAAACGTCTTGCTTTGTGTAATGTCTCATTTACTCATTAATTGCTCAATATAAATTAGCCTCTGTAACAGCTTCATTGACTTTTAATGTTTATATTCCCTGCACATCACAAAATATTATTTCTGATCACTGCAGCCATCTTTAAATGCTACTTTTTATGTCCGTGTTATGAACCGTTAACGCGCCGTTTAATCAGTCATTTGGCAGTTCGGAGATTACCTGCTTGGTTTGAGATATTTTTTTTATTTTACAAGCAAATCCATGACGTTTTAATGAACTTTGATGAAGTGCTTTGGCCTGGCATCCCCAGCTCCCCTCAGTCCATGCTGATGATGTAATACGAGCTGAGGAAGGGTATGTGGCTTGTGCAAACACTCGTCGACTGTCACTGACAGTGAAATAAAGCTTAGATCCACAGTAATGTACAACTAATGTGCAAATAACACATAATTAGTTTCCTTTGTGCCACGAGTTCAAACACAGCGCTGTTCAAACAGTAATGCTCAGGGGCTTATTGAATGAAAGGCATCTAACTGACTCGATTATTGAACAGTGTTTACGTTGTTTTGGTGCTTCACACACACAGAGATGTCAAGGAACCATAATAAATTAATAAAAAAAATAAAAAAATAAAAAAAAACACCACTGTCTTCAGTCTTTTTGGGGAGCCATCATATTGTTGCTAAGCAACTAATGGGGGGAAGATGGGATAATTATGAGAAATCAAATTTAATTTATTACTACACCTCAGGAAAACCTAGGCCATTTATTTTAAATCACAATGTACTGACTGATAAATACATTCCAAGCAGAAAAATAGATAAATAAACGAATAAAGCGCAAGAAAATGCTTTTATTTTTTTTTTCCTGAGGACTCAGGAATGAGCTTCATTATTCTGGACCACAAAGGCTGAGAGAAAGCAAAACATCCAACCACCCACTGGCCTGTGTGTTACAATCAGCACCACAAAGGAGCTTTTCAGCCCAAAGGCCTTAAATACAAGGCAGATGAGCGAGAGAAAAACGTAAGAGGTTGCAGAGCAGAAAGCCTTTATCATTGTCATTACCTTCACTTATAAATAAATAAATAAAGCTCTACAAGTGACAAATGTATTAAGGCAACTGACGAGTCTGAAACACTGTTTCATGGGAAAATAATCGACAGTTCCGGTTTCTGGATATGAACAACATTTGGAGAAATCTTAATTTTTTTCACACTTTCAGCGTAAAGTTGTGTGAAAACCCTTTAGCAGCACATTTTTTTATAACTAAAGTCTGGAAGATTCCTCAAATTAGATAGAAAATAACCCAAGACGAAGGAGAAAGAAAAAGACGAAGCGACGGTATGTAAATAAGTATCAGAAGAGCCGCTGATAACGCTGCGGTCGTGAGTGGAGGTGGTCAGGCAGCTCTGGTGATTTCACTTTGTCCCACTAGAGGTCCAACTCATCCATCGGCATTACTTTTAACTCCATGGAGGTAAACAGGAGGATTTTAGAAGAGATGTGAACCATGGATGAATAGAGGGTCAGTTTAGAAGTCCAAAAGCACATCTGACACATTTTTAAATGTACAGTTCTTGAAAGAACAAGACAAAGGGAGATGAGTCTTAAATCTTTTCATTTAAAGACATTTCTCATTGTGTCCTGTCTCCTATTACTCTTTTAAAAAAAGACTCGTATCTAATAAAATGCATTTTGACTTCTAGAATTAACCTCTCTTTGTTCATGACTGAATTCCCACCGATACACCTTTTGAATTGTTTACCCGCGTCCTCCGTGACTCTACTCAAGTCAGAGTAGCTCTTGGTGCGTCATTTTGGAAACTAAAAGAAACTCTGTGCCAGTGTGGTGTCTGACTTGCTGCCATCTCAGTCTGCCATGAGCAGATCAGAGCACACAGTCCTCTGGGTTTCTTCTAAACTGTGCTTCTGGTGGCTACAATTGCTGACTGTGGTTGCTGCCATTCACAGGACCTGCCGTGGCAACGGTGTGCCAGGTGGTACCCAGGCGTTATAAGCAACAGCTGTTTCCCATGAATCTGGAGGAGGTCGACCTTTTCTTGAAAAAAAGTTTTCTATATTACTAGAAGATATTCTAAAAGGGGAATATAAATATAATCTTCCATGGATATAAACTGAACAAAAATATAAACACACATTTGCTCCCATTTTTCATGAGCTGAACTCAAACATCTAAGACTTCCATCTACAGAAAAGACCTATTTCTCTCAAATTGTTCACAAATCAGTCTAAATATGTGTTAGTGAGCACTTCTTTGCCGAGATAATCCATCCACCTCTGAGGTGTGGCATATCAAGATGCTGATTTGACAGCGTGTTATTGCACATGTGTGCCTTAGGCTGGCCGCTATAAAAAGGACACTAAAATGTGGGAAATGTCCAAAAATCAGTCAGTGTCTGGTGTGACCACCATTTGACTCAAGCAGTGCAACACATCTCCTTCATAAAGTTGATCAGGTTATTGATGGTGGCCTGTGAAGAGTTGGTCCACACCTGCTGGATAGTGGCAGGAACTGGAACACGCCGTCGTAAATACCAACCCAGAGGATCCCAAACGTGCTCGCTGGGTGACATGTCTGGTGAGGATGCTGGCCATGCAAGAACTGGGATGTTCTCAGCTTCCAGGAAATGTGTACAGATCCTTCCAACATGGATTATCATGCTGCAACATGAGGCGATGGTGGTGGATGAACGGCACAGCAATGGGCCTCAGGATCTCGTCACGGTATCTCTGTGCAGTCAAAATGCCATCAATAAAATGCACGTGTGTTCTTTGTCCATAACATACACCTGCCCGTGCACGCTGCCTGCCATCTATCCTGTACAGTGAAGACCGGGACTCATCCGTGAAGAGAACGCCATTGAATGTGAGCATTTGCCCACTCAAGTCAGTCAGAGAAAGATGAGGGGGGTCCAGAGCATATTTTTTGAAGATGTTAAAGCTCATGTGAATTCCTTAGCAGGAAGGAAGTAAGGAAGTCAATTCCCTTAATGAACTTACCTTCCTTCCTTCCCTTACTAGGAACTGGAAGTGGTTTGCTGGAGCTGTCTTTAGGTGGTAATACACTGCAGACAGTTTGTAGTCCATTTAATTTAGTAGATTTCTGTTGCATTACCTCAAAGATTGGAGTTTAAAAAAAAAAGGTAAGGATTAATAAACTTATTTGATTAGATGGCAATGAGCTTCACAGTTATCTAGTTGTACATTAATTTGTCCACATTTCACTCGGGTCTGGAAACTACCAATCACATTAAGTAAATGTGTCAAAAAAAAAAACAAACAAACACCTGTTCTACTTTAAATCCCTTTTGAGCAAGAGCTAAGAGATAGCCAACTTATTTGTCTATTTATAATGCTTTTGAAAAACAAGTCTAAACATTCCTTTTTCCCCAATAGAGATCTGCAACTCTCTGGTCTTATACAACAGAACTTGTCAAACAAGAGTCAGGCTGATGAGCAATTACTTACATTTGACAAAGCAGCAACTTTACAGCAGGAAGGTCAGGCAGAAATGCAAACTAAATATTGAAACCTGAGCCAAGCTGATTTCATGATTGAGAAAACAAAAAAAGTGAAAGAAATGGAGAAGTCCTGCACGACAAACATTTAAGAGACATGGCCAAGGGCCATTTTAGATGAAGGTTTCTTCACAGTTGAGAAGCAGGTCAGGGTTGTCCACGGTCATACCTCCAAGCCCCAAAATGTTTAACATCTTCCAGAGTATTCAGAGCAGCTGATGACTGTAAGCTTACATCAAAAGGCTTTGACCTTGCAGACAGTCCGAGAAAATGGCTACACGTCTAAAATTTGTCTTTCACCATTAGTGCTTTTGATAACTAAGGTAGGCAAAAAGTTACTGCAGTGGTTTTTTTACCTCATTGCAGCTTGAAGGTAAAATGTTTTTGTACCAATTACGCTCACCTATTCAAGACTCCTTTTAAATGTCCTTTATGTGCATCCTTTTAATAGTCCTTCAAAAATGTCTAATTAGCTGTACGAGTTGCAAGCCCCTTTTAATTACAATCCAAAAAGACTATTGATCCCTCAGGGGAAAGCAAACTGTTGCAGTAACTCTGATTTAAGTCTTTATCATTATAGACAGTTATAGCTGTGAGCAGGAAGGAGCTGCAGAAGCTTCTGACTGAAGACGCTGTTGTTGAATGACTTGTGTAGAGGATGTTTAGAGTTGTCCATGATGTTCTTCATTTTATTAAGTATCATCCTTTGCTCCATCAGCTCCAGAACAGAGCCAGCTTTCTTCAGTGTAATTTATGCAACTTAAGAATTACATGTCAAAAATTAAATGAACATCAACCAAGAGTGGTGCATCTCCTCCATCATTCTTTGGCAGGGGTGGTGGTATAAGTGCATCCTCACTGTCAAATCTGTACCTGCAGGCTGAAAAACCATGAACCCAACACCACCATTCATAACAATTCTGCTTTCAAGTTTTTTGTTCATCTTGACAATACAGATCTCCACTTTTTCATGTGATCAAGTTTATTAATTGCAAATGTCAAAACAAGGTATTCAGAAATGAAGCAATTAGAATCTACAACCAAAGCAGTTGTATGACTGTTCTCAAAAATCACATGGGCACAAGTAGAAGTCAGTCATGTGACCACCCACAGTTACCACTGGAGGGAATACGTCTCAGTTGTAGCTTGTGGCTACAAAAGTAGTAAATATATTTACACTTTAGTGAATGTAGTAATGCTAGTTTATTACAACTCTCCATGGTGCAGCTTTAAATAAACTGAAAATAGTAAGACAGATTTCAATAAGGAGGAATAACCGTTAAGAACTACCAACTAGTTCAAGAGCCGATGCACCCTCGCCATGGTTAATCCCGTCTCCTCCAACCGAGATCAAGTTGTGATCATTTCTGATCGGGCATGGGGCTTATGTCACTGGATATATTTACAATTGCAAAAAAAAAAAAAAAAGAAAGAAAAAAGGATACCCACCACTTTTCATCACCATTTAGCTAAAATTATTCAAACAATCCTTTCCAGACAGGAAAAGTCAAGCTAATAGCGCGACTCCTGGGTCATGCAGCTTCACGTTTGCTGCGGATCTTCTTAATGCAGACCGTGCACACCTTCTGTAATTAGATGCCAGTCAGTCAATTATGAAAATCTTGGGTGTTTGAATTAGATTAAGGTTGTGTGAGAAATTAGATTTCCATCTCCAAATAGTCTGGTGTAGATGAACACAGTCACGCCCACTTCTGGAGGCCGCAGCCACTCCATTAACTTTTTTAATTAATTTAGCAGTGTGTTCACGGCGCAAATATCACAAACCGGAGTGCAAGCTTGAAAAGTCAGCAGATAATGTATTCTCATTGAATCTGCCGCCACACAGGAAAAAAAAAATGCAGCACAAAGGAATCCATCGTCCTCCATCGTCTGTTGCTGAGGACACGAGAACAACACATACGTCTTTATTAGACCTGGTGGGGGAAGGGGGGGGGGGTTATTATACATGTCACTTTTTGAAGTTTGTTTTCTGTTGTAGTGTATGCATACAGTACAGCAGCCGAGTCTACTACTTCCTCTCGCCGAGCTCCACTGATGATCCTCGCTGATTTGCATGTTCGAGTCGTGAGAGAGGAACTATTTTACATAAGATTCAGCCCATCTCATCCATCAGCATAAATACAGCAGCCCGGCTCACAGGAGGTTGCCAATTACCGCCGTCAAAATAAACGCCAGTTAAACTGAGAGCCCGCTGTAGAATGGATAGATTGTTCAAATATTTCACACATTCAAATATGTTTAGATGAATTACAGACGAGGTGAACAAATGTGGGTCATATGAGCGTCGTGTCTGGTGGGGAAATGCACAATAAAAAGGTCCAAACTGGTTGAATATACAAGTCCACTTTGAGACGGTTAAAGAAAATATCTGCAGAAAAGAATCAGTCTTCTGGTGACAAAAACCCTGCTGCAACTTCTCTTAAGTGTGACTCTCTAACTGTGATCCTATGTTACCTGGCAACAGTGTTGCTGCAGGCAATCACGGCGCCCAGTTAGTGGCGCTTCGCCCAAACATAGTTTCCTTTGACGCAGTTAAAAAACTGTGACACGAGAGCCAGCAGTCATTTCTAAAAGAAGCAAATGTACATGTCACAACAAAAGATTATGCAGTTTGGAAGTTTTATTTAGTCACCTCAATTAACTTTAAGCAAATATGCTAAGCGAGCGAGCAGGGCTTCGTGTTGGGAAATGAATGTTACACCTATATTACGCAATAACCTTATTTATATTAGAAAAAAAAACCAAGACAGCTTCTTTGATGTTACTTAAGTAACCTCCAATCTTGTGACATTTAAAGTTGCCACAGATTCTCTTCATATGCAAGTCAGGAACAGCCGTGGACGACTGTTGTGAGCAGACACTGAGGAGGGAAGAGACCACCTGGACAAACGACGGCCGATCCACACAGAAGACCACCTGTGGCTGCCGCTCAGAGGGCGGCGGCGTCGCATACCAATGAGAAATAACCGAGAACAGACTTCAGGGAAACCATCATGTCGCAGAGACGGTACGCAGCTTTGCAGGATGACCTACATTTTAGTCAAAGAGCAGCAACGGTACTAATCAATCATCCATTCACATTGATCATCCTGCAGATGAGTTGGTTGAGTTGTGATCCCTGAAATAAACGTCTTGGTAAACTAACGTCATCACAGTACTGTTCCCTGGTTACTCCACAGATTCAATGAATAATGAATTTAACATTGAAAAAGAAGAAAAGTCATGTAGAACGTTACTGTAACAGATGGAGTAAAAATCCACAATAACATTCACTTAAACTGCTATGAAATTAGAAGTTTGACTCATGTAAAATAAAAAAAATAAAAAAATAAAAAAAGTCACCGTTCAAAGAAAGTCAATTTCTGATTTTGCCACTCAGACCAGTCTCATTTTGAGTGCAATGTTGGCTAAACCAGATATGGAGAGAAAAAAAAATCAGTTATTTTCTTTGCAGTCAATTTGCTTTTGATGCATAGCTAAAACCTAGCATCTCCCATTGTATAATCCCCTTCCCCTGGTGATACTGTGATGGCTACTGCATCCCCTGTGGCATTTCAGGATGAATGTTCACCTCACTTTGAAATGCCAGCCTGGGATAATCAAAAGCAGTGACTGTGTCCAGGTTTCACAATGCCACCGTGGCTGCTGCATTGATACACAGCCACCAGACAACCCCCCCGCTGGTTCCTGAATAACCCAGAAAGTTCCATTCCCTGCATGAGAACTTACCTGCAAACCCTCCGTGGTCGACCTCACAGGCGAGCTGTTACGTTGGCGTCCGTCCCCCGGGGCAGCGTGGTCTTCGTTTCATTAGCCTGGTCAGCGTGGTCCTCTGCAGGGACACAAGCAGGGTTCAGGAACGTGGACTAAAATGTCCAACATGGACAACACCTGAAACTAGAACATGATGGATGAACTGGAATAAATGGGGCAGACACCGTGAGAGAACTCAGCATTAGTACCTTGAACAAATTCAGAGAGCTGCACTTGTTTTCAAGTGTGACACATTTAGTAGTTAAGCAAGCAAGAAAAAAAATAGCTGGAGCAGCATTAAAAGGTGGCTTTCAAGGCAGATGATGGTCTTCCATTATAAGAAAGCATAAGTTCAGGAAGCTTTACGAGGACATAACATCATAACTGTTCTAATTCTGCCATTTCAAGATAATATGAGGCCACTGGCCTCATGGTAGCTGCGTGTCTCTCCACCGCTCATCTTTTTTTTTTCCCAGCCCCACATGCTGTAGGAAGGAAATAAGTGGATTTAGTAAATGTTAAAAAAAAAAAAACACACACACACAAGGCCATTAGGAGAACAGAGCTACAAGTCATGGAAATCATGTTATTTCCATTACATCCTAAAGCAGGGATTCCCAAAGTGTGGGCCGCGGCCCCCTAGTGGGCTGACGTGGTACTGCAGGTGGGCCATAAGAGGTCATTAAAGTTAAACAAAAATGTTTTAAATCCTCGATCTTTTTTAAATATCTTTAATTACTGTAAAATATTCATAAAATGATTAAAAAAAAATTTAAAAGTAATAAAATAAACCAGTTAAGTGTTATTTTACTATCATCTTGATTTAATATGACAAGTGTTACCTTATTTGTTGAACCCTTACATTAATATCAGAACATTGCGTCTAGTCCTGTAGTTGTGATTAAAGGTTCGGATTGGGCCTTGGTATTCTGAAGTTTGGGAATGGCTGTCCTAAAGCATAAATGGCATAGAGCACAGCTTCAACACTTGTGAGTTTAAGTCTTCAAGAGCTCAAAAGGATTTGATCAACCAATTAAAAGAAGTTAAGAAAGAAGCACTGATTTGCTCAACATCAAAAAGCCCTAGGACAACGAAAGATCGTAATATCCTTCCCGCTGATAAAAACCACCTTCATGACAGCAGGAGTCTATACTCGGGAGACGGTAGATCATGATCCGTATCGGCATCTTCAGAGAATAAATAAAAATAAACTTGTATCAGAAGTCATCTACTGAAAAAAGAGGCAACTCCAAGAAATTAGCTGATCATATCTTTGGACAGGAACCAGCCGAGAGCCAGCGTGGTTCTGACCAAGGCCAACAGAATCTGCTCGCTAAACGTTCAACTTCACACAATGGTAAATTACAACATTATTCAGACCATTCCTGAGCTGGGAAAGTCATTTCTAACCTTGTAAAGCTTCTGATGGACAACTACAAAGCACATGGCAACTGTGTGGAATGATCCTCTTAAACATCAGGAAGAAATTACTAATAAGAATCAAACCACCAACGACAGATGTAATTATCTGGGGACTGGCAACCTCAAACTAATGAATTATTTCTTGCTCCCTTTATAATATCATTTAGGCACTGAGGTCTGTTTGCTGCTGCAGCAATGAAGTGGTGTAACCTCAGATTTTTTTTTTTTTAACCCATTATGACTTGATTGAAAAGCGTGTGGCTTTACCTTTGAAGGGTGGAATAAAGCAGAGACTCACTTTGGTTTATAAAAAAAAAACAAAGCTTGTCTGAAAGGGTTCCAATGAAACTTCACTTAGAGACCTGTGAGTCATTATTCTACAGCGTGTTGAAGTAGGCTAAAAATATCAATGTTGAAGATGCTGTTCGTGCATTTCTTTATTAAAAAAAAAGAAAAAAGAAGTCAGACATCACTGGGTAAATTTGATGCTTCACTTATCAAAAGTGCTGAAAATTTCAAAATGATGCAAATTATGGATAAGTGCCACTCAAAGGCAACATCCAAATCTCAATTACTTTAAGGGACATCTCAGCATGACTTCACATGCTTTGACATGCAGATTTGCTCGGTGAAGATAAATGCCAAGCTCTTCAACTAAAGGATTTTTCATGCACTTTACTGGTAAAATTATTTCTTACATTTGGAAATGTGCCCTTAACATATTCCTGAAGCATTTATAAATATCATATCTGGTACATTCTGCATGCGACTAGCGCATTTTAAACCAAACGTGCATCTTTAAATACTGACATGCCAATTACCTCGCGTTGGCATTTAGTGAAAGAGCGACATATTAACAGTACATGCTGAGCAACGGCATGTAAAGAAGCATAGCGATAACAAAGGACATGACTTTCTACTTCATGAGACCATCCTGCAAGTGGCCATATAGCCTCAGAAAGATACCAAAACGTTTTTATTAATTGTTTTATTTCAAGGACCTCATCACATCCTCACTGTGGAAACTAAATTTGCACAAGTGGAGGCCACCTTAAAGGCTGCCTTGAGACGCTTTTTTCCTCCCATGTGGAACTCAGTGGACCTGTCAGAAGTTCAGTGAAGAAAAATAAATTCTCAGATCAGTTTCAAGCCCCAGTAAAGCTGCACGGTCTCCATGGCCAGTTACAATTTATTGCCGACATACGATTTCATCATGAGTTGCTTTTATGAAGCAAAGCACCTACACTGGTTACCAGCTAGAGAGACAACGTGCAAGCTAAATGGGCTCGGCTCACCATTTCAGCTCACACATCCTTGTAAATGCAACACCTGTTAACACAAGTACACCACATCTCCACATTAAACTGTGTTTAATTCTTTCCTGACCTCCAAGAATGCTTCAACAGATTTGACCATCTTGTTTTTCCACTTTGATAGTTAAAAAATTGCACCGATTTCTCTTCCCCTTCTTCCAAGTCCATTCACCTTGTCGAGGTGTTAACTAGGGATGCGCGCGATTAGTCGTCTAACCGATTAAACGTCCGCCCACTTAGTAGTCAGCACCAGAAATATTAGTCGTTTAAACCAATTTGTGTTTTATTCATGTACAAGGCCGCTTAACTGTCATACAGCCACCCGCCACTAGTCGGGGCTACAGAGCCGTCAGACAGCAGCCTCCCTCTCCGGGGAAATGCTCGAGTAGACAGGAGTTTTAAAACGGCACGGTGGGAAGATGGTCTCTCACAAAACCAGCGCGGTTTGGCGGTACTTTAATCTAGAAAATGAAAACAAGGTAGTATGTAGACTGTGTCAGAAACAACTGGCATACAATCACTCGACTGGAGCAATGCGCAACCACATTCCACTCAAGCATTTGGATGTTAATCTGCATGAGACGACGGCTGCTGATGCTAGCGGTGCTAGCCACACTCAGGCCGATTTACCCGGAGACGGGGTTCTCCCGTCCGGTCTGAGAGGATAACGCAGCTCATCACGATCATGACTTCGCAAGATATGCTTCCACTTAACTTTGTGGAAGGTAAAGGCTTCAGGAAGCTAATGTTGCTGTTTCGATGTTTCAATAAATGTTTCAATAAATTGTGCTAAATTTTTCACTGTTTTCTGAGTGTTTTCCCTTTTCTTAGACTAGTCGACTAGTCTTAATCAAAATTTTTGTTTAGGCGACAGGGAAATTAGTCACCAGGAACATCCCTAGTGTTAACTGGTGTAAATGCAGACCAAGGATGTACGATGGAGTAAATTTGGAGCGACTGACATTTATCAAGTTAGACAGCCGATGAGTTTTCGGAGATTAGTGGACAGTTTCACTTTGACATTTAAACTATTTTTTTCCCACTAAATCTCAGGTAAGTTGAGAGGAAAATACCTTATTGTGTTAAATTTGCAACACTTCAGCTAGCCTTGGCTTTAATCTTTGGAGTTGTACTGGACAGAAACTGTTGATTCTAATGACTCAACTTGTTGAGTAAGAAGGACTAACTGGGAAAGAGGCATTATTCTCTCCTCCAGTTGGCTTCCCGGCTGTTCTACCAGCATTAGAGGCTGTTCTGTTTGGAGACTGGGTTTCTGATTCAAAGCATCGGCAAAGATAAAAGCCTTGAGAACGGAGAAGCAAAGGAGGGGGAAATGAGAGGCTGTTTGTCAATGCTTGTTAAAAACAACCTGTGCAAGATCATTGATGGTTCCGTGCTTTGAAGACTCAGACCTCAGGCGTGGAACAAAAGTGAAGAAATAAGGCACTCCCTAAACAAAACGACAGTCTCTCACCGCCACCTCGTTCCCCTTTCAGCTGGTGACTGATACGAGGGTGCTGCACAAGCCATTACGAGGCTGTCCTCGGGGCGTCCTGCCATCATCTTAAGGGTCAAGACACCATCTTCATAAATCTGAGACACCTTTGGAAACTCGTCTGAACCAGAGAATGCTTCATCCCCAAACCAGGCAGCGGGGTGGAGCAATACTGACCATCGGAAAGACAGCAACAGCAGAAAGTGCTATTTATCAATGGAAATCACTTTCAGCATGACTTTATACTTAAAAAAACTGCACAGCAATCTGAATGAACATCAGGTTCATCAGACAGTCAAGGCATGCAACTGCAAACAGGAATATTTCCTTCCTATTTAATGTCTGTAATTAATTTCTTTCTCTGAACATTAATTTCACTTGGTTTCAAAAGCCATATTCTAGCAATTAGCACAATCAAATGCTGCTGGATAACAGTCACTGGTCACATGGGGGTGGGCTTTCTTTCTCCCCTTTTCCTTCAGCAACATTCCCTCTAACGGCCCGACAATAGTGGGCCTGTATTTGTTCAGTATATGAACACATCAATAATTGATGTGACCTGCCATTTCTGCTGCCTGCTCCCTCGGGTAACGTCACTCCTTCATGACCGTAGATAATGAAGAGAGTCGAGCATCGTGGCGAGAAACCCGTCTGCAGCCGTCTGAAGCTCATTTAAGAGATCCGTCGTTCCTGCTGCTTATGAGCCACAGCAGGCTTCTTGAGAAAAATGAAACAGAGATGGAAGTGAAGCGTTTCATTGACATGCACAATACTGACTTCTCATGTTTCAAAATCCTTCATGGAAATCGTTACTTTTGCACAAAGTTAACCGAAGTGCCTCACATCTAAACTACCACTAGTAACAACAGTCTCAGCCATTAAAGGGGCTGATTTTATTTTAAGAATAAATCCCCCACCACCACTCATGACCTACAGTATCACATGCAGGCAATTTATTTGAGGAACCCACCTTTTTAGAACAAAGATAAAGGCGGCGATCCGCTGCTTTAAACCAGGAAGCCTTTGAAGCCTTCAGCAGCTGTTACCTGAGAGGAAAAGGAACAGGCATTTGCACTTGGAAAAAGCTTTAGAAGAGGGGTCTTCAGCCTTAATGCGGGGCCCGTCGGGGCCACTTCAGTCCTGAGTGCCTGGTCGCCGGGCCCCTATTATGGTTCACATCTTCCAAGCTAAACTAACAAATTAAATGAAAGGATTCTGCAATTTCACAAACGCCTGGCCACCACTGAAACGGGGCAGCAGCTCTGGTTATTCATGATTAAAAATATTGTATAGGCATGTTTGGCAAGTAGTTTTTGAAAGAAATAGGGCTGGGCAACGATTAAGATTTTTAATCGCGATTAATCGCATTATTTCCGTGATTAATCACGATTAATCGCATTGTATCAAGGAGTCAAATAATGAATTCAAAAGTAGTGTAAAATGCACTTTTATTTAAATGTTCTGCTGCCATATGAACTAAAGTACCATAACATTTGTTTTTCAAACACTTAACATCAGCACTTGTCAGTAACATATATTTAGTGTAAATCTCATCTTAAAAAATGTAAAATAAAATAAAGCTTATTGCCACTGCCAGGGCATTAATGTCATCCTGTTTGTTTAAAGAATAAAAAAAAGTCTACCAACAAAATGATTGTGTTTCAGCACAATCAGAACATTAAAACAGGTCATTTCTGAGGTAACAGCAGAAACTTTTAACAGGGAGTTCAACTTGTCAGTTGTTACAAATAACCTTGTTTCTGTTGAATCCTCCGTCTGGGAGAACTTTAAAATAAAAATGTCCATGTTAAAGCTCTGTAACTTTCCCAATCCGTGTATCATTCGTTCTTTCCATTTTCAATTGTCAATCAAAAATTAAGAAAAAAAGTAAAATGTGACATTTTAATACGTTTTTCATTTTTTAATCTAAAACAAAAAAAAAGAAAAAAATGCCTGTTTTTTTATATTTCAATTTTAGACTTGGATCAAAGATACGAAATGAAAAAACGGGTCACAGAACTGAATTTGTTTTATAATTGAGGACTGGACTTTCTGTTGTCATTACACATCTGTGCCACTAGATGGAGCCACACTGCAGTAACCAGCTAGAGAACAGCAGGACAGTGAACACATGAAGCAGATAAGATGATAAATGGAGGAATGACGCCAAAGTTTTGTTGCAGTCCAGAATTTTTTTTCCAGACAGAATTGTTAATGTTGCTACCCAAACTGTAAAGTATACAGATTTTTATCATTCTTTGTGTCTGTTTTAGGTTTTTTTTTTTTCGCACGTTTACCTGCCAATTCTTTTCCGGTTCCGCAGCAGCCAGTAACAGACTTTTCAGAATAAAAGCATGTGAGCAACATGCGTTAACGCGGGATAAAATAAACGTCGGCGTTAATAAATTAATGCGTTAATGCGATAATAACGCGTTAACTTGCCCTGCCCTAGAAAGAAACGTATTGATATACCTTTCCTTCCTCGTGATAAACCTGAGCAATCCCACTGAACATCACTGTTGAGTGGCAGCAGAATACTTTCCAGACACTCATTTTGATTTGAAACATGGTCCCATTAAGACACTCAAGTCTGTATTTTCATGTGACGCATGTTCGTCCTCCACAAATTTGACCCGGAGCTAAATGTTGTTATTTGTATCAGGGACAGCCACTACTTTCACATCTGAAAAGGATCATTCGAAACTTCATATTTGCCACCAACTTTTTATAACTGCAGGGTCTTTGAGTCAGATTACACTTGAGCCTCTGAAAGGGTCCACATTTTGTTCATTTAATGATAAATTTGTGATTTTTGCACAGCTGTTCTCAGTTCTTTCATGCCAACAATAACAGCTTCAGGGACCTTCCACAAGTCACGGTGAACATCCATTCAACCTGACACGAATGTGACACCACCTACACTAAATATCTCTTAAGTCTCCGTCATGTCACTTTGTCTTCCTCCCACTGAAGTCATGACTTTAAAACTTCCGAGTCAGTACATTAATTCTTCTGCTCAGATGCTTTATGACTGCAGCTGTATTCATAATTTGTTTCCTGTCCCCCTCAACACAACTGCAGACATTGCTTAATTGTTGTTTGCTGTTCCGCCGCAGCAGGACCTCAAGCTACGCAGCGTGACGGCGTTTTATCATTGATAACGTCTGCGTGAATTTAACCGTCCCAGGGACGGAGAACAACGGATAATATCTCCTTACGCAGCAATTCAGGGGCGTCAGTCATGGTGATGGGGAAGCGTTAGCTTCACATAGCTCAACATGAAGCAGTGGCGTTCATCCAGGTGTAACAGGCAACATCACCAAAATTCCTGTTATTTCACAGAAATTGTAATTTTTTTTTCTCCTTGTTTAATTTCTTAGACAACTAGAGTTAAACAGATTTGATAAAGAGGAAACCAGAATGCAAAACATAGACAAAAGTGAAGCACAACAGAGTGAAATTAGTTTAACTTACTGTTTGAATTAAATGTGTGCCACAAAAATGGGAAAGAAATCCAAACTAGCAGCTCCAACCACAAAGAAAAAAATGTTAAAAAAATGAGGTGAAGACTCCAGCAGACAAAAGGAAAATAGGAAACAAATCCACTGACAGCTGTTTAAAGAGCCGTAAATACAGAATAACGACACACAGCTGGACACAATCAACCAATCAAGAGAGAAACCAGGAAACAAACCAGGGACCTGTTTCAGGAGGAGCTTCAACAAACTCAAGTCATTAAAGGTGGAGTAGGTGTTGTTTGAAAAACGGTTCCAACAATCCAACTCAAGTGAGATTTTGAAAATATACACTCCCTCCCTCCTCCCAAAGGCTCCGCCTCCTCCTCTTCAGCTCACCCCTCGAAACCACGCCTTCACATGATTCACGACTGCATGAACCATAGGGAGGGAGGGAGGGAGGGGTGATATTTGATGGACGTATTAGGCAGCCAATCAAAATAGTGATGATCACTTTTTTGATTGGTCAGAGTTTTTCTCTGATTACACCTTCTAGACTGGACCAAAATGTTTAGTTTTTTTTGCAAACATTTTATTTCAGTGGGTGCAATGGAAATGTGAAAAGGTTTTCAGGCAATATTGTAAAAAGTTTGTAAAAAGAGTTTTTGGTTTTAAATCATGAGTTTAGGGTTGGTTTTGTCTGCTCTGAGTTACCGTGACTGAAAAAAGATCATGACGGCGAGCAACCAGAAGAGGTCCTCCAACTTTCCTTTGTTAAATTAGAGCTTTTACCGCAGTCACGTGGTTTTTATCAAACTTTATTTATAGAGCGCTTTTCATGCCCTCAGGCAACACAAAGTGCTTTACATAAAAAAAATTATAATAAAATAATAATAATGATAAAAAAAAAAACCAATGCACATTAAAACAAAATAAAAGCCGTCATTACCCATTACCCATTACCCCTCAACCCCCCATGCACCACAAACATAACAAAACTCCCTCTTTTTTGTCTCTTAAAAAAAAAAGGAGGTTAAAATACTTCTATTTAAATAAATAAATATCAAGATATCAAAACAAATATCAAAACATGCAGAAAATTAAGATGGCTGCAGTGGTGAAGGAAAAGTGATGTGGGAGATTTTGCTGAGCAAGTGAATGTAATCCTGCTTTTAAAAAAAAAACCTGATGCAGGCTTAGTTATACTCATTTTAATAACATTTTAATAACATTTCTAAACCATGCAGGCTACACCTGTTTCTGAAATGAGTTTGATTTAAGTCTCAGGCAGGGCATTCGATGTGAAATTCCCCCCACATTAATATGCAGAGAACAATACTCCACAACCTTTCCTCTTACATCCACAAACGCCAAATTTCACTTCCTCCTGACTGCGCTGGCAGGTCAACCTACACAGTAACCTGAGCACAAATGAGTCGTGTAACATTCATAGACTCAATTTAAAGTTTATCAATGTCACTAAATAATTCAAGACAGCAAATTTAATCAAAAGATGACAAGCAAAAAAAAAAAAAAAAGGAAATCCACTCAGTATTACTTAATGATGCAAACTATTATATCACCAAAAGCCAGAAAATGCAGCCCTGGTCGTTTCTAATCACTAGTCCTACATGTTGGGCCTGAACAAAGAAATAAAACTTATTTTGTGGCTCAAGTTGCCGTTATTATTGGAAGTCAAGAGACAGGAAACTGGGTCAGAGGTCATGAGCTGAACCTGCAACTGCTGCCACTGTAGATGCTTCACCAAATGATCCGTCTGGCAGCCAACTTGACTATTTCAACCTGCAAGGCTGTAAAGGTTTCTGGAACTTCATGGCACTAAAGGTCTGAGAAAAACTGGTTTAGGTGAAGCTCCATATTCAGTCTGGCTCCAAATGTTGATTCGATCTACATTAACAACCATGTCAAAATGCCTTTACAGCAGTAACTCGGACCATTTCAGGACCCTTTCAGGCTGGTGAGGAAGACTAGACGAGAGAAGGGAGGTCTTCTGATCCATCAACTACGATATTGCACCCATTCAGTCTTCTGTGATTGACAATCAACATCTGACCAGTCAGAGCTCAGAGCAAAGCACCGGTGCAGTTGAAGATATTGGGTTTTAGTATTAATGTTAATATCAGTTTTGTACTAGGAAAAAGTATAAGCCTTTGCACCTTATTTATCTTTTTTCTGTACTAGGAAAAGTATAAGCCTTGCACCTTATTTATTATTGCCTTAGTACTGTTTTTATGTTTATGTTTACGTTCTGTCTTATGTCCTGCTGTGCCTGTGCACTTTATTGTTGTCCTGTCCTGTCCTGTTACTTGTCTGCATGGGATAGTGAGAAACGCAATTTCGATTCCTTTGTATGTATAGCACATGTGAAAGAATTGACAAATAAAACTGACTTTGACTTTGACTTTGATATGGCAGGGAAAGGACACCAGATCTGGTGCATTTAAGAGAAAAAAGAAAATAAAACAACATGCATGAGTTTCACTAGAAAAGCTGTCTCTGTAAATGTTACGGTAAACTTGGCACCTTGAGGTCTAGAGGCCACAAGGACCTTTCTGTCAAGAGCATCCATGGACATCATTTCTGATATAATCCTTCTTTCTAACTGAGTGACGCCATCATGGCCGCCAGGCAGGAGTCCTATCTTAATGATTGGTCTTAAAGCTGACTGTCATTGTCAAATCATCATTCTGCATTGATTGCTGTAAGGTATGAAGACCCCGTTTTCATGCAAATGTTAAATAAATGTAATGTAAATCTTGTTTTTGAAGGTTAATCATTGATCTTACTTCGAATCCTTAGTCTTTTAGAGACTAAAACAGAGACAATGATTTTTTTTTTGTACAAAACTGTATAACAGATAAACTGCATTTCAGGACATTAAGTGTGGTAGAGTCTGTAGACTTTAGCCTAAACACAACCATTAAAGCAGGTAAAGTAAAGTGACAACAGCAGCGGTGGTGAATGTGGGTGGAGATTGTAGGATCCCTCTTCGGAGTTTATCCCATTGATTAAAGCCGCCCTGCAGTTGTGACCTCTCACCCCTGGTACCAACCAGCACCGTAAGCTATAAAACTCAAGAATGCCGTTGCCATGGCAAACTTTTGTCCAGGACCACATCTGGAATCATAAAACCCACAGTTGCCATGGTAACTCGCTCTGAAGACCATTTTAGGGAACTCTAAAACATCTCCTTAGACAGGTGGAATGCAAGAGAGTCGTAAAAACTCTTATCTGCTGGTGAGAGCAAAGCGCACCCAAAAATTTCACTCAGGAGGAGAGAAGACAATTGGAGTTATATAAACAATTTTCTTACAAACAAAACTACTATGATTTCCTTAAAATGTTATAACTCAAGACAATATGACATTTCACAAAACACCTGAAAAGAGAGACTGGGAAGTGAAGTGACATGATTCTTCTGTTTCAAATTCCTGTCATTTTATAACCTGATCTTCCACAGGACAGTTGTTAAATGAAAGGTTAAAAGTTATTATTCTGTGTGACATAACTGTGATATTTGTGTTTGTGAGGTTATTTCATCCTGATAATTAAGTCAATAACGGTAAATGTGTTTAAAACTTTGTTGGACTACGCATGCCGAGGAGACAGGGGAGAATGAACTTCATCTCCCAGAATGCAACGCTCCGGATTCCAGCGGGAAAATTCCCCATCTTCTGATTGGACAATATGGATCCTACCCCATTTATTTGCATAAACGCTCATGAAATATTCGGGGAGTATTAAAGCCGGATCGGCCCTTTGTCCTCTCTCTTACCCTCTTCTCTCTTCGTCCCTCTATTCTCTTTTCTCTCCGACACAGTGCTTCTTCCCTTTTTAATTCTGAAACTTTCCCTCCTTTTTATTTTATTTTCTTTGAAACTTTGTGGTACGATAAAGACTCTGAAATCATTTTTGGCTGCTTAATCTTATTTTTCGTAAATTACTTTTCTTCTGCAGTTTTTCTTCCAGCCCTCATTTTTGCAGAAGCTCACAGTCGTGCAGCATTGACCTTTTTATAGAGCAATCGCTGACTGGTCTCAACTAACGAAGTTAGTTGCAAGTCTTGATAACTTTTGTAACCTTTTTGCGGCTGCAGTGTCCAAACGCGACGTTTGACACCCGAAAGCCCGCCTAGAACTTTTGCCGAAACCCCAGAGTTTGGCATTAGTGTAACAACTTTGATTTTTGTGCCCGTCTTTTCTTTTGGGGCCGCGCGTCAACTTAACGTTAACGTGCAAAATCGAACTTTTAACTGCCGGTTTCTGTCGACCGAAGTCAGAGGCCACGGGACCAACTCGCCTGCCAGACGGGAGAAAGCGGTACGACCCGCCGAGTCACGCGGAGTCCGGAGACCTGACTCCAGGGACTTCAAAGAGAGCCATCGACCAGACACGGTTTCCGGAGGACACCACTGCGAACCGTGCCAAAACCGATGCACCTACGACAGTAAGCCGCCAGACTCGCCCAGGGTAAGGCTGACAGAGAATCAGATTTGGTGGTCTCCCAGTGTTGACGGTTCCGACCGGTCCGTGCGTCACGGACCACGTCCGGACCACACTTCCCCATTATTCGGCAGCTAATTAGTTCGAGAATTGCCCCTCTTTATTAATTTGTTCACTTTGATAACAGATTAGCTGTTAGCAACCCGTTCGTACCCGCCATCTTTTTTGTTATGACTCTCTTCCTTCCTATTCCTCTCTATCGTCACTTCCTGTCATGCGCTATAGCCAAATATGAAGAATTCGCGATGTTGATGTGCCTGTTTAGATATATATATATATATGAATGTCTTATATGTTTTGTGTTCTTGTCTCTGTCTAAATAAATGTTGTACAACGTATTAGCGACTCTGATGACTGATTTTCCACGGCCAATCCAACTCGTTCAAGAACCCACTATAAATTGTGACTCATTTGTTCTTTTAAGTTTTCCGTCTTTTCAACAAAAGCCGGTGGCACCCTAGGTAATTATTAAAATATTAATAAAGTCACACGAGTACCCCTACAGTATTATTGGCACGGCCAGATGGGACGAATTGCGACGCTGTTGGAAAATCAATCTGAAAGTCCGCTGATCTAAAGTTTGCTCTGAAGCGCGCAGCGGCGCTCAGACCAAAACCCCCCCGTTTTTTTTCTCCTGTGAGCAGACACAGGGAGTTGCAGCTACGAAGCGCGTGCCCGTGAGGCCGCTGTATAAGTCGCTGGTAGAGTCGCTGGACTCAGTGTTTGATAACGTTCTAATGTTATGCATGCATGTTTAAGATTTTTGTTGAAAAGGGGCCCCAGCAGGCGAAGTTTCAGCGTATTCCTGAAATTCCGTATCTGTTTGAAGCGCTCCTGCGCGTGTCCGCGGAAATCCGGCGCGTGCACGAGGCTCAGCAGAGCGACGTATCTGGCGTAGCTAACCAGAAATTCGTTGTCTCATTTTTGCGCGTTGTCGCCGCAAAAATATTGCTTCGCGAAAGCGCGGAAAGCAATCCAGTGTGGTAACGAAAATCCTCCTTTGTAACCGTGAGAGAACACGGAAGAACGACCCCGCCCTGCGGGCCGTCCGGTTCTGCACCCAAAAAGCTGCAGAAACTATCGTTCTCTCAGACCAACGTCTGAAGAGAGAATTTATTTATTTGTTGTCACAGTAGTAAAGTCCAGACAACAGTTTCTGAGGAAACTGGGGTCGGGACACGATCTGTGATCATTTGGCGAAGCCGACTCGAGCCAGGCGCGTTCACGCGCTGACGCGCTTTGACCCGCTCACACAGCGGAAAGTTCTGTTTTGCGCAGCTGAAGTGTGAAACTTCTAAAGCGAAAACAAATTTTGAGCACTGCCGCTTGAGATTCAAAAGTCCGTGTGACAGGACCAGTTGTTAATCACTTCTAAAGCAGAAGACAGGGGCAATCAGGCCCAAGAAAATCCGAGTTAGAGGCTAAACGTCTTCCACTCGCGCGTGCTGCATGGGCACGAGCAAACGCGCAAAGTATTGTGTTTCAGCCGAGGCTGAGTTGTTGATAAACTTTTAAAGCAGAGGTGAAGTTGAGAACCCGCTGGGTTCAGTTTGTGTCAAGAGTTATTGAATTAACTAACGCTTTTGAGTTCGTGTCACGTAGAGTCATTTTTGTGAGCAGCTGCGCGCACACGCGACGCGTGAGCTCTCATTGTCGTTTCTGGCCGCTGGCCAGAGGTGAAGTGACTCGCATTACACAGTTGGGAACCTCACGGTGGGCGGAGTCAGGGCGTGACGTGACGACGTCATCGCACTGGTAACACCCTCCGTGACGAACCCCCTGAGTTTGCAGGTGGAGAAACGCCGCCCTCTCGTGGTTATTGTCAGAATAACCAAGTGGTGCTAAAGGCACTATATGTAATAATTTTGTCCCAAGAAAGGACAACAGCAGATCACCTCTGATTATTGAATGACCCATTCTCGTGAACATATTTGATTGAACAGTCTAACCAAAACTGTATAGTGTCGACTATCAAACAGGAGTGATAATTCGACCCATAGAGAGCTGCAGCACCGAGAAGTGACCACTAGGGGTCAGTATAGGCTACGTTGATAGTCAGAGAAGCTCAGCTAAGCCCTCAGCCAGCTAAATGCTAACTGAAGCTAACCAGGTCAACTCATAGCTGATCAAGCTAAGTCAGGCTAAGCTAGGTGGCTAAGCTAGGAGGCTAGGTGCTAACACGAGCTAGCTCAGCTGTTTTGTAGTTCATTAAGCGAGGAGGCTAAGTGCTAACTCAGCTATTGGTAGCTAGTTAAGCTAGGTTAGGCTAAGCTAAGTAGCTAGGCTAGTAGGCTAAGTGCTAACCGAAGCTAACTAGGCTAATTTTTCTTTGTTTTTGTTGTTAATCGAGTCAAGAGGCTAAGCTAGTGAAGCTAGGTTAGGCTAGGCTAGGTAGCTAGGCTAGTAGGCTAAGTGCTAACCAAGGCTAACTAGGCTGTTTGCGGCTCAGGAAGACAGGAAGCTAAGCTAGTTGAGCTAGGTTAGGCTAGGCTAGGTGGCTAGGCTAGTAGGATAAGTGCTAACCGAAGCTAACTAGGCTGTTTTGTGGCTCAGGAAGTCAGGAAGCTAAGCTAGCAAGGTTAGGTAGCTAGGCTAGGACGCTAAGCGCTAACTGAAGCTAGATAGATTGGTTTCCAAATTTAAGCCAAACTAAGTAGAACAGATTAGGCTAAGCCAGAACCAACGTTCGGCTAGCTAGGTGGCACGAAGCTAAAGAAGTTAAGGAAACTGCCAACAAAGCTCAGACAACGGAGAAAATGGCAGATGCAGACACTTCTGACGGTTCTAGCCACGGAACCATCTTTGATAACCTGGAATTAGCTGTAACCGAACTAACGGGGAAGCTAAATCCTGGCTATCAAGAACACATTGAGCGATTAACCACTACCGAAATCGACTCAAAACTGTCAGACCTAATAGCGGAGGCAATCACCGACCCTCCGAAAGACAAAGCTCTGACCAAAATGCTAGGTAGCATGACGATTTTGCTAACTTCCCAGTTCCTAACAGCACAAGCTCTGCTAGGAAAGGCACGTAGCTCACTCGAGTCACGTTCGCATAAATTAACCCAATCGCAGAAAACCAACACTTTTCTCGAAACCCAAGCGGAACAGTACAAGTCCAAGCTCAGCGAAACAAACGCTCAGATGGCCCAGCTCGTAGCCGAGCGGGATGAGGCCAGAAAGAAAACGGACGAGTGCGTAGCCACTATCACAACCTTAGAAATCGAGAAAAAACGAACGTGATCATACAATCGCCACTCAAAGCGCCTTCCTTAAGGACATGGATGAGGCGTGTAAAGCATCCCATCGGGAACTCACAGAAGTCCGACGGATAGCTGCAACTATGCAGGAAGAGAGCTGCGCTTACAGTAAGCAACTCGACGCCAAACAGGAACAGGTTCTACTGTTGCAGGCTCAGCTCGCTCAAACTCAGCGTGGGCTCACAGAGGCCCACCGCCAAATTACCGGCTTAGCTGAAGATTTAGAGACGGCTAGAAAAGAGCTGAGGAGGTCCCTCACAGCCAGAACGGCTGGAACACCTCCGCCCTTTCCTATCGAACTAAAGGCTGATCCTCGCGTACCAGGGGCTGGTAGTGAACCTCCTTCACCGCCACTCATGTCACCATTCGCGAACCCGTATCAACCTCGTGAGTCAAACCTAGACGCGATGCGTCGAGGGCAGTCGCCCTCCCCTGCGGTTCAACAGGTTCCCCGGGGCCTCCCCGACAGGGAATTAGAACGGCTAGCCCGACACATACCAAAGTTTGAACCCGTTCCTGCAGCGATAAATGACACTCGTGCATACTTGGAAGACCTCAGGTTCTACCTGCAAAGGTTCCCTGATGCCTCGGCCCAGGACAAAATTTATCTGATTAAGTTGACGGCAAATCGTGAAGTCAGCCGATTTGTTGATCGCCAACCTGAAATCGTTAAAGGAGATTTCGACAGGTTGTGCCAAACTTTGGAGAAAGAGTTCTCCGACAGTGCATCTCAATGTGGTCTGACAGCAGCGCTTACGGTCAAACAGGGTCGACAAGAGCCTCCCCAACAGTACTATTATAGACTTCTCGAAGCCTATTTTGGTACTCGTAACGAGCCTGGGATGGAGGAAGAGCAGAACTTCAAGTCTCTCTTCGTTCAAAATCTCCATCCCGCTACGAGCCACCATCTCGGAGTCATGGCAAACCCTCGCTCTTCCAGCATTGCACAGCTACGAGAGCTAGCTTGTCTGGGTTTCCAGAGGCAGAAACAGTCGCATGCCAAGCCCCCTGACCACGCCGTATTCGCAATAAGTGCAGAACCCCTGTCCATGGAGCTCGAAGGGGCCACCAGACCTAAAGCGTCTCGATCAACCCCCGCTCCTACGTTCGCACCACAACATGGGCGAGGACACACACCTCCGTCTAGCCCAAATCGACCCAATCGCGAACCCAACCGCGCCAGGTCTTATTGGCCTGACCGTGAACCACGATCCCCACCGAGCGAACGACGGTGGCGTGATGGATTTCACGGGCCTCCCCAACGGGGAAAGTATCCACACAACAGGTACGATCGACCTGTACCTCACCATTCGGACCGCGGATATCGAAACCAAAACCACGGTAGATATCAGTCAGAACGGTCACCGCCCACTTCTCGTCGTCCTCCACCAATGAGAGATCATTCGGATGCGAGAACCACTAGGGACGACCTAGAAGACGACCAAGAGGTTCTGTACCTGACCAAAACCGAAATGAAGAACATTAAGTTGTTATTACAGGAAATGGAGAAGGGACATCCGAAAAAGGAGGTTGATCTCTTCACAGTTTCCGCCGTCAGTCACACGACCGCTAGACTCAACGACGCGCGGGACACCCCTGACGCGGGCCCCAAACCCGTTAGTCTTAGCGCTGCTCTGGCAGTTGTCTCTCCCAACAAAAGGGGGGTGGACCAAAGTCGTCCCGTTAATTACCCCACAGAGGTAAGTGAGGACGCTCCTCCTCCCAGGGCCACCTTGGTCGCCCAACTGGATAAGAAGGATGAACCCGCAGATCAGAACAACTCGAAGGTCCAGGTGGAACCACCTGTCAACCAATTTATCTGCCACCTCACCGAAAAGGGTTCCACTCGGAAATTCTACCTGTCCCTCACACTGGAGGGCAGGATAACCTGTGACGCCTTGCTGGACACAGCTGCAGACGTAACCATCATGTCAACTGCCCTGTTCCAACAACTGCGTCTATTCGCAAGTCAAACCAATAAGGATTTGAAAACGCGCCCATGTTCATTAAAGGTAAGACCGTTCTCCCACGAGAACATCATCCTAACGACCGTTTCATTCGTCCAACTGTCCGTTGGTCCCATGAAACTGGTCCACCCAGTCTATGTGTCGCCCTTCGATTCCATACCATTTCTGGTAGGAAAAGACCTGCTTAACCGGTTTGAACCCGTAATCGATTTCAAACGGCAAAAGCTCTGGGCTCAAGTCCGACGACCTTTGACCCTGACCGTCCACGAGCCAAGAGAAGCACGGTGTTACTTTGTCCAAACCCCATCGGGCGAAACCAAAGGACACCCAAACCTTCCCCGGCCACACTCGATCCAACCACCCGACCTAAAAACTCGGATGGTGGACGAGCAACCAAGTCCAACGCCACCAACAGGTGCAGCTGCTGGACGGGATGACTTTTCGTGCTCTTCTAATGCGTCTGAGGCAGTCGAACTCTACTGCCCTCTTGTGGCTAATGGCACCGAACGCCACGAGAACCAGGTAACAGAAGTGCGCCGATATTTGGGTGATGACAGATCAGCCGCCAACCAAGAGTTGCGCAACACGCTGGCGCCACAGAACCCAAATATACGGTCAGCCATAACGCCCTCCTGGTTCCCCTTAGACGTCGTCCGTGACAAATCTGTCGGAGACAACGCCTACATACCAGTTCCAGACAGGAACCTGAATGACATCGAGAACACAGTAGCCAAACACAGCGCCTTACGAGCCACACCGGAGCTCTTCAACCAGGCGTGGCTACACCTGTCTCCCCTCCACCCACCCAATTTGCGCCCATCGGCGCAATAACTAAAGCGACCACCAACGGTAACGACGTGAATCACCCTCCGGACCCTCGGTCCGTCGACCCTGCATTCACGACTGACGACTCAACCGCTCTTCAAAATCAGGACCCGGCCATTTTATTCGTTGTCAACTCCTTAACGGACACACCCGAGACGCAGGCTACGCCGGCAAACGTCAGCGACGTTCCTCACTCGACCTCCTTAGTAGACATGCGTTCTCTATTTCGAATGGTCACGGGCATCCTACAATGTGTTTCCGGAGCACACCCTTCGCCAAGGCTCGTGGTCCCCCGCAAACAAAGGGGGGAGACGCTAATGCATGCCCATGACACCCCTTCGGCGACACACAAGGGCACCGAAGCAACACACAGAGCTCCCCTGCAACAACAGGGAACCTCATTTCCTTGGTCCAACCTCCAGGTTGACTGGATGGGACCTCCCACCGAATCGACGCGAGGTAACAAAAACCTCTCGGCTGTGACCCGCGCATCCACCACGTGGATTGAACGCCTCCCAGCCACCAATGACACGACCGAGGCAACAGCCTATATTCTGATGAACCACGTCTCCTTTTGGTTCAGGCTTCCAAACCGCGTCGACTCCGACCGGGGAACGCACTGTACCGCAGACGTGATGCGACAAGTCTGGCAGACGTTAGGGGCGAAAACAAAACCCCTTATCAACCACCAACACCAACCTTCGGGCCAGGTAGAACGAACACACGCATACGTTGCGCTCCAATACCTCGCCGACCTGCACGTACACCCGCGCACGACTTTCGTTTCGGCGAAGAACCGACCAGAGAAAACAACCGACGGTCGGAAAGCCTATCATGACCAGCAAACCTCCCACGTGGAACCTCAGGTGAGTGACAAAGTGTGGTGCTACCGATCCCTGCAGCATACCAGACCTGGTACCAAGCCAGGGAAGCTCACAAGAAAACTCCTCCCACGTTGGACAGGACCACACACGGTCACCGACACGCTGTCTCCAGTGGTGTCTCAGATCGGGACCAATCAAGGCCGAAAGGACCCCCTCTTCAGACGGGTCCATTGCAACCCAACCGAGTTGCACCAAACCCCCATGGGACTCGCAGGGGACAACACGATAGCCAATAGTTAGTAGGACTCATATACTTTCGTTCTCAGAGATAATTAGAGCAATTATCACTCCTGTAACGATAGTTGACAGCGTAGACTGGTAGTGCGATAATTATTGGTTCAACCCCTCAGCGTAGGATAAGTTTGAATAAAGTGTGTCAGAGCGAACTCACGAACGTGTGGGTACCGGTCTACCAACCAGTTGGAAGACGGGTACCTGGTGTGATTCTAAGTTGACGTTTGTTCCAACATGTTTCTAACGACGCCTATGCTCTCATTCCCCACTAGAGCGACAACACTGACCCCAGCGGCCTGATACGAGTCCAGCAGGAAGCTGACAAAAGGGGGGTGCTCATCCATAAACCCCTCGCCCTTGTAGAAGTTTCCTTCTCTCTCTCCCCGATGTGTACTAGTAGAACACCCCTTTTTTTTTTTTTTTTGTCGAATTTATGATGTGAAATATACCCATTTCACCTAGATTCTTTTTTTCTTTTTAGAAGTTTCTTCTTTATTGTGTGGTCATAAAATCGTAGATTAGCCCATACCTGGGAAATGTGAATTAGAATTAGGATAGACAATCATAGCCAAAGGTCGAGGCCTCGGCTCAGATTACTCACTGTGTGTTTTGCGTCTGTCTTGTCCTGCATGCCTGTAAAGATCCTCACGCCAAAAGGTTCTTGCTAACGATAAATAAACTTACCACATGAGTAGAATATGGAGCCATCGGAGTGTGCTCACTTAAAAATAGTAACACCGTTATAAGGACGGTAGGAGTCTAGATCGACTGTTAGCGATAGAATACTGGGAGACACTGATCTAACTCTGTTCAGACCTTCCTTCCTCAGACGGGACCTTTGGATTGATCGACGCCTTCTAAAGAACCCGAAGCATCGATCAAAAGGGGGGAGATGTAGGATCCCTCTTCGGAGTTTATCCCATTGATTAAAGCCGCCCTGCAGTTGTGACCTCTCACCCCTGGTACCAACCAGCACCGTAAGCTATAAAACTCAAGAATGCCGTTGCCATGGCAAACTTTTGTCCAGGACCACATCTGGAATCATAAAACCCACAGTTGCCATGGTAACTCGCTCTGAAGACCATTTTAGGGAACTCTAAAACATCTCCTTAGACAGGTGGAATGCAAGAGAGTCGTAAAACTCTTATCTGCTGGTGAGAGCAAAGCGCACCCAAAAATTTCACTCAGGAGGAGAGAAGACAATTGGAGTTATATAAACAATTTTCTTACAAACAAAACTACTATGATTTCCTTAAAATGTTATAACTCAAGACAATATGACATTTCACAAAACACCTGAAAAGAGAGACTGGGAAGTGAAGTGACATGATTCTTCTGTTTCAAATTCCTGTCATTTTATAACCTGATCTTCCACAGGACAGTTGTTAAATGAAAGGTTAAAAGTTATTATTCTGTGTGACATAACTGTGATATTTGTGTTTGTGAGGTTATTTCATCCTGATAATTAAGTCAATAACGGTAAATGTGTTTAAAACTTTGTTGGACTACGCATGCCGAGGAGACAGGGGAGAATGAACTTCATCTCCCAGAATGCAACGCTCCGGATTCCAGCGGGAAAATTCCCCATCTTCTGATTGGACAATATGGATCCTACCCCATTTATTTGCATAAACGCTCATGAAATATTCGGGGAGTATTAAAGCCGGATCGGCCCTTTGTCCTCTCTCTTACCCTCTTCTCTCTTCGTCCCTCTATTCTCTTTTCTCTCCGACACAGTGCTTCTTCCCTTTTTAATTCTGAAACTTTCCCTCCTTTTTATTTTATTTTCTTTGAAACTTTGTGGTACGATAAAGACTCTGAAATCATTTTTGGCTGCTTAATCTTATTTTTCGTAAATTACTTTTCTTCTGCAGTTTTTCTTCCAGCCCTCATTTTTGCAGAAGCTCACAGTCGTGCAGCATTGACCTTTTTATAGAGCAATCGCTGACTGGTCTCAACTAACGAAGTTAGTTGCAAGTCTTGATAACTTTTGTAACCTTTTTGCGGCTGCAGTGTCCAAACGCGACGTTTGACACCCGAAAGCCCGCCTAGAACTTTTGCCGAAACCCCAGAGTTTGGCATTAGTGTAACAACTTTGATTTTTGTGCCCGTCTTTTCTTTTGGGGCCGCGCGTCAACTTAACGTTAACGTGCAAAATCGAACTTTAACTGCCGGTTTTTCTGTCGACCGAAGTCAGAGGCCACGGGACCAACTCGCCTGCCAGACGGGAGAAAGCGGTACGACCCGCCGAGTCACGCGGAGTCCGGAGACCTGACTCCAGGGACTTCAAAGAGAGCCATCGACCAGACACGGTTTCCGGAGGACACCACTGCGAACCGTGCCAAAACCGATGCACCTACGACAGTAAGCCGCCAGACTCGCCCAGGGTAAGGCTGACAGAGAATCAGATTTGGTGGTCTCCCAGTGTTGACGGTTCCGACCGGTCCGTGCGTCACGGACCACGTCCGGACCACACTTCCCCATTATTCGGCAGCTAATTAGTTCGAGAATTGCCCCTCTTTATTAATTTGTTCACTTTGATAACAGATTAGCTGTTTAGCAACCCGTTCGTACCCCCGCCATCTTTTTTGTTATGACTCTCTTCCTTCCTATTCCTCTCTATCGTCACTTCCTGTCATGCGCTATAGCCAAATATGAAGAATTCGCGATGTTGATGTGCCTGTTTAGATATATATATATATATGAATGTCTTATATGTTTTGTGTTCTTGTCTCTGTCTAAATAAATGTTGTACAACGTATTAGCGACTCTGATGACTGATTTTCCACGGCCAATCCAACTCGTTCAAGAACCCACTATAAATTGTGACTCATTTGTTCTTTTAAGTTTTCCGTCTTTTCAACAAAAGCCGGTGGCACCCTAGGTAATTATTAAAATATTAATAAAGTCACACGAGTACCCCTACAAGATCTCACCCACTTTATCACAAGTGCTGTAAAAAAAAAAAAAAAAAAGCATTGCGACTAACAGCCGGTCGGCGCAACCTCAAAGACGGACTCATTTAAAACATTTTTTCACTCAGAATGATTCGTATGTGAACTAACTAATGGTTAACAACGCCATGGTTTCATCTCCTTCCAAGGTAACAGCACACAATGAGCAGCAGGCTGGAAGATGGAGGAAGGAAACATGAATGTGATCAACAGTGACAGTAGTAAGCCCCCCCCCCCCCCCCCCAACTCTGCATGAATATGTCAGCGTATTTCCATCTTCATAGCTGCGAATGAGTTTTTGATTGTGAAGCAATACAGCAAAAGGTTCATGCCAATCAGCGAGCAGAGCTTCAGAGCTCTCTCTGAACTGAAGGCCATGCTTCACCTTATCCTGATGTCTTATTTATTGTCTCGTCTCTGCTTTTACATAAAAATGATCTGAGCCATCATGTCTCATCTGTCTTCTGCTTGGCACTGCCAGATGCACCTCAACTTCTGCTTAAGAAATGTGACAGGCTGCTGTTGAAGTGATCTAAAGTGTGATTCATTGGACCTTTGTTTTTTTCTTTTGTTTTCTTTTGTTTAAAATCATGAGCCGTTCAAGATTTTGTGAAAAGGCTCGATATGAAGTCCAGAGCTGGTTATTTTACAGTAAAAGCAGTTTTCGGTATCAGTGATAGGTGGAGGGCTTCATCACATCCGGCCGGTTTGGACACATAAGTGCAGATTCATGCATCTCTCACGTCAAAGATGAACAGTGAGCTTTGACACGAGCACATCCAATTAAAAGAATAGACATCTTTCTGTATTCATCACTATTCTGTATTCATGCTGGCGGAGCTCTGTATTAAGATCTACTAATTTCTTTTCTGACACCTCTGTCACGTGACCATAAAGCCTGATAATCTCTTCTGAGAAAGATCCAGCACTTCTTTTCTTGTAGCTTGATGCACCTCAACACTGCATCGCTTCGATGTTGTCATGTTGGATATATTGTGTGTCATCCTCATCACCTGTTAAAAAAAAAACATAATGTATCATTTTTTTCAGGGGCAGATATGGCTCGATTGACTTTACATCTGTGCTGACTGTACGAAGCAGAGTCAAGGAGGAGGTACGTGAAGCATTTAAGTTCAGGAAATAAGGCACTTAAAAGGCTTTTATTGTGACGGAGGTCAAAACTGTAGTGAGTAAAGTCAGGGCAAATACCTTTGAGTGTATTCTAAGCAGGAAGAAGAGGTCAAGCACATTAAATGTTTGTATGTAGATCTACTGTCAGCAGCATAGATATTTCTTATGCTATTAGTAAACCTCTCATTTAACACCAACAGCAGCTATTAATCTGGATATATGTAAGAAATCTAACATTGGAGATACAGCCCTCATTAGAAGATATATAAATATATATATGCTTGCCCACAGGTTTCTCAAGAATCCTAATATATTGTAATTGAGCCTAAAATCTCCTCAATGACTCCCTCCGCTCATCTCCAAATGTCTTTGAATTAGTAGCGCTTGTGTCATTATCCCGTAATAAAGTGGAACATCAGTTCAAAATATCTTGACATAAAAAGGGAAAGAGCTCTCAATCTCATTTCACCCGGCCTCCATGGATCTGCTGCTGCAACGCCTTTCCATTTTCCCCCAAGGAGCCTGGATCTTGATAGGCTAAGACAACCGTATCCAGCCACAGAGTGACACGCTCTTTATTACATGCACGGTGACTCTGAGGGGTGTCGGCGGAGAGGGTGTGATGAGTTAATGGCAGGGAGCTACGTTTGATGCGGGCAGGAAGTTGTTCGGTGTACCTCTCTATCGTACCGAGGATCTGGCGGAGGCTGTTTGATCAGCTGTCACGGCGGACAGAAGAGACCCGACAACCAGGGAGAGGAGTTTTAAATGAAATAAAAATTCAGTGTCTACATGCCAGGGGCTTATTAACTTGATGTGACTGAACATTAAGACACAACAGCAGTTAATTAAATAGGTAAGTACAGATAGTTATGTAGATAAGCATCACCTTAAAGCATACAAAATAATGATCCTTATATTTACTTCAACTTTCATTTCTTTACAGACCACTGAAACACAATACTTTTTTTCTTGCCAACTTTTTTTGTCCATTTCCATCCATATTTGCATTCCAGGCCAGCAACACACTCCTTCTCACAGAGTTTCCATTGTTATTTTGTCTCATTCTTGCTGCGAACACGTCTGAAAGTATCAAACAATTTGTTGAGAAGCGCTCAGGACTGCAGGCGGGCCGGTCCAAGGCCACCGAGTCCAGAGATGTTGACGAACATCAGGTTTCTTTTTTGCACAATAAAGTTTTAAGTTGTTTTTTTTTCCTTGAATCTAACTCCGTGTTGCACTGGATATATCAGATGTTGATGAATGACAGCTTTTGATGCTGAGCCATGTAAAGGAAGATAACTTCTTTAATCTTGTAGCCTTGCTCTTTATGCACTGAAATCCCTCCAGATTACTGGAATCATTTCATGATAATATACATTGTGGAGGGAGAAAAATGCATATTTTATCCAGTCTTTCTTCGAGGAATGCAGTTTTCAAAGATTCCAGTGATTTTCTGATGCGTTTGAGGATGAAGTGGAATCTTTGCTTCTCAAATACTTCATTAAAATCATCATTAAAATTACCTTTTTTAAATCACCTGTCTGAAGTAACATTATTATTGTTTTCCTTCACCTTCTTAAAAGCACTAAATTTCCACTTGATCAACTTTTTCTGGAATATGTTGGCAGGCTGGAAATCCTGAAACAAACCAAAAATGGATGTATATTTAACAAATTAATTTAAACTGATGAGAAAAATAAGGAATATATTGAGTTCATGGCAGCTGAAACAATTATTTATTTGTGTATTTTTTGTGTTTTCCACCTCACTCCAACTTTTTCTGAATTGAGTTTGCATGTTAAAAAAAAAGCTTTTTTAATTGGATTGTTAGGATTTAGAATTAACCATGTAGATAGATTTTAACTTGTTATATTGGCATGAAGGAATGCTGCTGGTTTCTCAGCTCAGGTATACGACTTACTTAATTACTGCAACATCCTCTCGACCCTCATCACCAGTTTGAAATTCCCGGAACAACAGTTGTTGATTAACAAGGACTGTGTGAGACTGGACCATCCGGACTTCGAAGACAAAGGACTATAAAACTCAAGAGTGCGAGAGAGAGGATACGCCTTTCCTGTGACTATAAAAACTCAGGACATTTTGAGATCGGTGTGCATTTCCTGACATCTTCCGTGGTGTCAAGAAGTGTACCATCGGCCGATTAAAATATTCTGCATGGCATAATAATTCTTTGTATTCATGATTGTATTAAATTCTTGATTGATCTTTGCTTCTAGACTTGTCATTTAGGCACCAGATAAAAAGAACACGGAGAGATACTTTTCAGGATAATACATGATTTATAGATTTAATGAGATTCAGTGTATCTATATAGCTCAATCGATGTCATTTCACAGCACGCATAAGGGAACTGTACAAGTAAATACAGTCCAGTTAAATCCAATTCCATGTTAGTTAACCTAAACAAGTCCCCTGAATCTTCAGTTTGATTCGGTCACCTGTCCGGACCACAAGCGAGGAGAAAGGCGACGCTGAAGAGGAAGACCTCTGTTTTAACGGGAAGAGACCTGCAGCAGAACCAGAGTCTGAATCTGAAAACAGCTGTAAAAAACAGCAGGCCAGTGTACCTGTACTGGGAAAGTTACAGCTTATTCAATACAAAGTCATTACAGATAGCTCAGAGACCAGAAGGTGGTCCACGGTGGTCAGTTCTCAAGGGAGGATGTCTAAAATCTTCTCCACATATCAGCACCTAAAGCTAGTTTCACCCTTTAAATTCAATGGTTTCTGTAATATGTGTGGAGGAGCAGAGATTCCTTTTAAGAGTGACATATTGTTAATCTTTTAATTTGCTTCCTTTTCAACCAATTGGCAAAGTGATTTGTTAGTTTTCCTCCCTGCAGCAGGCCTTTCTTTCAGTTTCGAGGAAATGAAAAGTGTTGTTCTGGCTGAGATCAGTCATTATTGTGAGCTGCTGCCAGAACACGGCGTCCCACTCAGCTGCAGCCATTTTTTCACACCTCGCCTCTTATATCTGCGGCATTTCCTGTTCATCATGAACTTAGTCACAGGCATCACCTAATGAGCAGCTGCCTCACACTTCAACATTTTGAACTCATTTTGAGACTCGGCCTTATCAAACATAAAATGACAGAAAGAGCACGATAAGAGGCGCTGCAGCGATCTTAAATACGGTCAGCAAAATAATGACTTTTGTGAGTCTGTTCTCGCAGCTCTGAGTTATTTTCCTTTTCTTCTCTAATTCACCGATATTCTACCGTATTTTCTTGTCTCTCCATCTCCTCTTGTTGTTTGTTCCCCAATTACTTGTCTGCTTCAGCTGCACTAACTAACCAGACCTCTCACTGATTACGTCTGCTCATCATTTAAGTTTGAACCTCTGAAATTGTAGAAGCTGATCTTTTGAGCTCCTTTGTCTTGCACGTGCCTGTTAAACAGCTTCATCGGTCTGATAAACCCGTCCAACCTGGTCGCTTGTCTAAGGCTGACATCCTGCTTATTGAGCCTTCTGGATTTGTGAGCCTTGTTTGTACCGACCACTTGAGAATTGATCATTGTGCGTAATGAAGCCACAAACTCTTCCACCTGCCTGTCGTCTCTCGTGTTCAAGTCCCAACAAATAAAATGATGAAAATACAGTGAAAACAGATGTTAGGAATGCTGATTTCTCTTCTTTTCAGTATCTGAGGCACATCTGACGCATGTGTTTTATCTATTTTCTGAATGGTTTTAAACAAAATTTATTTGGCAATTTATCGCTCAATATAATATCAATTTTTCAGCTCCTAATATTGATTTTTTAGGAAAATTGTTTCATTTTCACATTTAAATTGTTTGAAATTCAAAGGTGCAAAAACACCAATAATAAACAATAAATAGGTTGTTTTGAAGCAAATAGTTTTGACTCAATTTGTCCTCTGAATGATCAATAACATCTGATGAATATATACAGCAACTTGATTTTTCATCTCTACTT